>CM058237.1:43389978-43969404 GCA_030180135.1 Orychophragmus violaceus | reverse complement strand
AAATCTGCCTACAATAGATCAGAATCCAATGAATCCCATCTCAAATTTGTGATTCTGGGTTTATGTTTACTTCCTCCAATCATCGCCACCTTTTTGGTCTGTTTCTTACCAATCTGATTTTATTTGTCGAAAAAGGAATCGGTGAAACGGAAGGGACGAAGCACGACCTACATCAGGCGATCCTAAGGGACGAATCTGTAGCAAGGTTACACGAGCTTGGCAAGGTAACAAGATGTACATGTGATATTCATACATTTTCATGCATTTAGGCTTGTATATAGTTCTTGTTTTGATTTATTTTCTCCATCATTCTTACCATTTTGCCGAGTCATTGTCACATCTAGAGTCTAGAGTTGTTTAGGACTAGGATTAGGCATTCTAGGCTTGCATTTGGAGTGTTTCTTGTGTTTTGCAGGTGAATGGAGGCATCTATGAGCATTGGTGAGCTTGGAAGTGGAGTCTTGAGCTCAGAAGACCAAGGAAGAGCCAAAGAAGGACCATATCGGTCTGAGTATCGGCCAGGCGGGCCGATACAGTCCCTCGTCAAAGTTTTGGAGCTCAGTATCGGCCACCATATCGGTCCACCCGACCGATATGGACTCTCGGATTAATTTTCGAGGGTTCATATCGGTTCACATATCGGTCAGGTGGACCGATACGCTCGAACCCAGAAATAATCCGAGAGTCGATATCGGTCTGCATATCGGTCCACCCTGACCGATATCGACCCCCATATTTGCACTTGGATCCGGGTCAACACCCGGTTTGTTCCGGGTTGACCCGGCTTGCACCTTTTAGACTATTTAAGCCAAAAAACCTATTTTATTTTGTTTCTTATGCAGTTTTTGATGTTCTAAACTCTTTTGTAAGAACACATAAAAATCCTTTGATCAATCTAGATTTCTATTACTATTCCATCAACAAATCTTTCAATCTCTCACTAATCTACCATGATCAACTCTATTTCTATGAGTTTTGTTGATCTAGTTATGATTTGTGAGTAGTTTTCCATAGGCTTGTGGGTTGGGTAGGATTAGGTTGATTAGGGGTGATCAATGGAGTTCTAGTAGTTAATTGTCAAAATCTCATCTAGCAAAGTGCTCTTAATGCCTAGTTAATCTTGATCACATTGATTAGGATGTTTAGAATTTCTTGTTCACAACCTGTTCGATGAAATTCCTGTATTTAGCTTTGTTAGAACTTTCATATTCTAGCACATGAAAATGTATGTCTAGAGTGATTGGTTGCTAATTGGAACCTGTTTGAATGCTCGTTTGATTTTGATTCACAAATGATGATTTGTTCTTGAGTTAAGATTAAATGAAGAATTGGTGTTAAGAGATTAAGCCGATTTACATAGTGTGTTCCTTGCTAGGAGATTAGCTTTTAAAAGTTTGAATTAGGATTCCTTGATCATCCCGAGTCACATATCCGTTGACCCTTACCCTTGGGCCTTATTCTTCCTATTGATTGAATCGTTTGTTTATTTGCTTTTGTTTACTTCTATTTGATTTGTATTCGTTAGGATCGTTAGAAATTGAAAACCAAATTGTTAGATTTGACTCTGGAGGTTTAGTGTATACTTATTGGTTTTATCCGTCCCAGAATAGGTTCGATACCTCAAAGCTACTTCGATAAGCTTGAGGAATTGGTACCTCAAAGGATTGTAAAATCTTTGTTATCATATCGGTCGGCGTATCGGTTGGCCAGACCGATACGCCCTTCGCCCAGGTAAGCCAATCAGACCCTAAACCGATTTCAAACCGGTTCTGACCGGATTTTAACCCAAAATCGATTTTCTTTCCCCTCTTTTCTTCTCCTCACACGCGACTCTCCTTCTCTCTTTGTCTCTTCTGCGATTTCAACAAGGATTTTGAGAGTTCTTCCAACTCACTTTTCTCTCTCAAATCTCAACCAAAATTCGAGTTTTCGATTGCTAAATCCAAGGTTTTCAAAGCTCTATCACTTGCATTCAGTCTCAATCATCATCCTTCATTACAAACCAAGGTAAAGCTCTTAACTTCCTCAAAATTTTCGGATTGAAAAACCCGGAAATTTTGAACTTGAATTTGTTTGGTTGTTGATGGTTGATACTGCTTGAATTCCTTCCCAATGTGTGTTTGAATGAATACCCATAGCCAATTTCGCCCTAGGAATGAATGAATTCGATCTTTAGTGGTTTAGGGTTCTTGAGAGTTTTGAATTCCAGAAATATTGGGGGTTTTCTAATTGGATGGTTTGTGATGATGCATTGGACTGTTAAAAGCTTAACTTTGTGATACTACTTGATTCGGATGAGTTTGGTTTCACAAAAATTTCAAAAATGCATGTTGAGAGCTTTAGTTTGACAAGATTGTGAATTGCTCAAGAAAGTGATTGATTTGCTTGTACATTGTGCCTATGCTGAGCTAGAATTGAATTTGGTTAAGGTGTTCATGCTTGCTTGCTCCATTGAAACTGAAAAAGTATGCAATTGTTAAGCTCCCACAATTGTTGATCATGGATGTCTCAAGCTATTATTCACTGTGTGGTTGGATTGCGATCTGTGCTGATTCACTTTATGAGTTGTCTTCTGTAGGACAATGACGAGAAAGCGTGCCAACCCAAAACCAAAAGCACAAAAGCCGGTTGAAGATGCGGGAACTTCATCAAGAGGGAAAGAGGTAGCAGTTGAGGAAGAGGTACCGGAAGCACCAAGAAAGACGACTCAGGGGCCACATAAGTACTCTGCCTCTGAGATATATGACAAGTTGGAGGAGATACAGTTTTGGCCGACCCGATATCCTCACACTCCGACACTCACTGTGCTCGGGTTGCTGGATGACTACAACGAGATTGTAGAGAACATGGGCCTCAAGGAGTTTTTCAGCCTAGCCAGTGACTCCTACCAGAGCTCAGCATGCCAATTTTTCTCATCTATGCAAGGGTCAGTCAACATGAAAAAGGCAGCTTTGAGAGGAGAAGTGAGTAGAGGAAAGATTGATTTCCAGATGGGTAGGAAGAAGCTCAGCATGACGTTTGAAGACATAGCTTCAGTCTACGGTTTTCAGGAGCATGGTGCTCAGCTGGGTTCCAACATCCTCATTGAGAGGGATGACCTCGAGGCAATGTGGCAGATGATCGCCGATGGGCCATTTAAGCTAGGGGGTATGAAGGCTGCAAGAATCAGACATCCAGCTATTAGATATGTGCACAAGGCATTGGCACACACTTTCTTTGCTAGGAAGGAGGCCAACCAAGTCCACGAACAGGAAATGAAGATGCTGTACATTGGGCTGCAACCACTCCTGCTCACTTATCCCAACGGTCGGCCCATACCACCAGTTGAGCGCCTTCCGAGCTACACTACCATCTTGGTAGAACAGTTTGCCATCCACCGGGATTGGGCAATGTCAGTCAGGGACTCGGCTCCGAAATTCAGTATGGGTGGTTTGATCACACCATTGCTCGTGAAGAAGAAAGTGAAGCTGGAAGGAAGTCTGAATGAGAAGACGTTTGGGGAGCCTACACCAGTAGCATGGTTGGATTTACAGCAGCTTCTCAGAACTCACTACCTCGCCTCGAAGCCGCCTCCAGAGCGCCATCTCTACCGGATGTGCTCAGGCACTACCCATGAAGAAGGGTACCTCCTCCCAAACCCCGACATTACAAGCTTTGCCAACAGAGCTAATATCAGATTCTTACCGGGAGTGGAGCATGTGTTTGGACCTCACGGGTCACAGAGAGCAGCTGCAGCAGAGCATGATACTTCCGACGCACCTGCTGGGGTGTATGGGCTGCACATGTACATTATTGAGCCTCTCGATGATCCTATCGAGAACAGGACGATCAGGGCATTGAGGGACCAGAACCGGAGCCTCCAGAAGCAGAGCAAATGGCACGGTAGGAACATTAAGAAGATGGCCTCATGTTTGAAGAAGGTGACCAAAGTGCTTAAGATGATTGTCGGAAAGAAGGACAAGAGTGGCGCTGCAGGACAGGCTTCCACATCCCGAGCAGCTCAGGCTGGTGCAGATGAGGAGATTCAGGCAGCCACCGAGGAGGTGATAGCTGAAGCTGATGTTCTGGTTGAGCAGGCTGAATTGGAGCAGGGCAGATACTCGGTTGCTGGACACGAGACATCAGGATCTGCACGCATGGCCCATGACTCCTATTATGAGGATCCTCACCGCCACTCTACCCGCGAGGACCGGAGGAAGAAGAGGAGAGCCATGAAGACACCTTCCTGCTCCTCCTCCAACCCGACCTACTCCATGGGGGATTCATCACCTCCTTTCCTCCACTACTAGCCAGGTAACACTCCACCATTGTACATATTTTTCTTCTCTTCTTTGTTTGCTTTTTGTTTGTGTGTTTTCGGTTTATCCTCCTTGCCTAGATCACACAAGGGACCGTGTGATTTAAGTTTGGGGGAGAGACCACTTACTAATCTTGAGTCTCATGCATTCATCTAAGGCATAGAAAAACCAAAAAAATTTAAAAAAATTTCAAAAAATTTCACAAAAAGAAGCATGTAGGATCGAGTCTAGTTAGTGTTGTAGGATTCATGCATTTGGGAGCAATGATTGAATTTCCTTGTAAAGATTAATTGGGTGAAAATGGTTTCGAATGCTAGCTTGTTTAGCTAATTGAGTGCACTAGGATTGTATCCCGAGTTAAGCATGAAAGCTAGAACGAACCTTGCTTGGAACGCTAACATTTAGCCTTGTTTTAAAACTGAAGCAAAATGTGAATTGAAGCTAGCTCTATTCAAAGTGTGAACCTTAACTTGACTTGCAATTATCCTACTCCTTCTTAGTGTTTTTAAACTCATGGATACCCCAAAATATTCAAGCATTCTTCTCCCTTTAACCACTCTTGTTTGCTTGAATAGATTCCGCACCCTTCACCACCTTTCCTTCAAACCCAAAAACACTCTAGTTGAGAGGTAGGCCTCTTGGAATGAGCTAAGTAAATGGTGTTGAGTTTGAGGCGACTAGTTGAAAATTTCCGTATAGATGCAAGCTTGGCCACCTTTTGCTTGTATTAGGCTAAGATTGAAGTTTGGGGGAAGGGATTTTGAGAGGGAAAGAATAAAAGGGAGGTTAAATGGGATCTTGTATTTGATGGCAAAGTGTTTAAGAAGAAAGAGCTCTTATGTGTTTTCAAAGAAAAAAAAAAAGAAGAGAGTACCTCATGTTTTGAAAAGAAAAGAAGCCAAAGTGCTCAATTTAAAGAAAGAAAAAAAAGGGTTCATGAAAAAGAGGTCATTACTAAAGAAAGAAGGATTTGAGCTAAGTTGAAAGAAAAGGATTGCCATTGTTTTGAAAGGTTTTAAATGATCCTTGGGAAGCTTCATGGGAAGTGTTTTGATTGAGAAAGATGGATAGGCAAGAAAAGCCTTGATAAAGGGTAGACTCAAACTAGGTGGGCTAGAGTAAGAGTGGAGGTCATTGGGGCGATGGGTAGACGGAAATCGATGCTAGTACGCACCAATTGCTTCTATACTCTTAGCCTTTTACTATAAGCTCATTCATTCCTTCATGAGAGAACCTAAATGAATGTTGAGAAACCCCTTTTTTCTTGATTGAGATCATCTTTATCTCAAAACCTTAACCCTTGCCAAATGAGTTTGAACACTTGGTTGTGAGTAGGATCCACTTGAAATGCTTAATCAATGTCAAAGAGCTAGTTGATATGAATTCTTGTGTAAGTTGAGAAATGGGTTGGAGAATTGGCCTTGATGAGTATGGCTAAATCCTTGGAGTAAGCTTGACTTGGATACATCTTAGTTGCATGAGCTTTAAATGAAACTTGTTGATCTTGATTGAACTTTTGGATATGAGCTCCCGCTTTCAAACTTTTCTCCCAAATGGATTGATTGACTTATGCTTGCTTGTGGACAAGCAAGATTCAAGTTTGGGGGAATTGATATTCATACATTTTCATGCATTTAGGCTTGTATATAGTTCTTGTTTTGATTTATTTTCTCCATCATTCTTACCATTTTGCCGAGTCATTGTCACATCTAGAGTCTAGAGTTGTTTAGGACTAGGATTAGGCATTCTAGGCTTGCATTTGGAGTGTTTCTTGTGTTTTGCAGGTGAATGGAGGCATCTAGGAGCATTGGTGAGCTTGGAAGTGGAGTCTTGAGCTCAGAAGACCAAGGAAGAGCCAAAGAAGGACCATATCGGTCTGAGTATCGGCCAGGCGGACCGATACAGTCCCTCGTCAAATTTTTGGAGCTCAGTATCGGCCACCATATCGGTCCACCCGACCGATATGGACTCTCGGATTAATTTTCGAGGGTTCATATCGGTTCACATATCGGTCAGGTGGACCGATACGCTCGAACCCAGAAGTAATCCGAGAGTCGATATCGGTCTGCATATCGGTCCACCTGACCGATATCGACCCCAGATTTGCACTTGGATCCGGGTCAACACCCGGTTTGTTCCGGGTTGACCCGGCTCGCACCTTTTAGACTATTTAAGCCAAAAACCTATTTTATTTTGTTTCTTATGCAGTTTTTGATGTTCTAAACTCTTTTGTAAGAACACATAAAAATCCTTTGATCAATCTAGATTTCTATTACTATTCCATCAACAAATCTTTCAATCTCTCACTAATCTACCATGATCAACTCTATTTCTATGAGTTTTGTTGATCTAGTTATGATTTGTGAGTAGTTTTCCATAGGCTTGTGGGTTGGGTAGGATTAGGTTGATTAGGGGTGATCAATGGAGTTCTAGTAGTTAATTGTAATCTCATCTAGCAAAGTGCTCTTAATGCCTAGTTAATCTTGATCACATTGATTAGGATGTTTAGAATTTCTTGTTCACAACCTGTTCGATGAAATTCCTGTATTTAGCTTTGTTAGAACTTTCATATTCTAGCACATGAAAATGTATGTCTAGAGTGATTGGTTGCTAATTGGAACCTGTTTGAATGCTCGTTTGATTTTGATTCACAAATGATGATTTGTTCTTGAGTTAAGATTAAATGAAGAATTGGTGTTAAGAGATTAAGCCGATTTACATAGTGTGTTCCTTGCTAGGAGATTAGCTTTTAAAAGTTTGAATTAAGATTCCTTGATCATCCCGAGTCACCTATCCGTTGACCCTTACCCTTGGGCCTTATTCTTCCTATTGATTGAATCGTTTGTTTATTTGCTTTTGTTTACTTCTATTTGATTTGTATTCGTTAGGATCGTTAAAAATTGAAAACCAAATTGTTAGATTTGACTCTGGAGGTTTAGTGTATACTTATTGGTTTTATCCGTCCCAGAATAGGTTCGATACCTCAAAGCTACTTCGATAAGCTTGAGGAATTGGTACCTCAAAGGATTGTAAAATCTTTGTTATCAACATGACACTTCTAGATTTGTTTGCCTTCATTGATTATTCCTTTATTGGTCCTTTTATTGTGTATTCACCCTTACTGACGTTGGTTGCCTGTAGCTGGTGGAAGATTCGATGGTGATTATGGATGAACGACTGGGTGATATGTGACATTCTCAATTATTCATTTAACTGCAGTTTTGTGGAGACCATTGATCTAAATGTATCAGATCATGTAGCACATAAGCACATACCTTACGCTGTCATTCTTGTGAAGATGGCTGATGAATGGAATCAATCCCATAGTGGTAATCTTCCCTCGACGAGGGAAGAGAAGAAAGAGTTTAAGGTGTAGTTCTTTTTTTTGTTACTTACAAATTCTTTAGCTAGCTTGCTTCCTTGTTCTAACTTATCTTTATTCTTGAAATCTTAGGATTTGATTAAGTCCAAGATGATATCTATGGATGAGGATAACTACAAAGAGGCCATTGAGGCTGCTTTCAAAGTTTTTGCTCCTCGTGGAATAAGTAAGTTGATATCTCGTGTTGTGTGGTAACTCACAGAAAACTTTATCATGAGGAAAATCACAGTATTCCTCATCTCGAACTAAACCTGGTTTCTGTTCCAGGTTCAGAGATTCAACAAATTAGCAACGATAGTTGTGCTGTACCGAGTTCAAATTCCTCAGATTTTTGGGTGATGGTAGCAGCTCGGAAGGTTTGAAGCTAGAATATTACTCTGCCAAACTCATACGTCATGTTCAATTAGGAATTGCAAGTGGTTGGGGTTGATAGATTGTTCGGAATTCTACTTCAATGAATCTGTTTTTTGTCATACAGTTGAGTTAGTTTTAGTTAGTATAAGACTTGGTATGTAGTTATTGGATAATTTATGTTTATATGTATTCTTTGGATTATTTATGGAATATAAAAGTTTTATATAAATCTAATAAATATATATTATGCAAAAAATAATTCAAATAAATGAAATAAAATAGCATTATAATTTATAAAAATTCACAGCAATTTTTAAAATGTCACGGAACAGTATTTAACAGCACTATATTTGTGTTATAATATAATAAATTACAGCACTAAAAAAATGATACGAAAACTCAAATAATAGCACTGATACGGCGCGATCAAATAATTTCCGATAGCGGTTATATAATGCTACAATATGTCCATTTATTATAGCATTAAAAAAAAACGCTATGGTAGGGGGGGTCTATTATAGCTGCGGCTGACATAGCGTTCATGAAAACGCTACCAAAACCCTATGGTAGCGTTTTCGGTGTGCTACTAATGCCGATATTTCTTGTAGTGCTCGTCCCAAATATCTACGCAAAGATTTTCCGTTATAGCTTTTAAATTTTTTGTCACATAACGTAGAAGGAAATGGCATGCAAAGTGCATGACATTCAATCTACTTCATGGAAAAAAAACCACAATGACCTTGTTGGTTGTTTTGAGGCACACTCTTATGCTTGATCTGCTCATATGTGAAAGGGTTGAAAGTGTATAGTTCTTTGCCATTAACATCTATCAAACAAAGCAGATAGGACAGCATGACTGCAATAGGCTCAACTGCCGCAACAATGGCCGCATCAGAGAAGACAGTGTAGGGAAATCCCATATAACAATATGTTTTTTTGGATGGATATCCACAAAGTTACCCGATGAGTTTTGGTTACGTTCAATGGCACATATAAGTCATCCACTTCATTCCCACATGTCTTGTTCGTCCTACAATAAGCTGGCGACTCACCCGAAAAGTAATCATAAGAACCAGCCGGTAACAATTTACCTTAACCATCACCATTCGGTGGAGGGTCGAGAAACTCCTTGTACTTCGCTGTCCACATCATCTTAAAAATGACATCGAGGAGGGATATTCTCTCAGACATGAACCACTCCGGATGCTTATGGTACTAGAGTCTTAGTAGATTAGTCACAGCATCCATATGTTGCATTGACCTACAACCCATATTAGTTTGGCTTTTTAACAATTTAGATGTACAATAGACTTTGCGAAGAAGTCTACCAAAGAAATATGGGCCAGAAGTCTTTACCATGTCTAAACTCCTTCGGAGTTCGAAGAATCCAAAACCACTCGCTCAACGAACCTTTTGGCTTTTTCTTTAACTTCCAATCACTAAAAATGAGAATTTTTAATTGGTTAAACATTGAGTTTGTTTATAATACATAATCTAATGAGAATTTGAAAAGAAAATTAGATGGGGGTAGACATATAGAAGACTTTTCAGCCAATTAAGGCAAGGTTTCACCTTTTGCTTCGGAACGGATGCGAAAGGATCATAGCCAGGCTTGTTTTTGCGTGGGAACAAACATGATTACCTTTGCAGTTTTATTTCCTACAAAAAGGGAAACTTGGGTTGGAGTTAGTCTTTTAATCCTATCATCCTTTACCCGTGCAAGTTCCACAGCTGTATACTACTTAAGTTCCTTCAAAAGAGCCTCTTTGTCCTCTTTTGTTGGTTATCTTTTTCCAACATAGACAACACTAGGAACTTTTCTGGAATTGACGCTCTCACTTAAAAGAACTTGTTTTTCTGCAATTTAACAACCATATACAATGACAATGTGAAGATTTGAACAAAAAATATAAAGGTAGAACATCTTCATTCATTAGTTTAAATCCCATATAACAAAGACAACCAAATCCAAAATCCAAAGCAATCAACATGATACTATTTCCCAAACCGAAAAATATATTTATTTTTTATGACACGTTTTCTTCGAGATTTTCTAATAGGTACTTGGGCAGGACTCATTTTAGCATAGATGGTTCAATACTAACCGGACCAGGCTGAAACTCCTCCTTCTAAGCGTCTTCTGCTGCCATTGCATTTTACTTCACACCCTCTTGATCGGTCTGTGCATCTTTCAGCTTCGCTACAACCGCCTCCAAGCCTTCAACTTTGAGCTTGAGTTCTCTGAAACTCCGATCACAAGCCATAAACCCTTCCTTCACATCAATAGCCGGAAGTGCGCATAATTTTGCATTTTTGTCTTCATGTCCTCTTCAATGCTCATGCCACCATAATCAAAATAAGAAGGTCCCTCTCAAGACTTCTTTCGGCTTCCCTCTTCTATCCCCTTGCTTCGTTTCTTGTCTTCTGAACACTTCGACTTCACATTGTTTGATAGCAAGACACCTTCTACGTCCCAATTGGTTTTGTTCCATTCCCATGGACCATGGCCAAATTATCCAAAAATTGCTTTGACAATGTTCTCCACGTGTTCATCTTCTACTTCGGCATCCCAAACTGGGAACATTTTCTCCCTTTCCTTCACAACGAAACTGTAGACACGAGTCTAGAACGAAAAAAAAAAATTGTAAATTTTAAAGTAACAGAAGACAATATAACAATAGAAAACTTAAAATCTTATTCTTCTTATTTAGACTACCTGTTTCAACATGGTCCCTTTCACATTTTCCGTCCTCTGGTCCCTTATAAGATACCAGGTGGAGTTATGTTAGCCACCAAGCTCTCTCCATAGCTTGCTAAGTATTCCGGCATTGCAAGGTACACCAAACTTGGAGAACCTCAACAAATCCGTCAATTGTGTAAGCTTTCGTAAAATCCCTCTCTTTAACATATGCAATCAGGTTTTTTAATGTGACTCTTCCCCACGGGTAGCTCTCAAATGCTACCAAATCCATGACTATCATAGCCATGTTAGCACGAGTGGGCGTGGAGGATTTATTTGCTTCAACAAAATGAACCATGTACAAACAAGCAAGAATAAGGTCTTCAATACTAGGACCCCTTTCTATAGGCACTCCCATCTTCTCCCAAAATTCTTGCATCTCTTCTGTAACTTCAATATCAGGCTCCCAAAGCCGCTCCACATAGGCACAATTAAGTCCCGTGATCTCTTCAAACTCATTCAGTGAAAACCTCAGAGGGTTTACACTAACCAGGCTCAAAATTTTAATAATTCTTCTTACAGACTGATCCAAATCCAAGGATATAATGTACTAACCGAGACGTCCAACCAAAATATGTCTTATCGAACATCAAAAATACACCAAGATTGAAGTTCCATATCTCTTCCCATTCATCCTCTTTAAGTACTTCGAACAAAGCAGTGAACATCTTCGTATTGTTAATGTAGTAATGGATGTTCTTTACCGGTTCGGGTTCATCTCCTTCTGTGAAAATTCTCCTGGGAAATACATGAATATCCATCATGCACCACGGAAAAACACACATTAATAGAAGTCTTCTCAAGAAGTCTACCATATAAGTCTTCTTCAGAAGTCTACCTTACAAGTCTACGATATAAGTCTCCCATATAAGTCTACGATCTAAGTATTCCATATAAGTCTACGTTCTAAGTCTCCCATATAAGTCTACGAGCTAAGTCTAACCAAGAAGCGTAAACTATTAAAATTAGAAAACGAGGGTATTTATCCTATATGGCGGCGAAGAATCCGATTTATCAACGGAAGACAAGTAGTTGAAAAACTCTGATGTCGACGAAGGCACGGGACCACAACTACAATGGCGAGGCAGAGAAATCGAGCGTGACGGCGCGGCACAGAAATCGATTGAGACGGCGAGGCACGAAAATCGAGCGAACGAGATGCAGAGTGTAACACCCCTTTCCCGTCATCCGCTGACCGACGAGCTGATCGGTCAACAATCAAACAAGAACATGACCGATCGAACCCGAGCATGCCAAATGAGAAAAGTTCGTCACAATACGAAAGCCAGAGACAGTCCGGTTTGAGTCAAGTGCTCGAACCAAACCGTTCTTGAATCCGTTTACCTCGTTTCTACAATACAAGGCTTTTCAACCAGTATTGCTTTCACGAGTTGTGTTGGTTCGGACTAAACCATATACCAGGGAACAATTCCATTTTAAGTGTTTTATGTATTTTAAATCCTTTAGCCTATTCTCAACTAGTTCCAAAGTGTTTTAAGAAAACAATCTTTTAGGCGCCCATAAAACTCGAACCGAATAAACCAAAATCATTGAGATCAAACCGTGGCCAAATGAAATTCTGAAGTCTACACCGAGATCCTTCCGCGTCCGCCGAGCTAAGCCAAATCCGAAAAACAACAACAAAAAGAGTCTAATGAGCAGCCTAAGATTACCCAGCGAGTGAGCTCCCACTAACAGGCTGCTAATCAATTAATGAAGAATCCCGCCCAAACCCCAAAATAACAAACAAATAAAACGGAGTAGAAGAAATAGCTGATCACGTGCTACCACGACGTGATGAGCTACACAACACACAAGCATTCTCTATTAATAAAGGTAACCACGGAAATCGAGATCACTGCGGCACATGTCATCGATTAGACTCGATCTATCTATCACGTAATAATACTAACTCCACACTATTGGGCCCACTATGCAAACTTGGTAACTTCCACGGGTATACTTAGCTACCCCACATGGTAACTAAAACTATCCATGACTCCTAGACGTAAACACAAACTCCTACGACCTAGGACACCGTTCTCTGTCCATCGATACGCGGTGACTCTGGCTACCCTAGATAGCCAAAGTTTCCATGCAGTCCTACCCTAGGACATGACCCCATATTCTCCGGACTACACACTTACCGGCATCACTCAGTAGGTTAACACCATAACCAGAAACACAACCTGAAGGTACGTGAACCGATCAGATAACTACCCGAGGATCCAATCATGAAGGAAGTACCGGAACACCATTACTAGACTTGCGGGATCTAACGCACCCTAGAGTCCTGATAACCATAAAATAAACAAGCAGAATCGTTGGGACTTTACCACAGCACATAAGACTGACAAGGTCAACATAAACAAATAATACAATCACAGAACCCAAGCTATCACACAAGTCCTATCACCAACCTCCACATCACCCAACCTTATTCGGTTTCTTACCGGATTAGGTATCTAATCAAACTTACCCGGTCCTGTACCAAGATAAGTAACAAACAATACAGTCTATCCGGCCCAACACCGAAATAGACTAAACACCACACAATCAATCCGTCCGCTCGGCCCAACACCGGAGTAAACCAATAATCAAACAAGCACCAACAACCAGTCATCAATAACCACACAAGAAAAACCATTTGATTTCTTAAGTTGCTTAATCAACATTTTATTAACTTAAGTAATCTCTCCGCTACTTTGGAATTAGTGGCTTACTAATCCCGTAGACGGCTCAAATCCCAATTCACAACTTTTATTACTCCTTAATAGTTATTTTAAACTATGCGATCCGTCAACTTGAGATTAGTAAACTTACTAATCTGGTGAGTTCTCATTATTCTTTAATTAATTCAACTAACCCGTTAACCTCGACTATTGTCTAATTAACCACCCCGTCATTATATTCTAAGCATGTCATGTGTTTTAATCCGTATTTTAATTAAATCTTAATTCCTCGTATATAGATTCAGTAAATACGTTCGTACTATCATATATATACACATAGGTCCTAACAAGCCGTTATAAATGAATGCAACAACCAATAAACGTCAATCAATGACATAAACAATAATCTACCAATTTGAGCTATCTACATGCCATATCATTATCCTAAACATTTAATTAATCAATCGAATATTCAATCAACCTAGCCATGATAACCAATTCAATCATACATGAATGCAACCTAATTCTACGGTTCATGAATCGGGGTATATATGACCTAATCTATATGCATCACACAATTTAGCCGACTTACAATGCGTAGAGAAGACAGATGGATGATCTGACGGAACTTTGAACCCCGAGACCAAGCTAGAACCCTTTCCGAACCTTTTCTGAACCAAACGTACTAAAATCCAAACTAAACCGGCTATGACCCGAAGCGTTGACCACTAAACCGGCGTTGACCAAGCTTTGACCCGAGGTTGACTTTGACTAAACTGGATGTTGACCAAACCAAACCAAGCGTTGACCTGACTGTTGACTACAGTTGAAATTCAGCGTTGACCGCGACTGAAGGAGGGTTTGACCTACGTTGACGGAAGGCTTCTGGCGTTGACCGGCAGAGGAGGGTGCTGCCGGCAAGGAGACCGGCGTGAGGCTTACCGCCGGTGAGAGATCCGGCGAGGAAGGTAACGACGAAGGGGAGAAATATCACGATAAGCTTCCTCCGGGGGCGACAAAAGAATCCTGCGATGGCGGTTGTCTCCGGCAAGAGTCTCCGGAGACGGTGGCGGTCTCCGGTGTGGGTCTCCGGCGACGTTGAGGAGAGGAGGAAGAAGTGACCGGCTAGAGAGAGAACCGGCTGAGGAGAGGAGGAGAGAGGTGGCAAGGTCACCGGCGGTGGTTTTCCAGGGGTTCTTCGGCGAGTCTCCGATGGTGGTGGGAGGTTCTTGGCTCTGTTGATGAGGAGAGGGGGAGGATCTCAGATCTTCATCTGCCTTGTAAAGATTCAGCATTGTCTGAGAGTTAAAAAGTTAACTTGGGAGCCAAGTAACTTAAATGGTGAAGAACTCTTTGAAGGTGGATGAATATGGAGAGAGAAGAGGATGGTTTTGTATGAAGATGGAGAGAGATTGAGAGAAGTGATTTCGTGGGACGTGGAGAGAGGAGAGAATAGAGAGTAGTTTGGGAGATTTTTGCTTGATTTATTTGAGTGAGAGTGAGAGAGAGGTAAGTGAGATGAGCGAAAAATGATGGGATGGTTTCCATGCAATGAATCTTAAGATTCATTGAATCCACCAAGGGCTAGATGGCACCAAGAGGTAAGTGTGTGGTGACACTTGTCGAAGATTCCACTCCAGATTCTTTTTGTTCATCCCATGTTCCTCGGATCTCAAACGAACCAATCGGTGAATATTTAGCCATCTTGGTTCATTCTTCTGAAAAACCCCTGTAGCTTCTGAAAAAACCTCTCAAGGCTCATTTTTATTTTAGTAGACTCTATAAGAAACATTCTGCAATATGTTTCACCCAATTTGGCCTCCGGTATCTCCCGTACCGCCTTTTGGAAGTTTTATGGGTTTTGTCGGTTTCCAACCCGACAGTCCGTAAAACCCTTCTAAATCTATTTTCTTCTTTCCCCGTATTCTAAGTGATTTCTTTAGTTAAAAATAGAATCACTTGGCCCGTCTAAGCTTCCGTCTTCTATTTTGATAAAATTACCAAAATCCCCTTTGCTCCTCAAAAATTATAAAAATGCCCTTGGTTGACTTCCCGTTGACTTCTATCTTGCCCGTTGACCATTTCTTGAGACAGGCTATTATATTCTTGCCGATAGAGATAGGGAAAACAACAAGCAGTGTAAGGTTATTTCAAATAATTTCAATATTTCAAAGAAGAAGAGATAAAGGGAGCAAGAGAGGTTACCGACGGCGGAGAAGGCGACGGAGAGAGCGAGGGATAGCGACGACAAGAGAAAGGAGAGGTGAGGGTGATAGAGAGTGCGACAGAGAGATTGACGCCAAGACGGATAATTTGACGACGAGATGACGCTGATTAGAGAGACAACATCGACGAGAGGAAGAGATTAGAGAGAGAGAGAGAGAGAGAGAGACGGGATGCGGCACCGAGATGGAGAGATTAGAGAGAGAGATGAGGGTAAAGACTAATTTGGGTTAAGAGTAAAGGGTTAAAAAACTTTGTATAGGTAGGTTAAAAAGTCGGTTTAGTGACGGTTTTCATCGATTTAGATTTAATTTATTGTACGGTTTAATTAGATTTGAATTTTACTGTACGGTTTCAGAATTAGGTAGACATATTTTATAAGTCTTCTCAAGATGTCTCCACTAGAAATCTACCCAAAAAAAAAATTTCCCGCCAAAATCGATACAGTGAAATATCAAATCCCGCCCAAATTGGTGTGGTCAGAATACCGGTTCCCGCCCAATTATTTTGTTCTTGCTCATTAGTTAGGTTAATTTGAAAAGTAGACTTCAATGTGAAGTCTACTTTTTAAGATTCCAACCATTTAAATTACCGGTTAACTCAATTTGGTACGATCAAAATCATGTTCTTGTTTTTGTTCGATCAAAAACATTTTAAATTTCATTTGTAAACTTCGATAAGAAGTCTACACTATAAGTATTCTTAAGAAGTCTACAATAAACAAACAAGAAAATCACTAAAATTAATACTTATGATTTCAAAATGTCATACAAATCCGACCGGTACATATAATTAAACACTTTCAAGAAACAAAATCGAAATGCCATAATCAAATCCAACCTTTAATCTAGATTTTAAATGGCAAACACAAAGGAGATTATCACGCTTAAGAGGATTACAACAACTAAAACCGCCGTTTTCAGATCCACGCCTCCAGAATATTGTTCCAGAATTGTCTCCTTCAGTGGAACTATCTCAGCCTTAATCCGATTTTGAGCATCATGATAATCACTATCCTCAAGAAAACGGATGCAGTCTCCCTAGGTCTTTAAAGCACATTTAATTTCTTGAAATTCTTCCATAATAGCTTCATCCCACCATTTAAATAAATGGTGGTTACCATCCTATAGAAAACATTCTACAATTTATTATATTCAAAAGACCAAAACCACAATCGTAAACAAACAACACCACAAGAGTCTTATTACCTTATAGTTCTTGCATCAAAAAAATAGTCTACCCGGATTATCGTCGGTGGTGGATGTTTTCATCACAGACACCAAGCCAAGCCGCAAAAACATTTGTCATGAATCCCGAATTTAGTACGCAGAACAAAGTTTACTTCAGGCAATCCTGAACTCTACAAACTCGTCATGGAGATACTTGATGGTTGATTGTATGTGTATCTCCCCATATCTGTGTATTATTAAACAAGAATCATGAGAAGTCCAAAAACAAGAATCATGTATTAAAAAATAAAGTTAACCCGAAGAAATAATACCACAAAAAAACAGGCGACGGCGACGGATGAGGCTCACGGCGAGGAGAGAGATTTTAAGAGAGAGAGAGAGAGAGGAGATATTTTTTGTTACCAGAATAAAATAACACTTACCTGGCTTTTTTATATAGGCGGTAAATTTTCTATGTTAAAAAGCAGTTTCAGTAGACTTCAGGAGAAGACTTCTCTAATGAACTTGAATTCTAGATTTCCTTTCCAAGCAAAAAAACCGCACAATATTTTAAGTTTCATTCTAGATCTTAATTCAAAAAGTAGACTTCTACCACATACTTCTAAGGTAGGCTTCTACCACATACTTCTAAGGAAGACTTCTACCGTAGACTTCTTTTACAGCAGATAGAATTTGTTATTTAGACATGTTTGTTAAATATGACTTATTTGTATCAAAATTTATTTTCCTTATGTGACAATTGACTGTGTTTTGATTATTCAAAAAGTGTTATGATAAAATTATTTTTTTTATATAAATTTGTAACAAAAATTTAAGATGTAGCAAAAATGTAAACTTCTCTGTGAAGTCATCATGTTAGACTTCTATTGGAAGTCTTCGTTGTAGATTTCAAAGATTATTAGTAGACTTTTTAAAGGTTAATACGGTAATTTATGTTTACATTTTATTGTTTGATCGTAAGGATGCTGAGTATAATTTCCTACCCTTAAAAGCCGCTTTTGCATTTCTTTGCAAAAGGAATCTACTTTTTTTAGAATCAAATAAGGGTCCAATTTATGCAATTCTCCCTTTAAAATGTTTTAATAAAAATAAAACCTATAGAAAAACACAAATATCATGTTTATGAGTATAATGGGATTAATAATTTAGTTACAGACCTATTTTTGACCGCCAATCATGGAGTATAGAATGTTGTGAGGCAACATGATATAGTAGACCCAATGGAAAATGTTAATGGTGATATTGGTACGTGAACGAAAGGAGCAATCATAGTTAGGCTTTTTAATGGTTGTACTTGCTGTTGTGACTTTTTATTTTTTAGATATGCATGGTTTGATACTATGAACTCTTTATTGTTAGAACATAAAACATATTCGTTTTTCAGCAATTTGATATGGCTAATGATTATTTGAGTTACTTTGGTAAGTGAGAATAGAGAAAACTAAAATTAATGGTTGATGGAGATTTTGAATGCTCTTCGAGCAAAGAAGAAGACATATTTTGTTTACGCATCCTTGCCTCAACTGAGTGAAGGCGATGTTAACTTGAAATCCTGGCTAAGTAGGAATTCAATGATGTGGTCTGGATTCACACTTTTATTGAGCCAAGGGATCGTTTTACAATGACGTTTATCACTGACGCACACAAGTTTTGAGAATATCAAGAATCGATTTGCAGTTGGAAAAAGCCAGGATGTACCATCTTATGAAGGAATTGACATCATGTTGTGAAATTGGGCAAGCCGTTATGATTATGACGGATGTTTGCCAACAAAGTGGGAGAAGATACATACATACAAGCCTCCGACAAGTATGTACATGTACTGCTGCAACGTTCTATGAAAAAGAACGTGAAGATGAAAATGTTCATCAATTTATCATGGCCCTCGATGAGTCAAGATATGGAAAGCTCAGTTATTGAAGCTGATGAATTGCATGATCTAGGAAAAGTGTATGCCAAGATAATTCGAGAGGAAGCTCAGCTTAATTCTGCTACATATCAAAAAATAACAAGATGCCATCAGTTTCGTGACACGCTGTAAGACCTCTACATAAGATCATATTGGCTTGGTTCCTCGGCGTAACAATCTTGAGATAACATGAGATCAAAGCTGATTTTTCTTCTGGTAAAAACGGAAACAAAGCATGTAATCTATTGTGTTCTCATTATGGCATGACATGGCATCAGAAAAGTACTTGTTAGCAGCTCGTTGGGTACCTTGAGTGGATAACCAACCTCCTATGTCGTGGTGGACCTGGTGCATGCTGAGGAAGAGGTTGTTGTTCAAACTTTGAACGAGGAGAAGGCAAAGGAATAGCTAATGTGGTACATGCTACTACTCCACAAGTTTTGACTATTGCAAATCTCACTTCTGAACAATGAAAGCCGATTACTTATATAATTCAAAATAAACCAAGCATATCATTTGATAAATTATCATGTAAGATTCTCGGTGATGTTATCTTTAACATAAAGGCATCGCACCACATGATTGGCAATATTTCATTACTGTTTGACGTGAAAGATACTACTGCTTTCAGTTTTGGTTGGCTGATGCTAACATCACATCGCCCTCTAGTGTGGGTGTTTTGGTCTTATCAGATTGTATCTCCCTTAAATAAGTTTCTTTATGTGTCGAATTTGAACTGTTATATAATCTCGGTTCAAAAAAATTTAGAATACAAATTTCTTCGTATTATTCACTGATGGTATTTGTGTTTTCTTGAACCATTCTACGAGGACCTTGATTGGAGCTGCTGAGAAACGTGATGTGGTGTACTACTTTAACGATGTTGCAGCTGCTCGAATCAACATAACTAATGGAAATCTCAATCAAGTCTTGTGACATTGTATGCTCGGGCATCCTGCATTTTCTATTCTTTCTTATTTACCTACATGCTCTGATGTTTTGAACAAAACTAGCCCTAATCATTGTGACGTTTTTTTTAGGGCTAAACAAACAATATATTATTTTCCGATAGGTTGAATAAAGCAGAGGATTGTATTGGTTTGGATTCATGTTGATATTTGGGGTCCATACAGAGTACATGCATCTTGTGAGCGTTGTATTTTCTTACCACTGAAGACTATTTTCACAATTGAAAATTCAGAATTTAGGAAAATGTTGCACAACTAATGTGCTTATACAGAAAAACCAGCTTAGTAAGCTGGTTAAAATAGTTCAAAGTGATAATCTAACTGAATTTTTTATGTGCTTGGATTTGTTTTGAAGGATAAAGGAATAGTACATTAAACATTTTGCATAGAAGACCACATCAAAATAGAAGAGTAGAAAGAAAGCAAACATACATCTTAAATGTTGCTTGTGCGTTACTATAGGCAAGATTACCAATCAAATTATGGGGAGAAGCAATCTTGGCTACAACTCATGTTATCGGTGTAACTTCTTTGAGGATTTTGAAGGGATATTCGTCATATGAGGTTATGTTTGGTAACAAACCCTCGTATGAGCATCTAAGAGTATTTGGTTCATCAAGTTATGTTCATCAACATGCAAGAGATAAATATAAGTTTAGAGATCGTAGCAGATGTTTTGTTTTTGTTGGCTATCCATTTGGAAATTAGAAAGGCTGGAGAATGTATGACATAGAAAGGGATGAATTTATTGTGTGTCGTAAAGTTTAGGATGAGTTTCCTTTTTCTAAGGTTTCTTTTGAGGTTGAGGATCATGTGACTTCTCAGATTGCACATGGAAGTCCTGATGAAGAATGTGTTTTTTTTACTCTGCACCAGCTTTAGACGACAATAGGAGATCAAAATATAATATGGAACACTTGGTCCATTTATTATATTAAGATCAAACTCAGATTTTTGTTTGTCTTTTTATTGTGATTCAACATGGAATTCATGTCCTAAAACTCGGCGGTCCTTGAGTGCTTTTATTGCTACGATATGTGATTTACCGATTTCGTGAAAGACTAAAAAGCAGGACGTGGTGTCGCATTCTTCAGCAGAGGCGGAGTATCGGTCAATGGCTGAAGCGACACGAGAGATTAAATGTGTGAGACAATTGGCGACAGACATGGGAGTGTAACCAATTGATCCAATTGGACTTTTTGTGATAGCAAGTCCACTATTTATATCGTTGCTAACCCTGTGTTATATGTGCGCATAAAGCACATAGAATTTTATTGTCATCAGGTGAGAGATGCAGTGCAATATGAACTTATATCTACTGTACATGTGCATACACATGAGCATTTGGTGGATGTGTTTACTAATGCACTTGGAATAGTACAATTCAAAATTTTGTTGTTCAAGTTGGATGTTCGAAATTTCCACACTTCCAACTTGAGAAGGATTATTAGATAAAAATGTATTTAAGTTAATATATGTCTTAGAGATAATATATATATATATATTAGAGGTAAGTGCAAAATAGATACGATAAGCTCAAACCAATAACATCGGCTATCACACTTGTATACATATTTTTTGTGATCGTGTATAAGAAACCAAGTCGTTCTCCTTTATTCACACTTAAGCTTAACTCTAAACTTCTTAATACCTATTTTGTCAAAAAAAAACTGACAATAGTATTGTGTAACCATTTGGTTCTAGTAGTTTGACACTGTAATTTACTACCACCTCGCTTAATCATGAAATTATGAGTTAGTAAAATCGAATTTTAAGACTTGATTGTATCAGCTCAAAATTTTGAAAAATTTACCAAAATTATAAAATACTAGTGAGACTACGTACACTTTGATTGGCTCGATTAAGAGGTAATTAGGGAATCATTAAGCTCAAGGAAATCTCTCACTGATTTAGTGTATCTTTGGGAATCATAAACCTTGAAAGATGATTTAAATCAAATGAGAAGGCGTAATGTATTACCGTTAATCTCATTCTCATTGTTTATCAAAGTGTATACAAGTTAGGTTTATATACAATCCATAAGTGATGCCTAAACCAAGCCTTAACCAACTAACTAACTGGTCTATACAATACTAGAGTATCTACGACTAAGTATGTACAATGAAAGCAAAACTATACAAAGTATAGTCCCCCTCAAGATGAGTCGAAGATATTCAGAAGACTCATCTTGCTTACCAATCGGTGAAATGGAGTAGGATGTAATGGTTTAGTAAAATATCAGCTACTTGATGTTATGTGCGTATTTGAAGTACATAGCTTGAATAAGCTTGCAACTAGTTTTTCACGAACACAATGACAATCCATTTTTATCTGCTTAGTCCTTTCATAAAAGACATGATGGTTTGCAATGTGTATTACCGCAATATTATCACATAATAAAAGAGTAGACTTAGCCAAAGTTATGTGTAGTTTTTTCAAGAAGTTCGTGAACCATACAAGTTCATCCATTCCTGCTGTTATGCTGCGATATTCAACATAGTTCTGATATTATATTAGTTATGGCCAAACTCATACCCGAAAGCTAGCTCATGAGTGAAAAATTGCCACATACTTATACATTTCCCGAAGACCCTTCACCCAACCAATGTAGGATATTTAATAAGCCTTCTCAGGATGTGGGTGTGAAAACCCAACATCTCGGAGATACAACAAGATGGGCCACCTATAAATGTTATATATGTACGAAATTGTTTTTATAGGAAATCATCTGTTGGGATTAACCTTGAGTTCTGATACCATATTACCGTTAATCTCATTCTCATTAGTTATCAATGTACAAGTTAGGTTTATATACAATTTGTAAGTGAGGCCTAAACCAAGCCTTAACCAACTAACATATTTATACAATATCTATGTACAATGAAATCAAAACTATACAAAGCATATACAGATAATATAATGATCTATATGACTTCAATGGTTAGCTACAGAAGCTAACAGCCGATTGGGGCTTATTGGTCACCGAAAATAATAAGTAACCACTAGTTTAATGACTTTAAGATAAATCTCTATCGACCGTTTTTTATTTTTTATTTTATTTTAAAGAAAATAAATGGTTAAATCTCATTCGTATGAGTACGATACTAAAAATATAAACATAGGTTTCAAGTAAAAAGTTTTAAAACAAAAATTTATAAATTAATAACTTTGAAACTAGAGTTGCAGGTCGGTTCGGTTCAAATTTTTGGTTAATCAGATAGTTCAAAAAATGTTAAATATGCTTAAAATAACCTAAAGGAAATTTGGTTCGGTTCAATTCGGAAACCGGTTAGTTTGGTTATTGATTTTGTTACCAACATTAACAAGTTTTTGTTTTTGGGTAAATTCAGATAATTTCGGCTAAAATCTGGATAATTTCGGTTAAAATCGGTTAATTTTAGGTGTATTTTGTTTAGAAATTCTAAAATGTTTTGTTTAAATTCGAAATAATTTGGTTTAGTAAAAAAATAAAAGTACGGTTAACTGTTCGGTTCGGTCGAACCAAACCGAACTGGTAACCGAATTGATTTTAAATGATTTCCGATTTGTTTAACCTAAATAACCGAACCGGAACTGAAAACAAAAATACTCAGTTTCGGTTCGGAATTATGATATTTTATTAATTCAAGATAAGATTTCAATTAATCTACTGATATATTAATTTCTCAATTATTAATTTATATTTATTTTTTTGTAATTTAATAGACGGTAGTGCATTCCACATGAAAATAACATACTTTATTCATGTAAATGAAAACATCAATTGTAAATATCTGAGACCAATGATGTGATCTTGTCCTTCTCTTATTATTGTGGAAACGATGTCGTCTTAAACGTATTGACATTGCCTCTTTCACGTGTGAACCCTCTCTATATATATCCCCCAACATTGGCATTGTAAATTCACAGCTGAAACTCACAAAACTAGAGCTTCTCTTTCAAGATCTAGAAGAGGCTTCACGAGCTCTATCTTTTCTCATTCGTAGCTGTTTTCGATAGTCCGGCCAAAAGGGAGAAAAGAATCAGGAAAACAGCAAAGAAATGGCTCACAATGTATGGGCATTTGTGTTCGGAATCATCGGTACGTATATATAAGCATTCACAAAAAGATTTAATCAAGCTCTATATAAATTTGTTAATAATGTTGTTTAGATGTTAGAAACCTTATAATGGTTTCTACGTTGTAAATTTGCAGGTAACATCATATCATTCATCGTGTTCCTGGCCCCAGTGTAAGCATCTGCATATTCTTACAAAGTCTCTCATTTTTCTTAGTCGTTTTTTCGAGTTAGTTAAACGTTTTATTCAATCTTATGTAGGCCGACTTTTGTAAGGATATGGAAGAAGAAATCTACAGAGAAATTTCAGTCTCTTCCCTATCTTTCAGCGTTGTTTAGCGCGTTGCTTTGGATATACTATGCAATGCAAAAAGATGGCTCAGGCTTCCTTCTCATTACCATAAACGGTGTTGGGTGCTTCATCGAAACCATTTACATCGTCCTTTTCATAACCTATGCTAACAAGGAAACTAGAGTATGTTCAAACACTTTTTTTTTTATTTTTCGATTTCACGTTGATCATAAACATGCACATACATAAATACACATGTATAAATGCTTTATATCTGGTTTGCTAATAGCTAGAGCGTTTAAATAATCATGCAGATTTCCACTTTGAAGGTTCTTGGTCTCTTGAACATTTTGTGCTTTGCCGCAATTGTTTTTGTCTGCGAGCTCTTAATCAAAGGATCGACACGTGAGAAAGTTCTCGGAGTGATATGCGTAGGATTTGCCGTCATTGTTTTCGCAGCTCCTTTAAGTATCATGGTACGTATTATGCATATTTTTATAGACATGCATACAGATATAGTAATATTTATATATGCGAAGGAGCCATGTTTTACGTATTTTACCTACGAAGAACATAATAAATATTCATACTAATAGATAGTATGTTTGTCTTTTCTTTCCTGGTTATATGGAATATGTTATATAATTTCACTTGGGGAATATTGGAATAACTTAAAAACAATAATATATTTGTGCAGAGACTGGTGGTACGAACAAGAAGTGTGGAGTTTATGCCATTTTCATTATCGTTGTCCCTTACACTTAGCGCCATCACGTGGCTCTTCTACGGTCTTGCTATTAAAGACTTCTACGTTGCGGTGAGTTTAGTTTTTTTTTTTTTTTTTTTTCAGGTTCAATCATTTCTAAGCATATAAAAAAGGACAGCACAACATCAATTATATGATGATATTTTTATGGCGGTTCTTTAATAAAGTAAAAAGAGTAGTTTACCTTTGTCTCTTTTCCACAATTCATACTATAGATGTAAAGGCTTTTAGTATAATATGAATGTCGTGGCGATGAATATATGATTTTAAGCCGTATGCATATATATATTTCGCTTTATGATTAGCACTATACAAACAATTGGACCCACTAAATGTACAAAGAATACTAGAAACACAAAATGTCATTTGTTGTGTTGCGATGTCGGCAATAAATGGAATATTAATGTCGTCTACATCTAATTTTGAACTATTGAAGCTTCCAAATGTGTTGGGCGCGTTCTTAGGAGCTGTTCAAATGATTCTCTACATAATCTTCAAGTATTACAAAACTCCGGAGGTTGAGAATACAGAGAAATCCAAAACGGTGTCCGATCATTCCATCGACATAGCGAAGCTAACCATCGTTATGCCCGGTCCAATTTTGGATTCAGCGGTTCATCCACAGCCTGCTATTTACAATGTTCCCGAGACTCAGATTCAAGTGACCGAGGTCAAGAGCCAGAACATGACGGGTCCCAAAGATCAGAACAACAAGGATGTCGAGAACCAAAACCAAGTTTAAGTACTGGATCTTATTTAGAGACCTATTAATAATGCATTGTTTTAAGTTTGTGCACTGAGTCTCATATACTGTTTATGTAGATTCTGAATCATCGACTTAGTTATCCGAGCTGTTTTAGATTATTTAGATTGTTGACAAAAAGAGTTGTGCACTTAACTAATTTCTTCTTTTTTAATCTTTTCGTATTTTGTGGTTTTCGTTTCTTTAGTTAGGTTTCGTTTATCTCGTTCTCGCATCATTTTCTTTCCTAGTATATGTAAATTGTGCTATGATCAATAAAAAAAAATCATACTAAGAAAATTTATAAAGTATTTTTGCTCTAAAACTACTCATAATAACAACTATTAAAAAATAAAATAAAATTTTGAAGTCAATAACCATTCCTCACATAAGTTATGTAAAAAAAGTTTTGTTTCTAAAGTTGCACTTACTCAACTTTATATTGTAAAATCCTAAGCAAATTGATGCACATTAGAGACTAATGGACTGATAAGAATCGTATACAATCCGTAATATATATAGGGTGAGAGTATCCTGCGATTATAGCAACCCGAAATGAGCATACAAACCGTCACTGTTCTCAGAAATCCCGTTAAAGTAACAGTGGAGAGTTCATTGGCCAATCGAGTACCGCTGCCACAAAATCCAGAAATATCAGAGACAAACATAAGGTAGAAAACCATTTCATAACATTACTTCGCCTATAAAAGCCTCAAAGAAGGAGGCAAGTCGAGTCGGAACACAACATAAGTGCATTCCCACTTTAACCTGAGATAAAAACGTTCTCACTCTAAAATAATGTAGCGGTAAATCGAGAGGAAAGCTTCAACCCCACTCCTCTCACTTCCCGTACTCGGCCAAATACTTATAAAAATAAAGGAACTCTGATCTATGGAGGAAGTTCCTAACCTAAACCTACACACACTTCTAGAACCATTACTGAAATAGAATGAGATTGAATAGAAGAAGCTTGTGTATTATTCACATACATCGTAGGGTATTTATACAAAGTAGTTATTAGAGATATACTCTAAGAGAATATTTAGATAACACCAAATCTAAACTCATATTTATCTATATAACTCTATACCTCCCCTCAAGTTGGAGGTGAGAGATCTTGAATCTCCAACTTGGAAAGTAAGTAGCTAAAGGTTGGTCCAGGCAACGCTTTAGTGAGAATATCTGCTGGTTGTTCCTTCATAGAAATGTGTTCGGTTGTAATCAACTTATCTTGGACAACATCACGAACATAGTGACAGTCTGACTCTATATGCTTGGTTCGTTCGTGAAATACAGGATTGACTGCGATGTAGATAGCAGACTTTCTGTCGCAGAAGAAACGCATAGGAGCTGTGTGAAGGACACCAAATGCATTCAAGAGCTGTTTCACCCATTTAAGTTTTTTGAGAGAAACAGCCATTGAACGATATTCTGCTTCAGCAGAAGATAACGAGACTGTATCTCGTTTCTTCATCTTCCATGCGATTGGTGAACGCCCCAGAAGAACTATATGCGCACTCAAGGATCGTTGAGTAGTAGGACAAGCGCTCCAATCAGCGTCACAATATGCAGTAATAGTCATGTTACAATCCGAGCATAACAATATTCCTTTGCTCGAAGAACCTTTCAAGTAACGAACCATACGTAATGCGGCCTCCCAATGTTCCTCAAGTGGAGTCTTCATGAATTGAGATAGAATATGGACAGTATAGCAAAGTTCGGGTAGAGTAAAAGTAAGATAAATCAGTTGGCCTACCAAAAGTCGATAAGCTTCCGAGTTGGCGATGGGAGGACCGGTAGCAATCTGAAGTTTGTGATCGAGTTCAACTGGAACTAATGACGGTTTAGAACCAAGGAGACCAGTCTTGGCTATTATGTCCAAGGCATATTTCCGTTGCGAAATGAAGATGCCATCATTGTTCCGAGCAACTTCGATCCCAAGGAAATACATAAGTTTGCCAAGATCCTTCATATGGAAACAACGTCCAAGATAATTCTTGAACTTTTGAAAAGTGGATAAGTCATTTCCCGCAACATTAAAGTCATCAACGTAGATACGAATGTGAAGACACTTATCTCCTTTGATGAACGAGAAATGAGAATAGTCTGGTCGACTTTGATTGAATCCATACTTGATGAGAGACATGCTTAGTTTTGAAAACCAGAAATATGGAGCATGCTTAAGACCACAAATTGACTTTCGCAGACGACACACTTGCAAAAAGGATCTGAGCTTTCGAAACCTGGAGGAAGCTTCATATAAACCTCCTCTTTTAAATCTCCATGTAAGAACGCATTGTGGACATCCATTTGATGGATTTCCTACTTCTTTGCTGCAGCTATCTGAAGAAGAATCCGAACAGAAGTAGGGTTTGCAACATGAGCAAATGTATTCGTATAGTCAAAGCCATCGCCTTGACGATTTCCAAGGGCACCAAGCGAGATTTGTAGCGAGCTATCCGCCCATTAGAATGATGTTTGATCTTATAGACCCATTTGCTGCCTATTGCTCTTTTGCCTGGAGGAAGTGTTGTAATTTCCCAAGTTTTATTAAGTTCTAGATCAGAATACTCGTCCTTCATTGAACTTTTCCAAACCTCCTTAGCCATTTCTTCTTTAAAACTATGCGGTTCATAAGCAGAGGTCACGGCTGCGAGAAATGCTTTATGGCAAGAGGAGAATTTAACTTGAGATATATAATCAGATATTGGATACAGTGAATTATCTTGAACCGTGATACGAGAACCATGAGGAGAAGACGGTGAGTAGAGAGAGAGAGAGAGAGAGAGAGGTTTATCATGAGGCGCTAAGTTGACAACGTAGTCCTTGAGAAGGACTGACGGTTTTTGCACACGCTGGCCTCTACCAAGTAGCTCAGGAAGACATAGAGAAGACCAGGAGGAAGCTTCATATAAACCTCCTCTTTTAAATCTCCATGTAAGAACGCATTTGTAACATCCATTTGATGAATTTCTCACTTCTTTGCTGCAGATATCTGAAAAAGAATCCAAACGGGAGTAAGGTTTGCAACAGGAAAAAATGTATCCGTATAGTAAAAGCCCTCGCGTTGACGATTTCCAAGGGCCACCAAGCGAGGTTTGTAGCGAGCTATCCGTCCATTAGCATGATGTTTGATCTTATAGACCCATCTTCTGCCTATTGCGCTTTTGCCTGGAGGAAGTGTTGTAATTTCCAAAGTTTTATTAAGTTCTAGATTAGAATATTCATCCTTCATTGAACTTTTCCAAACCTCATCAGCCATTGCTTCTTTAAAACTCTGCGGTTCATAAGCAGAGTTCATGGCTGCGAGAAATGCTTTATGGCAAGAGGAGAAGTTAACTTGAGATATATAATCAGATATTGGATATAGTGAATTACCTTGAACCGTGATAGGAGAACCATGAGGAGAAGACGGTGAAGTTGAGTAGAGAGAGAGAGAGGTTTATCAAGAAGCGCTGAGTTGACAATGTAGTCCTTGAGAAGGACTGACGGTTTATGCACACGTTGGCCTCTACCAAGTAGCTCAGGAAGACCTAGAGAAGACCTGGAGGAAGCTTCATATAAACCTCATATTTTTAATCTCCATGTAAGAACACATTGTGGACATCCATTTGATGGATTTCCCACTTCTTTGCTGCAGCTATGTGAAGAAGAATCCGAACAGAAGTAGGGTTTTCAACAGGAGAAAATGTATCCGTATAGTAAAATCCCTCGCATGGACGATTTCCAAGGGCCACCAAGCGAGATTTGTAACGAGCTATCCGTCCATTAGCATGTTGTTTGATCTTATATACCCATTTTCCGCCTATTGCTCTTTTGCCTGGAGGAAGTGTTGTAATTTCCCAAGTTTTATTAAGTTCTAGATCAGAATACTCGTCCTTCATTGAACTTTGCCAAACCTCATCAGCCATTGCTTATTAAAACTCTGCGGTTCATAAGCAGAGGTCACGGCTGCAAGAAATGCTTTATGGCAAGAGGAGAAGTTAACTTGAGATATATAATCAGATATTGGATACAGTGAATTACCTTGAACCGTGAAAGGAGAACCATGAGGAGAAGACGGCGAAGTTGAGTAGAGAGAGAGGTTTATCATGAAGCGTTGAGTTGACAACGTAGTCCTTCAGAAGGACCGACGGTTTATGCACACGCTGGCCTCTACCAAGTAGCTCAGGAAGACCTAGAGAAGGCGGTTCAGCTTGTTCGGATGGAAGCTTGTATGGCTTCAGAAGCCGATGGACCAGATGAATGGTCCGTAGTAACAACCGGAGGCGCATGCAGCGAAACAGATGGGGTTATAGGTAAGATCTAATCGTCTATTGCTGCTTCCGGAAGAAAGAGTGGTGGTGGAACAGACTCAGCATCTTGAATTCCCAGAAATTGGTCTTCTAAGAAGAAAACATCTCGATTAGAGAAGCATTCGTTGCGCTCTATGTCGTATAATTTCCTTGCCTTTTTCCCAAATGGGTAGCCAACAAAGAGACAATGTCGAGATCGATCTGAGAACTTGTCCTTATCGCGGGGTCGCTTGTGGGCATAATATAGACACCCTAATGTTCGCAAAGAAGCATAAGAAGCTGGCGACCCATGGAGCAACTCGTAAGGTGTTTTTCTTTGTAGAAGAGCCATAGGAGTGCTATTTATGAGATGAACCACAGTAAGTATGCTTTCTCCCCTAAAACTAACATGAAGTTTATCTTGAAATAGTAATGCTCTTGGAATGTTTAGAATCTGAAGATGTTTTCTTTCAACTTGTCCATTCTGTTGCGGTGTATCAACACATGAAGTCTGATGGAAAATACACTGCTGTCGAAAATAAGATGTTAATGCCATGAACTCAGATCCATTATCAGAGCGAATCGCCTGAACCGGTCGCCCAAATTGTTTCTCGCTCATGGCACAAATTTTTTTGATGAGCCCTTGAACCTGCGTTTTTTTCAGCATAAGATAGGTCCATACAGCTCTAGAATAATTGTCAACAATTGTAAGGAAGTAAGCTGCTCCGCAAGAGGAAAGAGTACGATAAGGGCCCCAAACATCACAGTGAATTAAAGCAAAAGGATTTAAAGCTTTATTAAGACTATATGAAAGACAGAACGTGTTTGTTTAACACAAAAACAAACAACACAGGATTGAGTATCTGATAGGTCTGTAAGTTTTATCCTATTCTACTACAAGTGCACAGTTAATGCAATTATAGTATGTAGGGTATCAAATCCACAAAGACTCTAGGCAACGATAGATTTTAGAACGGTCGAGTTAAACTAAGAGAAAGTAGTGAGAAACTAAAAGCAAAGCAGAAAAGTAAATCAAGCAGCTAGATTGGTTTGAAGGAAATTAACTAAAAGCGCTAAGTCTAGGGAGTTCTCAGGAAATCAGACAAGCAGATCAGATAATCAGTCAGGATCAAATTAAGTACGGTTCTAGAACTCAAACACGGATATAGAACTAACCAACTTTCGTTGTGAGAATTCTCTAAGTCTAATAGCAGAAATCCAAATTTCTTTGTAATTCCTAACAGATTAAACTAAATTTAAGTTCAGGTTCGATATGTTCACAATTCAATTAAACCAAATTTCTTTGCGAGTAATTCAATTGCTCAACCTAAATAGTTCAGATTCAAAATCACACTTTCGTGTCAATTTAACAACCTAAGATCTAGATTCTAAGTGATCAAGTTAGAAACTAGTGTTAAGCACAATTTAGATTGAAGAACAAATAAGTTATGAATCCTAACTGAAATAAATAAATCTAGCAAGTCATGAAATCCTTAGTGAGAATCCCTAAACCTAACTATGAATCTACTCAGACATAGATAATGAAAACATAATCAATGAATTAATAGATTGCATAAATAAAAAGTAAAGATTAAAGGGGTTCGAAATCTTCTCCAAAAACAGGAAGCAATACAGGATTAGATCAGCCCCAAAAGCTCTAAAATCTCTATGCTCAAAAGTATCAAAACGTAGCGTAAGCGTATCTAAAAACTGAGGTAAAAACCTAATTATATAAGCTAATCAAGTCTTGGGGCTTCTTTGTAATTATCAGAAACTTTTGGGCAAAACTGTGAATTCTGCATTCTTCATTAAACCGCCGAGGAAGGCCCATCTCGCTCGTGTCTCGATCGATTCACAATGTGTGTCGATCGATGCATTACTCTGTTTTGGACAGTGAACTCTATCTCTCGGGTCATAACACCAAAATGCTCCAAAAAGCTCCATAAACTCCAATTCCGCTCCAAACGTGCATATATCTAATAATACATGTAAAAGACTCTAAAGAAACACTTAAAGACTCTAAAACACACTTATATCATGGTCTAAAACCGGTAAAAACCATGATATATCAACTCCCCCACACTTAGCCTTTGCTTGCCCTCAAGCAAAACAGAGAACTAAAACATGGTGAAGAGGTTTGAAAACTTTCAGAAACTCTTTTCATCCTAGAAGCAACAACACTCAGATTCCCCTTAGTAAGCCACTGAAAGAATCACCTGTAAGACATCAAGACCAACATATACTTCCCCCACACTTAGCAACTATCCTAAGTAAACTCCACAATCAATCCAAGCAATTCAAATTCACCCTACTGACTTCTATAAGCTATTAAGTGCGGTCTCACCTAAGGATTATCGATCAAGGGGCACATGGATTCTTACTCTGTTAGTTCTAGACCACCATACTATCTTTTCTGGTCACTTTCTTCTCTTTTTCCTTCCTTAGCATTCTGATTTTTCTCCATTGGGTATCATTTTTTTTTTATCAGTGCTCTTCCTGTTATGGGGTGTACTTTGGACACATTCCATGAATGCACATGAAGTAATAGTGTTTGCTACTACTCCCGTGACCACTTCGGAGCTACTAGCTCATCTTCAGTTTATTATTCTCTTTTTTTTTTACTTTAGGGAAGGGGAGAAGGGAACCTTACTTGGACAGGTTTACAAGCTGTGTCAGAACTAACAAAGGAATCCGACTCAAGGTATACCAAGCCCTTAGGTGAGAAAATTAAGTCAGGTTTACAAGGGTGAAGTCAGTAAAGGATCCTCTGAATACCTGAATTGATATGGGTATCCTCAGTAGGTTGATCCGCATTGGGTTTTCTAATAGTCATAGATAAATCCTGCAACTTCATCCCAATGGTCACTTAAGTTCCTGCAAGATGTTGTTAACTTCTCAAAAACTCACTGTTTCCTACTTAAACTGTTTTGACTCAATAAAACAATTTTTTTTGAAAAACAGGACTGACTCTAGGAAAACAGAAAGATGAAAGTCAGTACCACCTCCCCCACGCTTGAAACACACTGTCCCCAGTAGTGTCAAGCTAAGGATTGGTAAAAGAAAGTAAAAATGTTAATGGATGAGTTGAGTTCTGTCTGATTTTTACCTGTCTCGCTCATGCATCGATCGTTATGCATAAATGCGACGATCGTTGCAAGGCGATTGCGATATGAGTCGATCATTGCTCAGGTCCGCAACGATCGCTGCAATGCGATTTTTGTGTTGTGACGATCGACACACAGGACCGTGTCGATCGTTGCATTGCGATTGTCGAGACCTGCAGACAAAACTCACCAAAAACCTGCGGACAAAACTCACCAAAACCAAAAACTAACGTAAAATCCTAACAAAAACACCAAAAATGAATATGAAAAACACAAAAACCTAACAGTGGGTTGCCTCCCACTCAGCGCTTGTTTAAGGTCATTAGCTTGACTGGAATAACAAGATCAGGCTCCTGGAGGTTTCAACAGAGACTGTGATTGCCTCTGCGAAAGTCTCCTCATCCAAGGTGGAGAGTAAGCTGTCTCACTATGAGCTAGTTCAAGAAAAGAAGGAATGTAATGTTCTCCAGGATCTAAAGCCAAAGTGTCACTCGTCTGCTCTCCATGTCCATCCTCAATCCTAAAAGTTTGCCCATCAATATGTGGCTTGCGTAGCATATCCATCGCAAAGTGCAGAGGCTCATCTCCCAGATAAAGATCAATCAGACTGTTCCTTACATCGATCACTGCTCCAGCTGTGGCTAAAAATGGTCTTCCCAGTATCAGAGCATCATCCTGCTCACTGTCGTACTTAAGCACCAAGAAGTCTGTCGGAACCAAGTAGTTCCCAACTCTTACTGGGACGTCCTCAAGAACTCCTTCCGGAATCCTTATTGACTGATCAGCTAGGACAAGAGATGTCCTAGTGGGTGAAAAATCCTTCATCCCCAGCTTCTCTGCCACAGAGTATGGCATGAGACTTCCAGCAGCTCCTAAATCACACAAAGAGCGCCTAAAGTTATCCTCAAAGATAGAACAACTCAACACAAAAATACCAGGATCAGGCAGCTTCTTATGAATCTTAGTTAGCAGCACCTCACTAATCTGTTTAGGGACCACTATCACCCAATCTTTCAGCATTTCATCCATTGGCAGCATCTTCTCCAAGTATCTCTGCGCACAAGGGTGATATGGTGGATCTTTAGATTGTGGAATTTCTTCCAACTTCTCATCCATCTCTTCAGCTGTTTAAGCTCATCAATCTCCTGTTGAGTTATCTCAGACACTCTAGGGAATAGTCGATTAAGCTTTTGATCCGTCTCTGCATCAATGCCATGAGAATCAAATGAATCTGTCTGTCCACGGCATGCAACGATCGATGCAGATGAGTTTTCATAGATTCCACCGGAGAGTTTTTCCTCAATTTCGAGTTTCTTAGGTTCTTCCACCAGTTCAGCTGTGTTTAACTCGAAATTTTCACCTTGGTATGATCCATCATTGATATAAACTGACCAAGCCTTGATGTGGGTGTCCACGACACTCTTTCCTTTGACAGAGCTTGAAATTTGTCTCACTTGTGTCTCCAACTGCTTCACATGTGTACTTAAGGACTCAAACTTCCCATTAAGGTCCTCATACACAACGTCTAACTTCTTGTTGCAGTCCACAGCAATCTTAGTATGCCCTTCCAGCAACTGCTCCATCATACTCTCCATCTTTCTCTCATGAGCATTAGCAGCAGGAGGTGTTTGGTAAGAGGAAGATCCATAAGTCCTCTGATTACCTTGCTGATAAGGCTTCTGATAACCAGCATTCTATCCAAATCCAGAAGAGTTTTGATTGCTTGTGAAAGCACTCTTCTGTCCACCATTGAAGAACCTATTACCTTGCTGTCCTCCAAACCTGTTTCCTTGGAATCCAGAGCCTCCAATGTAGTTCACATCCTCTTCCTGATTGTATTCTTCAGCTCCAAATATCTCAACATCCTGAGCAAAATGGACAGCTTTCTTCCCAGCCAACAGATTACAAACAGTATCCAACTTACTCCTGATATCAGCTATCTCCAGATTATCTATCTTCCCACCAGACTCCTTCCTTCTCCTATCAGCAGTCTTGCAGCTATTACTGCTCACCAAGTTGTCTATCAATTGCTTGATGTAGGATTATTTGTGTTCATGGTGTAATTGTCAGGTTACAACCTATCACATAATCAACTAGGATCTAGGTGATTTGCAGTTGAATCATAAACCAGATCAGAATCATTACCTTGTTATTAGCGCAGCGGATTGGTAATGAAGAGATCAATGAGAGCAGATGAGAACCGGCTCCTCCTCAGGTATCCACCCTCTTACAAGCTACTGGATCAGGCTGCTAGACCAAGCTGGAATCTCAGAGAGAACAGAGAGAGGGACGGCCAGACCTAAAGAAATCGCCGAGCTTTTATTATTTGCGTCCCCTCTCCTTTATATAGGCCCAAGGATTAACCTAATGGCCTATTGGGCTTTTGGGCCCAAGGCCCAAATCAGACAAAAGACTGTCTTTTGTCTGGCCCAATTCTCTGTACAAATACAGTAAATGCCTTGCATCTTACCGTATTAATTCCATTTAACTTTCCCGTTAGCTATGGTGTGTGACCCTTAGGGATCATACAATACTGGTAATAAGTCCTAAACTTATAGATCATGAGCGGGCTCTAGCAAGTCATCATGATCACCCAGTATTTATGACTTATGTCTGATCTCGACACTTATCATACTTTCTAGAGATAGTACGGTAGATTTCAGGACATTCCCAACAATCTCCCACTTGTACTGGAATCCTACATTCCCTAATCCTTTTGTCTTAATATCTCGATCTGGCATAAGGCAAGATGCGTGTCATCCTTATATAGCCAGACCATGTTCATCGGACCAGATTTGATACTGACAATGCAAACGACTTGGGCAAATCCGTTTGGGAGTGGCCACTCTCTTACCAGCTATCAAGTCTCCGATTGGCCTAGAGATATTACCTCCGTTAAACGGCAGGGACAAATCCCATCTTGTTCCATCACTATGAACTACACACTTCATAATACACCCAACCAAGGTCCTTATAGCTCCCAGTTACGAAACAGCGTTAGACAATGATCAAAGTGCATCAATCCATGTGCAGCCACATGCATGCGAACTCAGGTCTAAGGACTATACTCTATAGTCGTATATGAGAACCTCTTATGACACAGATATTAATATCTTGTAGAGTTCTCATCAGCGGGCCATGTCCGGTCATATGCTCCCCTACATATACCTATGTGTCGACTTTGATGCCGCGCATCTATGACCCCTCGAAACTTGGTCATAAGTCTCAACACATTCTAGTCTCAAGTGGTTGTTGGTGTTCCAATTTCAACAACCTTCGACTATGGACACTATGATTTATGTCATTTCGTTAAATATGGGGTTTCAGGATCAAGTCTACTCATGTACTTCGATGGCCCATATATAATGACATGAATCATTTTGGAACGATTATTTATATCACAGTTAAAATAATCCAGAAATCATAGATTTCATAAACATAAAATATTATGTTTACATGAACCTTTCAAAACAACTAAATTAAAGCCCTTTACAAACTCCCACTGAAATTAAGACTACATCTTAATTTCACTTATCCTACAGCAACAGTCCGCGACTCGTGCTTAGGCCTAAGGAGTGGCTTCGTTAATAGATTAGCAACGTTCTCATTCGTTGAAACTTGCTGATCTACTTAACACTTCTGTCATTTATCTCACGGAATAGGTTATACCTACCCTCAAGGTGTTTGGACCTCTGATGTGCAGCTAGTCTCATCTATGCTGGGAATCACATCAAGTTCAGTGATGAACTCTTCTTTCCAAACAACCTCTTTCGCCGCTTCCCAAGCTGCGAAATGTTCAGCTTAAGTCATGGAGTCAGCAACAGTGCCTTGCACCGCCAGACAGACACAAGATATAACCGGACTGTGACCGGAAATCATCTTTGTCTGTTGGAAACTTGCCTTTCAGGCTCTACCGACTTGTAGCACCTCACTTTCTCCGTAAATCAAGAACTTATCCTAAGTATTTTCCAAATACTTGAGGATATTCATTACGTCTATCCAGTGATTCTTTGCTGGATTTGACTGGTCTTTACTTGTCTTGCTTAACATTAAAGCAACATCAAAACAAGTACGTGTCATGGCATACATGATAGATCCAATTGCCGACGCATATGGAATCTCATCCATGCATTCAAGCTCAGCAGATATCGTAGGATACTGTTTCTTGCTTAACGTAATGCCATGTGACATTGGCATAAAACCCTTCTTGGAATGCTGAAAACGTGTGGGACTTTGTCAATATAAGAATCCTGACTTTGTCCTACCAGCTCTTTTGGATCTCTATCTTTAGATCCAAAATCCAAGAACATACGTGGCTTTACCCATGTCAATCATACAACAACTCCCAAGCCAGTCCTTTACCGACTGCAGCATTGGAACGTTATTTCCGAGGATCAGTATGTCATCGACATACACTATGAGAAATGCAACATCGCTCCCACTTATCTATTAGTAAACGCACAGTTCCACTTCGTTCCTGTTTAAGTCAAAACCTTGACTACTTCAACAGAACGAAGATTCCAACTCCGATATGTTTGCTTCTATCCATGAATGGATCGATGAAGCTAACTTACATACAGTATAATTTTTCGGAGTCCAGGCTCACTTTCGCTTCTTTGAATTTCGCAGGTTCGTCACTTTTAATGATCATCAGATCATGGCAACTAATCACGAGAAATCACTCTCGGATTAGTGACGGATTCATTCAGATCTGCGAACTTCAGGCTCTACAGGTGTAGATTCTACAGAAATCTGTAAATCCATCCGCTGCTCTCCCTCAACAGGTTGAGCAGCCTCCTGTATTTCTCGAATTTCTTCGAGTTATACTTTTACTCCCACTCTTCTTCTTAGAAAGCAACTTCCCTCTTAGAAAACAGAATTCCGAACAACCTAACTTCGTTTTCGGAATGGACGTAAAAGTAACAAGCCTTGGTTTCCCTAGGACAACCAGCGAAGTAGCTCAACTACAAATACTCAGTAAAGACGAATTTGGATAATTTCCAGTCCACATTTAAGTGGTGTCTTTCAACTGATATTGGTAGAACTATTTCAGCGTAAACTTAGATATTTCTAGAGCGTTATTCTTAAAGAATACATGGAAGATTCGTGTGACTCATCTTTAATCATTTCTAATAAGATCTGATTCTTTCTCACAGAAACACCTCCAGGTTTTCAGGAGAAATGAGCTGTGAAACGACTTCACACTCATTCAGATGATCACACCATCAATGACTTAAGTATTCTCACTCGTGATCTAATCCAGAGTCTCAATACTTCTGTCACTCAGATTCTATACCTCATTGTGGAACTCTTTCGACCATTTCAAAGAATTCCGACTCGTGTCTCATCAAATGAACACAGTCATACTCACTGAAGTAATCAGTAAAGATAATGAAGTACAGGAAATTTTCTCTGGCATTACTGCTCATCGGGCCACATACATGAGTATGTTCAAGGTCCAATAAGCCTTTGGGCTTTTCTCTAGCTCGGCTAAGATGGGCCCTTTGTCTTTTGGTCCAGTAAGCAGAATTCAAGTCTCATAAGATATCCGATCAAATGAGCCCAAAAGTCCATAACTATGGGATTTCTGAATCCGACTTACTCTATGTGACCAAAACATTTACGCCAAGAAAAATCAGGTTTAATTCATTAGATTTAAACCAATTCGGTATTTATGTTACATTAAGGCACTCTTTGGTTTAAGATATAAAACCCATTCCTTGAATAGGGTGCTACAATCAATATTTCATTGAGATCAAAAGAACAAAACTTGTCTTTTATCAAAATGAAAAACATTCAAATTCTTACAAGAAAATGAAAGACAACTCTGCTTAAAGCAGGTACATTGTAGCAATTACTTAATACAAAACCAAGCCTCAAAGGCATCTACAAGTGAAAAACCCTACGGCTGAGGCAGCATCCATAGCTCCTTCCAGACATGCAGTTCCACTTGTCCTTCCTTCAACGTTCTACTGTTGCTTAGGCTCTGCATATTATAACAAATATCAGTGCCACAACCAGTATCCAATACCTATAAGGTAGAACTTGAAGTAATAACATGAATACCTGAGGAAGTAGTCTCATACATCAACTTCAAATCCTCATAATCTTCCATGAATTTAATGCAATCTCTCTTCCAATGCCCAGTCTCTTTACAGTAGCAGCACTTACCAACGTAAGAGGTATCTGACTCGGGCTCAGAAGACACACGCTTGCCATGATTCAAAATCTGGACAACTTTGTCTTCACCCTTGTCAGCATTAGGTTTAGTAAACCTACCCTTCTCCTTTATGAGATTATACAGGGTACTCTTCACGTTTGGCTCAACTGTCTTGAGCATATCATGCAGTTCAGTCAGCGTCTTCGTTAAGCCTTTCTTGATATAGTTCCTTCTGAACTTATCATAGCTTGACGGCAGTGACTGCAGAATGATCTCAGTTGCCAATTCTTGGCTAACTGGATAATCCAGTTTCCTCAGGTTATCAATGTAACCCATCATTTTACTGACATGAGGACTTACTGGATGATCATTTGGTAGCTTGCAGCTAGTGAGAGACTTAACCAACTGGTATCTCTCCACTCTTACCTGCTCCTGAAATTTCAATTTCAGGCTGCTGATCATCTCTATTGGCGACTCCATGTTCTCATATTGCTTCAGCAAATCTGAGTCCATGGTAGCCAATATCAGACCACGCACATCTACCGCATCATTATAATGCTTATTCCAAGCATCATATACTGCATGAGAGGCATTGGACCCGATCCTCACGGGGAGAGCTCTCTCAAGGACATAGTCCTTTCTCTCCTGCCTGAGGACTAGCCTCAGGTTCCGCGACCAAGTCAAGAAATTTGATCCGTTCAGTTTGTCCATCTCAAGGACAGACCGGATCGAGAAAGTGTTTTGATTGTTTGTGCTAGACATAACTGAAATTTAGAGATAAATAGAGTTTTAGTTATTTAGTTCATAAAAGAGTAATCTTAATAACTTATAAGAAAACTCGCATTGCATTCATAATTTCTTTGTTTAACCTCATAAGAATGCAATGATTCCGAGACCCATGTTCAACTAAATCCAAAGTGGGCCACTGGCCGTCACCCGGAATTAGCTTTACTTGGTAAGCATACACACAACTAGTTATAACCATATAACTCTCGGTTGTGGATTGGGCCCAAGGCCCAATTCACCAGATGTTTCAAGGCCCGGGACTCCCGATGGCCCAGTCAAGGAAACCAATCTCTTACAGCCAAATAATCACTAAAGTCTGGGACTCCCAATGAAATTAGTGACTATATACTAATTTACTTACGCAAAAACAGACACCTCACACTGTAAGCCATATCTGTAATTGAATAAGCGTTAAGTAGCTGACAAGATTGGGCAAGACATCCAAGCTTGATATTGGTTTTGAGGATTTTAGGTTTTCTTTCCAAAAATAGAAGATTACTATTTTTGGAAACTTACTTATTTTAGAAACTTTCTAAATTTAGAAACATGATAAAAATAGAAATTTCTAATTTAATATTTTATTAAAGTTTTCGGTTGGGTCACAAATTATAGGCCCAATTCTTGGCCCAAGACCACAGAATTCCAATTGGCCCAATAATTTGACATAACCGAGTCGGTTCATTAATTCTGGTCCAAGACCAAATTAACTACTTAATCCAACTGGTTATTTACTAAACCAGACCAGCTCTAAATTATTTGGTCCAACCAAATCAAACTTAGACCAGCCTTCGGTTTAGGTTAAAATTCAATTTTGAATTTAAATCCGGTTTAACCAGAAATTAAATAATACCAATTGTATTAAATAATTTCCAGCAAACTGCGATTTGGGTTAACCGCTTGAACCACCAATTAAATTGGATCGGTTCGGTTAAGTCTAAAATCGGGAAGAAACACCTTGTGTTTTAGCCAATTTTGACCTAACTTGCGGTTTTAGCTAAAGCTGACAATGAACCACAATCGGTTTGATCGGTTCATTGTCGCGGGTTTGGGAAGAACAAACCACAATTATCAAAGCTAAATCAACAATAATAAGACAAAACAACATCATCGTTTCCAAACCTTGAAAACGTTTATGTCATTCGCTTGAAGACAAAATAACATCATCGATTTCAATTAACATAATCAATATGATTCATGTCATTATCTTATGTTAATAAAGTCAACAAGCGTTTGAGACATTCACAAAAGACAAAAACACGTTCGTTATCAAAATCGATTCCAACAAGCGTTCAACAAAGTCAACAATGTCAACAAGCGTTCGTTACACTTTAAGATCATGATAATAACAAATCGATCAACAAAGTCAACAATCGATTCTTTTCATACACATAAAGTCAACATCTCGATCGCAAATTCAATTCAATAAACAATCACTTTGACTTTAAGCCATTAAGCAAATCGTACGATTCATCAATTCATACAATCGATAAAATAATTAATTCACTTGCTTTATAATAATCGATAAGAAATCGATATGACAATCGCAGTGACATTAACGATTCATAACATTATCGATTCAAGTAATCAATTCAAATATGATTGAACAAAGTCAAAATTCAATTCATACCAAGCGATTTATACAATCGATTATGAGAAAAATCGATTCTTATATCTAGGTTTTCCAAGATTCAATCAATTTTACTCAACCTAGTATGATCCAAAAAGCAAAAACCTAACAACCTAGGCTCTGATACCACTGTAGGATTATTTGTGTTCATGGTGTAATTGTCAGGTTACAACCTATCACATAATCAACTAGGATCTAGGTGATTTGCAGTTGAATCATAAACCAGATCAGAATCATTACCTTGTTATTAGCGCAGCGGATTGGTAATGAAGAGATCAATGAGAGCAGATGAGAACCGGCTCCTCCTCAGGTATCCACCCTCTTACAAGCTACTGGATCAGGCTGCTAGACCAAGCTGGAATCTCAGAGAGAACAGAGAGAGGGACGGCCAGACCTAAAGAAATCGCCGAGCTTTTATTATCTGCGTCCCCTCTCCTTTATATAGGCCCAAGGATTAACCTAATGGCCTATTGGGCTTTTGGGACCAAGGCCCAAATCAGACAAAAGACTGTCTTTTGTCTGGCCCAATTCTCTGTACAAATACAGTAAATGCCTTGCATCTTACCGTATTAATTCCATTTAACTTTCCCGTTAGCTATGGTGTGTGACCCTTAGGGATCATACAATACTGGTAATAAGTCCTAAACTTATAGATCATGAGCGGGCTCTAGCAAGTCATCATGATCACCCAGTATTTATGACTTATGTCTGATCTCGACACTTATCATACTTTCTAGAGATAGTACGGTAGATTTCAGGACATTCCCAACACTTGAGTCCTAGTGTTCAAATTCCCATTGCTGGAATTATCCAACGCAGTCTGGTAAGGGAGATCTATACCTCTAAAGAAGATACCCAGCAATGTCACTTCAGTGAATCCATGATGAGGACAGTCTCGTTGGTACTTCTTAAACCTCATCCAATCAGCTTTAAGAGGCTCTATAGGACCTTGGGAGAAAGTGATAATGTCCTGTCTCGACTGATCAGAGCGAGCATCATCATAAAAGTGCCTCAGAAACTCACTCTTCACAGCATCCCATGTAGTAAACTTCCCAGGTGGAAGTTGTTTCAGCCAGGCAGCAGCATCTCCAGCGAGAGAGTAGGGGAAGGGTTTGAGAAACAGATAATCATAGTTCACTCCATCATACTTCATACCAGTGACTATGTCCTCAAACTCATCAATATGATCCATTGGCTGCTCAGTCGGAAACCCATGGAAAGAATTCTGCCTCAGAATAGAGTAGTAGATGGTCTTGATCTCGAAGTCATTCCTCTCAAAACCAGGAGGTACAAGTGCTGACCGGTTAGCATGAAACTCATCCGGACGGTTATAGTCAGCAAGAGTCCTCTCATGAACAACCACCTGCCTCTGACCTTGTCTTTGGCCTTGTTCTTGTTCTTATTGCGGTTCAGGCTCAGGTTCAGGGATTACATTCCCTTCAGCATCAATCCGTTGCCCAACAGCATTGTACGGATTGTTTTGTGGGTCCCTTAGGGTACCTTGAGCATCAGGTCTCAGAATCAAGCGCTCTTGTACCATCTTTGCTCGTTGAACTTTTCTGTTAGTCCTCTCTAGTCTTGCAAGCTCCTCAAGTCTGAGATTAACGAGATTCGAGTTCGGATTACTTCTGGTATCACGCGCTGCATAAACCGTCTGTAATTGCAGTGCAACGATCGATGCTAAGAGGAAACGATCGACTCAACTCAGTTTCGCCTTGCAACGATCGATTCAAAAGTATGCAATGATCGATGCCAAGAGAATGTCAGACCTGCGACAGAGAAAAACAGAGAAAATTAGTAATTAAAAACAAAAATAAAAATCCTAGTCTAAACCCTAAGTTCAAATCTATCGAAGAATCAAAAGAGTCCCCGACAACGGCGCCAAAAACTTGATAGGTCTGTAAGTTTAATCCTATTCTACTGCAAGTGCACAATTAATGCAATTATAGTATGTAGGGTATCGAATCCACAAGGACTCTAGGCAACGATAGATTTTATAACGGTCGAGTTAAACTAAGAGAAAGTAGTGAGAAACTAAAAGCAAAGCAGAAAAGTAAATCAAACAGCAAGATTGGTTTGAAGGCAATTAACTAAAAGCGCTAAGTCTAGGGAGTTCTCAGGAAATCAGACAAGCAGATCATATAATCAGTCAGGATCAAATTAAGTACGGTTCTAGAACTCAAACACGGATATAGAACTAACCAACTTTCGTTGTGAGAATTCTCTAAGTCTAATAGCAGAAATCCAAATTTCTTTGTAATTCCTAACAGATTAAACTAACTTTAAGTTCAGGTTCGATATGTTCACAATTCAATTAAACCAAATTTCTTTGCGAGTAATTCAATTGCTCAACCTAAATAGTTCAGATTCTAAATCACACTTTCATGTCAATTTAACAACCTAAGATCTAGATTCTAAGTGATCAAGTTAGAAACTAGTGTTAAGCACAATTTAGATTGAAGAACAAATAAGTTATGAATCCTAACTGAAATAAATAAATCTAGCAAGTCATGAAATCCTTAGTGAGAATCCCTAAACCTAACTATGAATCTACTCAGACATAGATAATGAAAACATAATCAATGAATTAATAGATTGCATAAATAAAAAGTAAAGACTAAAGGGGTTCGAAATCTTCTCCAAAAACAGGAAGCAGTACAAGATTAGATCAGCCCCAAAAGCTCTAAAATCTCTATGCTCAAAAGTATCAAAGCGTAGCATAAGCGTATCTAAAAACTGATGTAAAAACCTAATTATATAAGCTAATCACGTCTTGGGGCTTCTTTGTAATTATCAGAAACTTTTGGGCAAAACTGTGAATTCTGCATTCTTCATTAAACCGCCGAGGAAGGCCCATCTCGCTCGTGTGTTGATCGATGCACAATGTGTGTCGATCGATGCATTACTCTGTTTTGGACAGTGAACTCTATCTCTCGGGTCAAAACTCCAAAATGCTCCAAAAAGCTCTATAAACTCCAATTCTGCTCCAAACGTGCATATATCTAATAATACCTGTAAAAGACTCTAAAGAAACACTTAAAGACTCTAAAACACACTTATATCATGGTCTAAAACCGGTAAAAACCATGATATATCAGTATCCCCAAAATCAACTTTCAAATTGTTAAAAACTGGTTAGGTAGACAAAATCTTGTATGAAGGATGTCCAAGACGACGATGCCCGAGAACATATGGAGGAAGTTTTTCCTTTGATGTCTGATTCGCTCGTGCTACCTTGACTCCTTTAAAGTAGTAAACCCCCTCTCTCTCTTCACCAGCTTCAATCAGGGTCCTCGTAAAACGGTCCTGTAAAACACATAAAGTATCAGTAAAAATAGCAATGTAGCCAGTTTGCTTGAGAAGACGAGAAACCGAAATCAAGTTGCAGCTGAAATTTGGCACCTAAAGAACATTCATACACTACAAGAAAAACGCGTATTAATTGCGACCGAAAAACGCTATATAATGATACGATAGCGTTTAGTTAAACGCATTATCATCGCCCGCGATAAAAAGTCTAGCACTTTAGATAGCGTTTTTTATAAATGCTATGAACTGTATTTTTAAGATAACGTTTTATTGTCTACAATAGATTAACCTACAATAGCATTTTAATGTCTGCAATAGATTAATCTACGATAGCATTTATTTAGTATTATGAATTAGCTATATAATAGGATTATGTAAATATCATATATACATATTTTTGATTGATATTTTGTATTGATGAGTTATTTATTATGAATATATATGAAATTAAAAATAATAAAAACTAAATTACAAAATTTACTAAAAAACCATAAACAGAATGAATTAACTAAAAATAAAAATGATATTAAAATAATTAAAATACTTTTTAATAAATTTAAACCGATTATCGGTTTTTGATTACAAATATCAAACCAATGACCCAAACCACAAAAAAAACCCGAAATTATATAGTTACAAATACAATTCCTAAGGAAGCTACACACAAAAATTCCTAGTTCATATATTCGCCACAGCACGGATGGGTATCCGTTTTTAGATCCACTCACATTGATTCCAAAGCTTCTGTCTTCGCTGACTTTGTTGAAAATGTGTGCGTATATCTGGAAAATCATAAGTATAAGTACTTGGGACATACTCTCTAAATAATAGAAACTCAAAAAAATAAAATACGCAAAGCATAAATGGAAGAAACAAAGCCTAATTATAAGCTTCTATATATATGATCATATATGGAATGATTAAAAAAGGACTAATTAAAAGGGTGGGTTCAGGAGCATCCATTTCAATATGGAATGACCCATGGATACTAGCCTATCGCCCGAGACCAGCAACCCGAAAACCTAATTTATATATTCAAGTAGATACGGTAGACCAGTTGATTGACCAGCAGCGTAAAACATGGAACAAGTCATTGATTGAAGCGGTGTTCGAACCAAATGATGCAGCCATTATTGTGAGCATTCCTATCAGTAAATCTCTCTTCCCGGATAGATATGGATGGCATTTTGCGAAATCGGGGCGATATTCGGTTAAATCAGGGTACCATACAGAGAGAGAATTTCCTGATTTCTGTAACCAGGAAAAGAGTTTGGGCCCAGATATTAAACGGCTACAATCACATATATGGACTTTGAATTGTGCACCGAAGTTAAGGCACTTTATTTGGCAGATTCTGTCGGGATGCCTGGCAGTATCTAAGAATCTTAGATCCAGAGGGATACGGTGTGATACATATTGTGTAAGGTGTGGCGCGGAGGAGACAATAAATCATGTGCTTTTCGAATGTCCACCGGCACTACAAACATGGGCATTATCTAGAATTCCTACAAACCCGATAAGCTTTCCAACAGAAGCACAGTTTACAAATATGGATTATCTATTTTGGAGATTGCCACCACAGGAAACAAATGGCCAGTTTCCATGGATATTATGGTACATTTGGAAGAGCAGAAACGACATGATATATAATCAAATTGATCGGGATCCAAATGAAACCTTAAGGTTAGCGGAAGCAGAATATTTATCTTGGGAAGGAGCCCAAACTAGTATTGCTATTAACAATCAAGAGAATGGTGGAGTTGAATCTAGGGATATAAATACGAACACAAATACTGAGGCACGGAGAGGTCAGTGGTGTTTTGTGGATGGCGCATGGAAGGAGGGGGATCAATTCTCTGGTCAGGGATGGTATAGTTGCTATGAGAGTGGTATGAATGTCCAGATGGGTTCCTCGACCATCAGGCAGAGCCTTTCACCGTTACATGCGGAGATGGAGGCACTAATTTGGGCGATGGAGTGTATGGATTTCTTCAACCAAAAACATATCACGTTCGCGACGGATTGCTTAGATGTGGTCAAGATAGTGTCGGAACCAGAGAATTGGCCAGCATTCATGGCATACATTGAAGAGTACGAGAAAAGGAAGGAATCATTCACATCTTTTGAGATCAAGCACATACCTCGCACACAGAATCAGACGGCATATAGGCTGGCAAGAAGTGCACGCCTGAGGCAGTCACCAAGCACACATATTGGACCGGAACCGCCGATATGGATGATAGAAAAATAGAGTTCTAATTTGTTCAATGTTGTCAAAAAAAAAAAAAAATATATATATATATATATATATATATATATATATATGATCATATAGCGTTTTAGCTTAACCTGGCCAAGATCCGCCGTTGTGGTAGCTCCACCGAGTGTTCTTAGGATTTGGAGACAAGTTTGAGTAGGTATAAGGCTTCATGACCTAAAAGGGACAGGCAGTTTCCATTATATTAGTTTACTTTTGGTGAGAATCATATCACACAAGACTCATACAAATGGAATGTCAACTCACAATCCCTGTAAATAGAATCGATACAATGCCAGATAGACCTAGACCTTCAGCAAGCATGTATCAAAGTTTGGGCGTGAACTAAAGAAGACATATACAGCTAATTATAGCGGGGAGAAAAGTTTCAAACACGGAACAAAAGACTCCTATGCCGACGAAGAAGTAGACTTGCGTTGTAATTGCTTGGGACTTGGCCTGCAGAAGATGGGATAAGACTTGTGTTGTAATTGCTTGCAAACCTTGGCTTGATACTCCACAAGAGTAGCTTCTTCTTCCTCAGACTCTCTCGCCATGAAAGTGATGTACGAAAACCATGTACCACAAAAAGACTGTCACTCTCACAACATGATCCAATTTCACATCCGTTTTCTGGAAAAAAAACATATCAATAAAAACACAAATTGATATACCATACTTTGAAATTAATGTTGGCCAGACAGAATTAAGCCACTCCATTGATGACGTGGGCGAATCCCTTCTTCCACCAGAAAACCCTAAATCCCCCAAAATCAATTTCACCACAAATTACATAACATATAAAAAAAAAAAAAAGGCATAAAATAGCACAAAAAACACATTGTCATAAATATAGCATCAAGGGAAATAATTCACATTTTTAGCATTATTTTAATTATAAAGACTTTTATTGCATTATATAGTTTAGGGTTTAGAGTTAATTATTTAGGGTTTAGGGTTTATTATTTAGGGTTTAGTATTTAGGGTTTATGGTTTATTATTTAAGGGTTTAGGGTTTAGTATTTAGGGTTTAGGGTTTAGTATTTAAGATTAAGGGTTAAGGCTAATTTAGTGACAAAACATGTTTTTGTGCTATTTTTATGATTTTTCTTCCTTGTTGCTATATTTGTGACAAGACATGTTTTTGTGCCATTTTTGCGATTTTCCCTAAAAAAATCAAGAATATGAATATACGAGCATGGCTGAAGTGGAGATTCCGTTGATAACGAAGGGCTTTTCGTTCATCTTCTTCGTCGGCATAGGAGTCTTCATCAGGTGACCAATAATTAGCTATATAGCTCCCTTCTCCTCCGAGCTCTCATCTTTTTTCTCCGATGAATTCATCTCTGCCATAACTTCTCCGAGGGAGAATTTTCATTTCTGATGAAAATCCAAACACGGAACAACAATAAAAAAAAAGAAGATAGAATCAAAGAGGAAAGGAGATGAAAACAGAAAAGGGAATTGCGGTTACCTTGTCTTCGAGAACTATCAAGAGACGAATCCGATTTTTTTGGGAATAGACTACATCTTCTGCTTCTAGTTCTTCCAATTAAGAGAGAAAATAAAAGAAAAGGAGAAGAATTAAAAAAAATTGTGTCCATTAGATATATACTTAATCAAGGGTGGATACTAAACATATGGTGATCCTTGTTTTACTTTGTTAACCAATAAAAATTAAGTTTCTTCAAAGTTTAATTGTAGATATTACTTAAATATATATTTAAAATAATATTACCATTATCTAAATATCTTAAATACTAATTAAAAAATTAATTTTAAAATACCTTAAGAGTTTTAAATATCATATTTTGTACTTTACCATAATGTTTAGATCATAATCTATAATTAAATATCATTTTCAAAAATTTAATTTATATAGCTAAAAGTTTAAAGTTAAAGTTAAGCATTTAGGGTTTAGTTATAAATGTATATCATAATATAGTTATTGGTTCAAACTTTTGGATCTATGCATTGTAATTTAATTTTTATAAAAATTGAAAGTTTAGAATTTTGGGTTTGAAATTTAAGGTATAGGGTTAGGGTCTAAGCTTAGATATGAAGTTAAGGTTTGAAAATATTATATATGGAAAATAGTAACATCTTTTATAAAATCCAAATACAACTTTATAATTAATTGTTCATTATATTTTGATTTTATAGTTTATGATTACAATTTATGGTTAGGGTTTGAAATTTGTATAGGACTAAGCTTTAAGTTAGGGTATGAGATTAAGTTTGAAAAGATTATATTTGAAAAATAAAAAATTTCATTTATAAATGTTAAATCTTGGATAAGTTATAATAGTTAGATTTTTCTTCAAACCCACCCTATCTATACCCTAAAATAAAAATGAAAAATTCATTTTTTATTTTGTATTTTTTCTTCTTATTTTATGAATTTTATTTATTAAATGTGCAGTAATAATGTTCTTTATTGATTTTGGACAACAGTAACATATTCAGGGTATCACAAGTATGTATAACCACAAACACATTTAGTAATCGAAAACATTAAAATCAATTAAAATTATAAGACTCAACATAACCAAATAGAGGAATGATTCCTTCAAAGTCGAGCCTTTAACAAGTTTTGATTCTTCCTCTGCGAAATCTGGCAGTCTTGATCCAACTGTTTGTGATGGTCTGCGATAAAACCACTGAATTAGTGACAACATCAAAGAGATGATCTTGTGCATAGGCCCTAACGATTTCGTTCTGAAAACTCCTGCAATAAAGCATGAGCAGAAACTTGACGACTGTAGCAGAAGCCATTATTCCAATCATCCAATTTTCGTCGGTGCTAAATATGAGGACCATGCCGCACAAACAGACGATATGATATATAACTGATGATGTCACTGCTGGGAGTAAACCACAGTGTATTGTACCTTGGAAACAAGTAGCCTGGTTGACTCTAGCAACACTTGTAGCCCAAGAGTTGCCATCACAGATGCAAACACAATGATCCCCTACAAAATTCAAGAAACATGACGCTTACTTTGATGAAAATCATATCTTCTATACAAATTATTGAAAGGGAGTTAGGGAGAACAGAGAGACTATACCACAGGTTGCATCCGTCGTTTCCCAATCGGATATTGGAAATGGTATGGTTTTCTCATGGAATTTGCAGTAAACCAGAGAATAATCTAGACAAGGGATCCAATAGAGAGCCAAAGTTGAAGCAATCACAGCCATAGATCTACTCTCCACAGAAGCATAAACCTTTGCTACAAAAAGCACAAGGTTTGCTGCGTTTAAGATGTGAACTGCAAGCCTCTCGCTCTTTGCAAGTTTCTTCAATTCTTCCCGTTGAAAATCAACAAATCTCAGTGAGAGAGAGAGAGAGTCCAGAAGAAGAGTAATGAAAAGAAGAGTGGTACCTCAGTTGGAGCTCCAGATACAAAACCAGTTTGATTAATTGTCTCCATCTCATTCAAACCCTCAAGGAGCTTCTCTTGCTTCTTGTAATACTCAGAGACTTTACGTTCCTTCTCTGATTTTCGACAACAAAAAAGAGTAAAACCCATGTCAAGATTATGTACCTGACTACCTGTTCATAGATGATTCAAGCATACATATATATATCCTTGTCCCTTGATGATTTCATCATATTTCCAATAAATCTACAATGGGTAAAACCTCCAAAGAATATGATTTTTGCGTCCTCATCACACTTAAATCAAAGCAAGATTCCGATTCATAACTATTGCTTAAACAACTAAGGGACATAAAGAATCTAAAATATGCTTCACCTTTGAAAGAGAGAATATCGTATCTATCAGAATTTTTCAGTACAAATTTCAGATTTCATCAAAAGCTTGAACACTTTAAATCGACAGAAGACAAGCTAAAGTCCTTTTCAAATTAACACAGAAAATTTAGGCACAGTAACACTAAAATTTTCCATAGGGCTAACAAGAGTACGTGAGCAATTATGGAAACGTTCGTGTAGGGCTGAATTCTTAGCCACGAAGGAGGATGAAGAAACTTACTTGGAGTCCGGAGATACCGAGACAAACGAGTACGGCCGTTGTGACGGCCAGAGGACAACGGTGAGGAAGACGGGATTCAGAATGTGTCGAGGCTGAGACGCCATGACAAAGAAGCTACCTGCTGTAATGCAAACTAAAGATTTAAATCAAGCTTGAAGACCGAAATCCCTGCAAAATTGGGAAAAAAATCACGCATGCAGTTTAGAAATTTTTTTTAACCCAAATCGTAAACCCAAAATCAAAATCCCTAACTATTTAACAGACCTTGAACTGAAGCAGACACACACGCCGAAATCTTCCTGCAACGAGGACTAATAATCGATTAGAATCAATTATAGACATCTAAGAACCCTAATTCCAGATGAGTATCAAACGAGTGCATGTCTTTGTTCTTCACCAATCGAGAACGAGAATGAGAAAGAGTGAGAGATTCAAGAACAAGAACTAGAACGATAACGAGTGAGAGATTCAAGCGGATAAATCGAGTGAGAGATTAAGAAAGACGAGCTAGAGATTCATCAGAATGAGGGAATGATAAGTTAATAATATGGGCCTCGTATTAGATTAGAGAAAAAGCATAAAATAAAATAGCACAAAAAATATGCCTAGTCATAAATATAGCATCAAGGAAAACAATTCACATTTTTAGCATTATTTTAATTACAAAAACTTTTATAACATTATATAATTTAGGGTTTAGGTTTAATTATTTAGGGTTTAGGGTTTATTATTTAAGGTTTAGAGTTTAGTATTTAGAGTTTAGGGTTTAGTATTTAAGGTTAAGAGTTAGGGCTAATTTAGTGACAATTTTTGTGCTATTTTTATGATTTTTCTTCCTTGTTGCTATATTTGTGACAAGATATGTTTTTTGTGCCATTTTTGCGATTTGCCCATTAGATTATTGGGCTTAGCTTTTATTATGTTGAAAACACTCTCTTAAGGCATATATAGCCTTTACGATGTATTAGGAAAAAAGTATCCAACTAATTATCAATCAAAAATATCTATCTTCTTCTTTTTCAACCCTCACTACAAGAAAACATGCCAATTCCGAGGGACATTTCCGATGGGTTTCCCTCGGAAAAGACCATTTCCGACGGATTTCCCACCAAAAAAATCCGTCAATTCTATTTCGTCGGAAATAAATACCCGTCGGTTTACGGATTACCGATGGAATAATAAACCCAGGGAAAACAGACGGATAATAAACCGACGGATTACCGATCATAAACCGACGAAATAGACCGACGGTTAAACGACGGAATATAACCGACGGTATTCCGAGGGAACATAACCGACGGTATTTCGAGGGAACATAACCGACGGTATTCCGAGGGAACATAACCGACGGGTTTCCGACGGTTCACAACCGACGGGTTTCCGACGGTTCACAACCGAAGGGTTTCCGACGGTTCACAACCGACGGGTTTCCGACGGTTCACAACCGGCGGGTTTCCGACGGTTCTTAACCGACGGGTTTCCGACGGTCCACAACCGACGGGTTTCCGACGGATACGTTATAATTTATTTTTAAAAAAATATTCCGAACAGTTTTTATATTAAAATATTCTTATTATTTAGAGAATATTTAACCAAAAAAAGAAATTTATTAAAATTTATTTAAAAAAAAACTGTTTTTAAATTACATTCCCGTTTAATTTTTCTTTCCCGTCCCCTTTTTCTTTCCTCCCTTTCCCCCCTGGTTCGTCGGTGCGGCGTCTGGAAGATGGCCGTGCTGCATAAAGTACTCAAACCGAGTACTCATCTCTTCCATCTTCCTCGAGGTTTCTGCCTCTTTCTCTGTCATCCGGACTTCCATCTGCGCCTGCTTGGCTTTCAACGCTTCGATCTCCGCATCCTTTTCCTTGATGAGTTCGATGAAATCCACGTCGGGTTCTGGACGAAAACGTGAATGCGGTGTCGTAGCTTTGTCCGCCAAGTTTCCCAAACCGAAAATCCGGCCTCTTCTCTTCTCTGTTTCCTGTAAGTATTTAAGTTATGAATTTATGTTAGATATTAAATAATTGTTAAACTTAATTCATATTTTATTTAAATTGAAATTTTACCTCAAGGAAGACTTCGTTGACTTTCTCGTCCGGTATCTCTTCCGTCGAACCGATTCCTTTAGATTGGGTAACCACCTCTTCCAAACGCCTCTTCGTCGACTCAACAATCCTCCGAGCAATCGGATCTTGGATTTCGCCCGTCTCCTTGTTTTTGTGACCATCCTCGATGAGCTCAATATGAGTCGGATCTCGTCCTCCTTTCTTTTGTTTTGCAAAAAAAAATTTCGACTTTAAAAGAAAAATCTAAACATAATGAAAATTAAAATAAAAAGAAACTTACCAAGATTAATTTCCTCGATGCAGTGCTCCGTGCTCCGGCATTATGAGTTGCCATCCTGACACCGTTCCTATGACTTCTACGGTTCTGCGAGTTTGTCGAAGAGGTTGCTGCGGTCGCAGGCTTACTCCAATGACGGACGAACCCCTTCCAAGTATCGCCTTCTTCGTCAATACCCTTGGGAACTTCTGCGTTGCACCACTTCTGCTTCCATATGTTGAGGACGTTCGAGTAATGCGAAGCTGCCTTCGCATGGAACTCCTATTCCACCAATTCTGTATACTTGCTATCCCAAGTATACTCTTGCTATAAAAAAAATGGAAAATTAAATATTAGTTAGAATTAAAAATATATATATATATATATATATATATATATATATATATATATATATATATATATATATATAACAAAGTTAACATTATTTATCGCGAATTGGCGGAACCAGTTATGCCTAGAGGCTAAAGGCATTTCTCTGTACGTCGGGTACCCGGCGTGGAGCATGCTGTACATCATTCCCAAGATGCTCCTCGCGATCTTGGATTCGGTCAACGTAAACCTGATAAAACCAAAAAAATCAAAAGTTTAATATTTGTATAATAAGCAAATATAACATGAAAATTTAACATTAAAAAGAATTATTACCACAAAGTTCCCGGGTTGGTCTCGTATAATGGATCAAGCCGTTTGAGATGCTCTCGTCCCGGTAGATCGAGTATTGCCGATATCTCTGCGGCAATACTCGGCGGGACAAACTGTGTGGCCTGAGACACAGAGTGACTCCCACTAGGAACCTCCGGCCGAGGCTGAGACGTTCCCGGCTCTGTTTGAGACAATAGAGCAGGTGGAGGCCGCACTTGAGTCGACCTAGACCGTCGGGGTCTCGGTGCTTGCCGCTGCGGTGGCTCCTCTGGTAACGTATTCTCCGGTACAACATTCGCCGGAGTGTTGTACAACTCCTCAAAAGTAATAAAAGTGTCCCTATAAAATTATAATCCAATCGAGAATTTAGATTGACAATTCGATATCTAAATTATACAAAATTGGGATAAACTTTGCAAAATTTATAAATAAATTAAAAAAATGTTTTTCATAAATATGTCAAATTGTTTTAAAAATTGAAAAAATTGTATAAAATTCCGAAAATTTTATAAAAAAAGTTTAAAATATTAAAAATTTTAAAAACGTTTTCATAAATTTTTTTTAATTACATCAAAACGTTTTAAAATACAAAGTTATTTTCCAAAAAAATTCTAAAAATAATTAATGTTCTTAGAAATAATTCTAGAGTTTAGATATGTTTAAAAAAGATCTAAAACGATATTAAAACGTTTGAAATCGTTTTAAAAACGTTTTAACTCGGTTGAAAAAAAAAATGGTTGAAAAATAAAAAAAATTCACAAAAAACATATGTAAACAATCCAAAATCCTATCAAATTGTTCAATCTAACATTCCCATTAGAAACTACCTATCAATGTACACATGCAACCAAGTTCTAGCATCCAACAACCTAAAACAAGAAATTTAAAAGAATTCAATCGGTTAAAAGTGAACTTACACATTCATGTTCTCCATTGACGGTCGGAATTGGGGTTTTGAGGCGAGAATGCCGCGGAAATGTAGAGAGAAGATGGGAGAAGACGATTTGAGAGAGAGAGAGAGAGAGATGTTACAGAGAAATGGGGAAGAAGATGAATCGCGACACAATTATAAAGGTTTCTGACGGAAAACCGTCGGAAATCATTTACCGTCGTTTTTCCGTCGGAAATTTTGGCGGTCCAATTAAAAATTTCGCCAAAATTTGGCGGTTACGCCCAAATTTTCGCCAAAAAAGGGCGCCATATAAACAGACGGAAAACCGACGGTTTTCCGTCGGAAATAAAAAACAAATTGGTGCAAGGTTGGAATCGAACCAACCACCTCTAGCATATATTTTCACCAATTGTACCAACTGAGCCATTTAGTATTAGTCAGAAAATGATACATAGGAATAGTGTCTATAGATTTTTTTAAACTTACGGTTTTAAAAATAAAACGTTGGTACCTCAACTCGAACCCCCCACCTCAAGCACTTGTCCTCCTGCCTTAAACCAATTGAGCCATTTCGTAATAATTGTTTATTGTTACATATAAATAGTAGATATAACCAATGTTTGAAAACTCGCTAGGCGTTAGTCGGGCGGTGGGGCTGGGCCTAGCGCCTAACGAAAAAATCGGAGATTAATCGGGGATTAATCGGGGATTTATTTTAGGGTTTTTACCTATTTATTGGTATTATATTAGTTTTGGGATATGAAAACATGAATGTCAAGGTGGCTCAATTGGTCGTGTGGGTCATTATTGGGCTTCGAGAGCATGTGTTCGACCACCGAGAGTTGTATCTGTGATGTTTTTTTTTATCAATTTATATTTTAATGAAGGACAAAAATGTAATTTTCATATTATCTTCTACACAGGTTTCTGCAACTCGATTTTAACCTAAAACATGGGGGCCTATCTTTTTTTTTTTTACCATTTACATAACATGACTTCGATTTTGTTGTTCTTTATACCAAATCTTAATAGATCCATCTTATTAGTACTGATTACAAACATAAAATGATAAGAAAATGATGTTTTCCAAATTTCCCGATTTTATGGCCGCATAAGACCAAATCGCCGCGGTTGATGGCCGACGAGCGTTTAACCGGCGCCCAGGCGGACGCCTTAACCGCGTTTTCGAACACTGGATATAACTAACCAGTTCAATTGTTCATTAAAAAAAAAATTAACATTGATTCATAATTAAAATAAAACATTGCATTTTCAAAAAACAAAAAAAAAACATTGCATTAAAATAAAAATAACATTAACTAAAATCTATTATAGTTCGGGAATTGGTTGGTGAACCAATCTCCCACGTCCGTCTCCCGCCATTGACGCACCATGAGGTTCCAAGACCTCACAGGAATCCAAGCAGGCCTTCCTTCTCCTCTTTCCCAACGTAGCTTTAGCCGCCTCATTTTCGTCTGGAAAACCCGTCTAGCGGTCCTGTGGAATTCGCGCCAGACTATGAACAGATGGTCTTGAGAGCAGGTGAAGTATTCCTGTGATAAAAAAAACTTGTGTTTAGTTTAAGTCAATATTTTAATAATAAATTAAAAACATTACTTACGAGAAAATCACTAAACCAAGCTTCCTTGAAGGACGTCGGAAGTTGGTAGTACGTCAGATAGCCGCCGCCGTGCCAACGTGTCTCAATTATATCATTGGTAACGGATATAATGACGATGTTGTACCCGAACCAAACCGATCGATGAGTCTGGCGGGATGGATCGAGATTGGGAAGGTGTCCCCGCCCCGGCATTCCGATTTCGCGTAATGCAGTTTCGCGGGCTTCGGGAGAGAAATAAACAAAATCCATTTGGTAAGTTTTGTGTTTGTGATTTGAATGAATGTTCATGCAATCGAGTTCTATATATAGAAAACATTCCGACGGTAAAACCGACGGTAACCCGTCGGAAACTGAGTTAATTTTCTGAAATGACATTTACCTAGACGTGCATGGGGAAGAGTAGAAAGTTACTGCTCTCTTTGGCCGATTAATTAACATTTCCGACTATAAACCGACGCATTTCCGTCAGAAATGCTAATAAACCGACAGAAAACCGTCACAAATTTCTGACGGAATTCTGAGGGTTTAGGGTTTCGTTTAGGGTATTAGTTACGCTGACTCTAATAATAAATTATTAACAAATTCAGACGGAATACCGTCGAAATGGATATTTTCGATGGTTTTCCGTCAGTAATTACCGACGGAATTTCGACAGATCAGGGTTTAGGGTTACGTATTGGGTAACAGAATATCGCAAAACCAATTAATAGTTAATGTTATAATAGTTGATACTATTATACTTCAGTATCTGAACTAAATGACATGGTTTGTATGACATTGAGAAATTTACAACACGTCGGACCTAAACACTTAGTATTGTACAATAACGGTTAAGTCGAAGTTCTTGTCAAACCTTATCTAAGTTGTAATTTTCATAATATTCTTAAAACCGAGACTTGTAATGCAAAACATCAATGTTAATGTTACATATTAGTGTGAACATTATAAAATGCTAAACACTAAACCATAATTGAAACCCTAAACCCTAAACCCTCAGAATGCCGTCGGAAATGTTTGACGGAATCCCGTCGGTTACCCGTCGGTTACCCGTCGGTTTTCTGTCGGAAATCCATCGGATTACCGAATTAAACGGTCAAAACCGATTTAACTCCACTCTCTTCCCCATGCAACACTTCGATAAATGTCTTTTCGGGTATTAAATTCAAAAACCGACGGAATACCGTCGGTTTTTTCATCGATTTTTTTGTTAATAAATATGTACGGACGTTTTTGTGATTTGCATCAACTAGTCAAGCATTCTCTACTCTCAAAAACAGAAAATGGATTTCGTTTTTTTGTCCCCGTCATGGCGTTCTTGGTTAATTCGAGAATTAACTCAACCGGGTCGGGAACGTCTTCCTGTTTTGGATCCGAGCCGCCAAAACCGGACCATTTGGTTCGGTTACAATGCTTCCATTCCGGCTGTCATTAGCGACGTAATACGGGATCGTTTTGTCGGTGGTTATCTTGCATATTACAATGTCCCGACCAACGTCAAAGAGTTATGGTTCGAGGATTTCTTGGTAAGTATATATATTTTTCTTATTTGTTAAAATATTTTTTTTATACTAATTAATATTTGTTTACGGTTTTAATTCTCAGGCCTATTTCAATTTCAATCCCGATATAATCTTCACGGTTTGGCAGGAATTCCACCGGGTCGCCAGACGTATTTTCCAGACCAAAATGCGGCGGGTGAAACTGCAGTGGCTAAGAGGAGAAGGAAGACCGTCATGGATGCTTGTAGTGGACTGGAACCGCATGGTCGAGCTTTGGGAAGAGACTGACATCGGAGATTGGTTCAGGAATGATAACTGATGAAGATATATCATAATTATGCTACTCTAATTATATGTAATGTTTTGTTTTTATGATATTTAACTATGTTTTAATTTTTTTTTTTATTAATCTATATATGTTATGGTTAAATTTTTTTTTTTTAATAAGCAAAACAGTAGCTTAATAATATATATAATTTCTACGTAACCCTCAACGACTAACTCAGAATGGCTCAATTGGTTTAAGGGAAAGAACATAAGGACGTGGGTGGGGGTTCAAACCTTGCCTCCCACGGATTTATGTTTTATTTTTTTTTAAACCTGTAAAGATATAAACTTTGTCAATGTAACAGTAAACGATTAACACTAGAAGTCTCAAATGGTTAGGGTATATATATGATAAACGTGAGGTGGGCGGTTCGATTCATTGTCCCGAATTTTTTTTTTTCAATTTCCGACGGAAAACCGTCGGTTATTTAATTATCGTCGGTTTTCCGTCGTAAATTAAAAAAAAAATATGTAGGTGGTTTGATTCGAACCATCCACCTCTAGCATATATTTTTACCCCTTGAACCAGTTGAACCATTTAGTATTAGTCGTTTAATGTTACATAGGAATTATATATATAGAAACTTCATAACCTACGGTTTTAAACCAATCCGTGTTAGTTGTTTATTTAAATTATCGTTGGTTTTTCGTCGTAAAATTTTACAACTTATTTTACAAAATATTTCGTCTAAACCGCCGTACCTTTTTAAATGTAAAACATTTAGAAAATTTAATTGGATTTATTTTATTATATTTTAGAAGTTTTACGAATGTCTCAAGTGTAATAAATTTTTATTCTTCGTCACTATTTGAATCGTAGTCGGTAGAAATTGAGTCGGTGTCATCAAATTCGCCTCTTTCCTCTTCGGATTCTGAATGTAGAACAATGTCCCCGAATTGGCTAAAGTCGACAACTAAATTTACTTCAAGTGATTCTTCTACAGGAGCTATGAAATCATTTCCACTTGTTTGTAAAGGCTCTACTTTGCGTTCTTCGACTCCGGACACCCTCCCTCGAGGATTTATTTTTGTAACCGTGATCCATGGATCACTTTTACAAGTTAAACGAGGGTATGGAATGTAACACACCTGCATAAATATAATTCAACGTTAAAATGATTACTTAAATTGTAAATATTATACATAATTATATACAATTACAAACCTGATCTGCCTGCGAAGCAATAATGAACGGATCGTAGTTTCTTAGTTTTTTGCTCGAATTAATTGACGTCACACCGAACTCATCTATCATGACACCTTGCCCTAGGACCGGGTTAAACCAATCGCATAGAAAAACTACACATCGCATTCCAAGCTTCCCTATGTACTTTACTTCTAGTATTTCTTTGAGAATACCGTAGTAGACAACTTCGCCAGATGCAGATGACACTCCGTGATCCGCGGTAATTCTAGTTGACCCTTCTACATGCACCTTAAAAGCGTACCCCCTAGTGCAATATCTCGGATAAGACTTTGCTGTGTAGTGGATGCCCTCTATTATGTCAGCTAACCAATCATCCGGGGTACGTCCGGCTTTTTGTTCCTCACCGACCTAAGAGTAGCATCAAATAAAAGTTATAAAATACTCTATTTCGCCTGTGTTTTACAAGATCTGAGATACAAAATCTTACATAGAAGGTTAACCAATGACTAAAGTCTTTTTGTTTACGGGCCTCGCGTTGGGCTTCGTCCAGTTCTGGATGATGAAACTGGAGAGCTTCCATATATAACCTACGAAAATTTAGTATATTAGAAATAAATAAACCAAGTGCACATAAAAATATAAATCTAACACATATATATATATACCTCTCATATTCAGATACTTCCTCGCAGTTGGTTAGAATGTACTTGTGGAGATGTGTATGCTCTTGAGTTGTTAGTTGCCGCTTGCCTGCTTTTCCACTTAACCGCCCAATCTGTTGAAAAATGTTAGGAACAACTGACCTATAAATTTGCCTCTCTCCCCTATCATCGTTCCTAGCTGGCCGCCTGCTCTTGGTGCGTACTTGCGAAGGGAAGTAGTAGCTAGCAAAGGTCGCAGTCTCTTCGTTGTTATATTGAGCGGCAATAGAGCCCTCCACTTTAGCGGGATTCTTCACCTTCTTTTTAAGGTGGAACATATAGCGCTCAAAAGGATACATCCACCGATATTGTACCGGACCACCAAGTCTAGCTTCACCTGGTAGATGAATAGGCAAATGTTCCATGACATCGAAGAAAGACGGTGGAAATATCTTTTCTAGATTGCATAAGATTTTAGGAATATTTTGCTCCAGATTTCTGATCCCTTCACTAGTGAGTGACCTGGTGGATATATCCCTGAAAAAAGATCCGACAGCTGCAATTGCTTTCTGGACATCTCGAGGAAGGAGATGAGCAAATGCAAATGGTAGGAGTCGCTGCATCATCACATGACAATCATGACTCTTCATTCCGATAAACTTTCCTCCATCAGTGTCCACACAATTACGCAAGTTTGATGCATACCCGTCAGGGAATTCAACTTGTAGCATAATCCACTTAAATAACTCTTCCTTCGACTTCGAGTCTAGCCAATATGCTGGAATTGGCGGTTTTCCGTTTTTCTGAAGATGAAGTTCCGGCCGATCACAAATTTCAGGTAAATCAAGCCTAGACTTCACATTATCTTTCGTCTTCCCTTGCACGTTGAGAACAGTGTTCATGATGTTATCGAAGAAATTTTTCTCAATGTGCATGACATCAAGATTATGCCTGTAACGCCCCTTTCCCGTTATCCGCTGACCGACGAGCTGACCGGTCAACAATCAAACAAGAACATGACCAAGTCGAACCCGAGCAAGTCAAACAGAAAAGAGTTGTCACAAGACGAAGCCAGAGACAGATCGGTTTGAGACAGAGGCTCGCACTAACCCGTCTTTGACCCCGCTATCCTCATTTCCATGATACAAAGCTTTTCAACCCGTATCATTTCCGTGAGTTGTGTCGGTTCGGACTGAACACAATATCAGGGAAACATATTCATTTCTGAGTAATCAAACGTTACATACAACGTTTAACAGTTGTTACAAAACGATTTTCATTAATAAAAGGATCGTCGTGTTGCAACACATAATGGTACTAAATAGTACCAAAAGCCGAACCGAAATAAAATCTCAAAACCGTCGAATCAAAATCCCGCCACAAGCAATCCCGAGACTACACCGAGGATCTCCCGCGTCCGCCGCTGCTAAACCTGAAAATCACAAAAAGAGTCTAATGAGCGATCTAAGATCACCCAGCGAGACGGCTCCCCACTACGGCTGCTAGTCTATCTAGCATCTACAAATTCCCGTCCCCAAAATCCCAAAACAACAATCAATACGATAAACGGTTGATCACGCACTACCATGTCGTGTCGAACCCACAACACACAATCATTCGAATAACAACAACAACACCAACACAAGAGTAACCAAGGGAATCGAGAACACTGCGGCACATGCTCTCGATTGGAACTCGATCTAACTATTGCGCAACACCAACAATGTAAAATCAACACAGGGCCCTTACGATCTCGGTAACTTCCACGGGTTCTCATTGTCACCAACATGGTAACTAACCCCATGACTCCTAGACGTCAACACGAAGTCCAACGGTTAGGACACTGTTCTCAGCCCATCGATACGCAGTGACTCCGGTTACCCCCGGCAACCCGAGTTTACATGCGATTCGGCCCTAGGACATGACCCCGTGTTCTCCGAATCACACACCTACCGGCGTCACCCAGTAGGTTAACACCATAACCAGCCCCACTGCCCGAAGGCACGTGTCTGATCAGGTAGCTACCCGAGGATCCAATCGGGTCGGAAGTACCAGAACGTAACCAAACACCTAGACTTGCGGGATCTAACGCACCCTAGAGTCCTAGTGCAGAAAAGTAAACACGCAGACTCGCTCGGACTCTAGCAATCGTACTCAATCATTACTCAACAACAATCTCAACACCACGTCCCGCAAGTTACACACACACACACACCAACACCACCGCTCTGACTCGGCACCACACCGAGTCAGCAACCACGACTTAACCGGTCCCATGACCAAGTTAAGTAACCACACAGATCGCTCGGCCCAACACCGAGACGATCTAATAGGCCTGCACAAAAAGCTCAACAGCAACACACAACAACACCACCACACAATAACATCATCACCACACAATCAGGCCTATTAGGGGTTCATAAGTCTTTTAACCAATTCACGTCCGCTACCTTGGATTAGCGGATTGCTAACCCGTAGACGGTCCATATCTCATTAACGTTCACTTTTAACCCATTCAAGTCCGCTACCTTGGATTAGCGGATTGCTAATCCGTAGACGGCCCATCACCAATCACATGCTTTACACATCACATTCCCTTTTCTTAACCTCCCCCGAATCTCTTTTATTCAATTCCCGATCCGTCGGTTTAGAGCTAGTAGCTTACTAAACTCCCGACGTCTCATCTTTCCTTTACTTAATTCATTCACTTTTCTTTAACGTTCAACTCAACCCCGATATCGAATCATACATCATACGTTAATTAGGATTAATTCCATCTTTTACTTTCGTCTTACTTCCCGTATATACATTCATTCGGTATCGTTCTTTCATACACATATATATATATGCATATACAGCCCTATCCCGCCACGGCTATATGAATGCACCAATCAACGTTACTAGCAACCTAGCAGCACACAACCGGTTTAGTCCGTTTAATGCTATACTCTTAGCATGCGTCTTAAACCCTAACCGGTTTACCGATATTCCGTCACTTCAGTTATCAAACACCAATTAGTCTTAACACGGGTATGCAATTACTTAATTCTATGGTTTCTCATTTCCCGTTCTACATGCTTCATCTACGGTGTTTGAGCCGACTCACAGTGATTGGTCGGAATGAACGGCACGGATGCGGATACGACTTCCCGAGACCCCGAACTAAACCCGAACCTCCCGAACACCCGAATACAAACTCCGAAGCTTCCCGAACACCCGTACACAAACCGCAAATGCAAACCGACCGGAGTCAACGCATTGACCGGCGTTGACCACGGCGTTGACTGGCGTTGACTTTGACCGGCGTTGACCGTTGACTTTGACCGTTGACCAAAGGTTGACCGTTGACTTTGACTGAACCGGTTGACCACCCAATTGAACCATCTGAACCAACTGAACCGGTCTAATTAGAACCGGTTAGGTTAAACCGGTTTGGGTCAAACATTGACCGGTTTGTCCTAACCGTTGACCAATGCTAAACCAAGCCTAAACCGACCCATCTCCTGAACCAAACCATGCTGACCCAACCACTGAAGAACCGGCTTCAATTTGACGGCGGCGAGGCTTCTCCGGTGACCGGTTTCCGGCGTTGACCGACGGTGGTCCAGCGTTGACCGGCCGGTTCACCTCCTTTTCCGGCGACTCAGGTGACGATCTACCTATCAAACTGATCGGAAAGAGAAGATCTATGCATCTGGAGCTTCAAAAAGTCCAGATCTGATGCAGGATGAGAGAGATACACCCAAACTCTGACGGCAGTAGCTTTCCGGCCAGTTTCCGGAAACTTCCGGCGACGGTGGTCATGGTTGGCCGTCTGGCGGTTGTATAGGAGGGAGAGAGGAGTACACCAGACTTTGCAGAAGTGGATTAGGGTTTCTATTGAGGGAGTTATGGGATTTTTGGTGTTTGAAGGTTTTAAGAACACTTGAAGATGTTCTTGATTCTCCTTTGAATCTTCAAAGGTTCCTGGATTTTTCTGGGTTTCTTGGGATGAATCTAGAGAGAAGGGAGAGATCTGGTCGTGGGTTGAAGCTAGAGAGAGAGAGGGATTCACAAAAAATGAATTTTTATGAAAGAGGTGGATAAGGCTTTCAAAGCCACCTCTTCATCTTAGCTTGACACCTCAACAAGGAAGGCTGGCGACCTGGTGGTGAGACAACTGTCTCTGAAGCTTGTTCTGATCCACAAAAATAAAGCCCACAACCGGCCCAAAACACTTCTAAACCCATCTTGCAATTTCTTCTCGGTTTCCTCGGTTTCACGATCATTATTTTAGAAAATCCTTCACCATTCCCATAAATCTCAAAACCTCCAGAATCTGATTCTCCCTGATTTTAGATGAATTTACCAACTTGAATCACCTCATTTGGAGTTTCCTAGCTCCTGTTATGAATTTCCGAAGTTTTCCCGATTTTCTCGGTTTTTACTCCGATAAGCCGAAAAATCTGTTTCTGCTCCGTTTCTTCCAATTCTAGTCTTGTAAATGTTCTTTATGTATTAAAACAAGAACATTTGGCCCGTCTCGTCTTCCGTCTCAAACTTTGGCAAAATTATGATTTTGCCCCTCGGGTTTGGCAAAATTACAATTTTGCCCCTGTTGACTTTTCTTCTGCCCGTTGACCGTATTTTGAATACAGGGTATTACATTCTTCCCCACTTACAGGAATTCGGTCCCCGAATTCTCCGTCACTAACAGACTTTGAATCGGCACCAAACCCCGCAAGTTGCTTTACCTCGTCCTTCCGTTGCTCATCTCTTTACTTGAACATCGATACTCAGACCGTACTTCCAATACTCTCTGACACTTTGCTATTCTGTCCCAAACTTTCCACTAGCCCTCGCACTGCTTATCTAGCTGTCTCTCCAATACTCGATCCGTAACCCAATGGCATTCCCTTTCTTGCGCTTTACTCTCACCCTCGTAACCATAACTTTGTTTCTCGTCCCTTGGTCCCGCAATATTGTGTCACTTCTCTCTTTACCTGACCTTCCTCGAACCTCGATCGTCCACACGGATTTACTTTGATCTGATTCTCATTCCTGACTTCCCCACTTTGCGTCGACTTTCACATCTTTCCTGATACTGGTTTGTCTCTCCGAGACACTCTTCAAGAATCTGTATTCGACTTTGCTAAATCTCCATTCAATTCATACCGACCGCTTCACTCGGGTTCCCACACCGTCACTGACGTTACCTCCAATCTTTTCACGAACTCATCATACCAACCGTTTCGCCCTTCCAGTTACCACGCACTGATACACTTCCCACTAACGATCCTTACCACAGCTTCACTTCCCGGGTCAACTCGTCCTGCAGCCTCTTTTCATTCCATCTCGCTTTTGGGTTCGGGTTCGGTCTCGTATTCGTATCGCATCGTCCATTCCGTCCTACATTCAATTCAACAACTTTCACAGGAGTGGTAAAATCCAAACCAATCCATCCCTCGATATCACTTCCTCATAGAGATATAGTTAGTTAATCATGTAACCAATGGTTACCCATGGTTAAGTAACGATATTCTATAATTCCGCTCTCTCGTGAATTGACGGTTGAATCCAACCATTCTCAAGTTAGCTCAATACCTTCAACGGAAGGTTCTAACACTTTTTTTTTTTTACCAACTTAACGACAACGATAACATTCAAACTACTCAAGCCAACAAAATATAACTACCACTCGAATGGCTTACCCACACCATCAACGATCCTTGAATGCTATGCACGCCATAAACAAAACTAGCACCCCAACAGTGCTACACCAAAGAACGAAACACAATTCTCAACTATCTAATGCACCACTAAAGCATTAGATAGCACGCAAGCATAAACACATAAGCAAATAACTACCACACACAATCAATCAAGCAAATCGGCGATTTCAGTTGTCTCTCAGGGTTCAGATGGAAACCGTTTGCTCGGACCATCATTCATTTTTACATTGTAACTATATTGCATTCACAATCCTCATGAGTATGCAATATAACCACTCCGCTACTCAAAACGACAACCGAAATACTCCACATCCACTACGTAAATAAAGCATCTCTGCACCACATAGAGCTTTAGATACGTAGGTCCGTCGAAGTCTACTTCTTAGCGGTTACCAATCCGTCCCACAAGAAACACCACTACACGCAACCGAATCGTCAAAGACGATCGCAAGCCGATCTACACACATCAAACAACGAGTTAGAGCCCTTACTTACCTGGGTCTAACTATCTTAACCCTATAAGTCCCAACACGACCGGAATGCCCAACACAGGCGGCATCGCGGTTCGTGGTGGTGACCACTGGCAGATGTGCCGGGAGGGTGTGGTGGGTGTGCATCTCCGAACAGTGCTTCAACTCGCTGCGGCTCTGCCGTCGAACATAAACGGGTAATGTGGCCCTCACGATCACAAATCTGACAAACAGTAACGGGCGCTGGGCGTGGCCCACGGTAACAAGCTAGTGCCTGGTGATCCGAAATACCACACAACTCACAAAAGGAAACATGCTCCGAAGAAGGATCCTGAAAACACTCGGACGCACGATGACCCTGCACTCCACATATCTTGTAAACTACTGGCGCTGAGCGAGACCTACGGGAACAGACAAATGCTCGATGTCCCCCGTCTCCACATCTCCGACAAGTCCTCGATCTTCTCGGCGGTTGCACCAAAGGCGGTTGTGCTATAGGTATCTGAGCGACTGATGGCTGACTGACAAGCTGCGGAATAAGCTCTTCGTCAAACATACGTGGTCCTGGTCCGATTGGTACGGCTCACGATAGTACGGATCGTCTGGTCAAGGACACCAGTGTAAATGGAAACTGTGAACTCCGTATGCGCTACACTCCCGGTATGCAGGCATCGCTGGTAGCGAGTCCGTCGTGTCTTCTGATCGGATCTCTGGCGGCGCAACTGGCTCGGTCGGCGGTGTAACAAGCTCAAACTATGTATCCGACTTCGACATCGACTTCGGCTCAGCCCCTGATAATGGCTCCGTCGCAGAGAGTGGCTTGGTAAAATCGAGTGATGGTGATGCCAAACTATCAAGTAGTGTACAAAGCAACCCTGGCCGTAGATCCGGCTGTTGGTGCAGTCCAATCTGCTGCTCCAGAACGTCCCCAAATATCGCCATCTGCTCATCAACGTGCTGCTCCCAATAAGGATGCTGCTCTACCTGAGCTCGACACTGTGCCGCAGTCATTCCGATGATAACTCATACCGTTCGCTGATATCCCACACTATGCACCCACACCCACACACATACCGTCCAGGGACACTCTGCTGCTGACTGCAAATAAAACGCAGATAAACATTAGTACATATAATACAATTCCTACACCATCCCAACCCCGAATTCACGGACGCGGCTCGGTTTCCTAATGGATGCTTGGGTAAAAACACAATTTTGACTCGATAAAACACGGAAAACACTCAGAAATGAATAGCTTCGAAACCCATGCAGAACCATGCTCTGATACCACCTTTTGTAACGCCCCTTTCCCGTTATCCGCTGACCGACGAGCTGACCGGTCAACAATCAAACAAGAACATGACCAAGTCGAACCCGAGCAAGTCAAACAGAAAAGAGTTGTCACAAGACGAAGCCAGAGACAGATCGGTTTGAGACAGAGGCTCGCACTAACCCGTCTTTGACCCCGCTATCCTCATTTCCATGATACAAAGCTTTTCAACCCGTATCATTTCCGTGAGTTGTGTCGGTTCGGACTGAACACAATATCAGGGAAACATTTTCATTTCTGAGTAATCAAACGTTACATACAACGTTTAACAGTTGTTACAAAACGATTTTCATTAATAAAAGGATCGTCGTGTTGCAACACATAATGGTACTAAATAGTACCAAAAGCCGAACCGAAATAAAATCTCAAAACCGTCGAATCAAAATCCCGCCACAAGCAATCCCGAGACTACACCGAGGATCTCCCGCGTCCGCCGCTGCTAAACCTGAAAACCACAAAAAGAGTCTAATGAGTGATCTAAGATCACCCAGCGAGACGGCTCCCCACTACGGCTGCTAGTCTATCTAGCATCTACAAATTCCCGTCCCCAAAATCCCAAAACAACAATCAATACGATAAACGGTTGATCACGCACTACCATGTCGTGTCGAACCCACAACACACAATCATTCGAATAACAACAACAACACCAACACAAGAGTAACCAAGGGAATCGAGAACACTGCGGCACATGCTCTCGATTGGAACTCGATCTAACTATCGCGCAACACCAACAATGTAAACTCAACACAGGGCCCTTACGATCTCGGTAACTTCCACGGGTTCTCATTGTCACCAACATGGTAACTAACCCCATGACTCCTAGACGTCAACACGAAGTCCAACGGTTAGGACACTGTTCTCAGCCCATCGATACGCAGTGACTCCGGTTACCCCCGGCAACCCGAGTTTCCATGCGATTCGGCCCTAGGACATGACCCCGTGTTCTCCGAATCACACACCTACCGGCGTCACCCAGTAGGTTAACACCATAACCAGCCCCACTGCCCGAAGGCACGTGTCTGATCAGGTAGCTACCCGAGGATCCAATCGGGTCGGAAGTACCGGAACGTAACCAAACACCTAGACTTGCGGGATCTAACGCACCCTAGAGTCCTAGTGCAGAAACGTAAACACGCAGACTCGCTCGGACTCTAGCAATCATACTCAATCATTACTCAACAACAATCTCAACACCACGTCCCGCAAGTCTACACACACACACACACCAACACCACCGCTCTGACTCGGCACCACACCGAGTCAGCAACCACGACTTAACCGGTCCCATGACCAAGTTAAGTAACCACACGGATCGCTCGGCCCAACACCGAGACGATCTAATAGGCCTGCACAAAAAGCTCAACAGCAACACACAACAACACCACCACACAATAACATCATCACCACACAATCAGGCCTATTAGGGGTTCATAAGTCTTTTAACCAATTCACGTCCGCTACCTTGGCTTAGCGGATTGCTAACCCGTAGACGGCCCATATCTCATTAATGTTCACTTTTAACCCATTCAAGTCCGCTACCTTGGATTAGCGGATTGCTAATCCGTAGACGGCCCATCACCAATCACATGCTTTACACATCACATTCCCTTTTCTTAACCTCCCCCGAATCTCTTTTATTCAATTCCCGATCCGTCGGTTTAGAGCTAGTAGCTTACTAAACTCCCCGACGTCTCATCTTTCCTTTACTTAATTCATTCACTTTTCTTTAACGTTCAACTCAACCCCGATATCGAATCATACATCATACGTTAATTAGGATTAATTCCATCTTTTACTTTCGTCTTACTTCCCGTATATACATTCATTCGGTATTGTTCTTTCATACACATATATATATGCATATATAGCCCTATCCCGCCACGGCTATATGAATGCACCAATCAACGTTACTAGCAACCTAGCAGCACACAACCGGTTTAGTCCGTTTAATGCTACTATAGCATGCGTCTTAAACCCTAACCGGTTTACCGATATTCCGTCACTTCAGTTATCAAACACCAATTAGTCTTAACACGGGTATGCAATTACTTAATTCTATGGTTTCTCATTTCCCGTTCTACATGCTTCATCTACGGTGTTTGAGCCGACTCACAGTGATTGGTCGGAATGAACGGCACGGATACGGATACGACTTCCCGAGACCCCGAACTAAACCCGAACCTCCCGAACACCCGAATACAAACTCCGAAGCTTCCCGAACACCCATACACAAACCGAAAATGCAAACCGACCGGAGTCAACGCATTGACCGGCGTTGACCACGGCGTTGACCGGCGTTGACTTTGACCGGCGTTGACCGTTGACTTTGACCGTTGACCAAAGGTTGACCGTTGACTTTGACTGAACCGGTTGACCACCCAATTGAACCAGCTGAACCATCTGAACCAACTGAACCGGTCTAATTAGAACCGGTTAGGTTAAACCGGTTTGGGTCAAACATTGACCGGTTTGTCCTAACCGTTGACCAAGGCTAAACCAAGCCTAAACCGACCCATCTCCTGAACCAAACCATGCTGACCCAACCACTGAAGAACCGGCTTCAATTTGACGGCGGCGAGGCTTCTCCGGTGACCGGTTTCCGGCGTTGACCGACGGTGGTCCAGCGTTGACCGGCCGGTTCACCTCCTTTTCCGGCGACTCAGGTGACGATCTACCTATCAAACTGATCGGAAAGAGAAGATCTATGCATCTGGAGCTTCAAAAAGTCCAGATCTGATGCAGGATGAGAGAGATACACCCAAACTCTGACGGCAGTAGCTTTCCGGCCAGTTTTTGGCAACTTCCGGCGACGGCGGTCATGGTTGGCCGACTGGCGGTTGTAGAGGAGGGAGAGAGGAGTACACCAGACTTTGCAGAAGTGGATTAGGGTTTATATTGAGGGAGTTATGGGATTTTTGGTGTTTGAAGGTTTTAAGAACACTTGAAGATGTTCTTGATTCTCCTTTGAATCTTCAAAGGTTCCTGGCTTTTTCTGGGTTTCTTGGGATGAATCTAGAGAGAAGGGAGATATCTGGTCGTGGGTTGAAGCTAGAGAGAGAGAGGGATTCACAAAAAATGAATTTTTGTGAAAGAGGTGGATAAGGCTTTCAAAGCCACCTCTTCATCTTAGCTTGACACCTCAACAAGGAAGGCTGGCGACCTGGTGGTGAGACAACTGTCTCTGAAGCTTGTTCTGATCCACAAAAATAAAGCCCACAACCGGCCCAAAACACTTCTAAACCCATCTTGCAATTTCTTCTCGGTTTCCTCGGTTTCACGATCATTGTTTTAGAAAATCCTTCACCATTCCCATAAATCTCAAAACCTCCAGAATATGATTCTCCCTGATTTTAGATGAATTTACCAACTTGAATCACCTCATTTGGAGTTTCCTAGCTCCGGTTATGAATTTCCGAAGTTTTCCCGGTTTTCTCGGTTTTTACTCCGATAAGCCGAAAAATCCGTTTCTGCTCCGTTTCTTCCAATTCTAGTCTTGTAAATGTTCTTTTTGTATTAAAACAAGAACATTTGGCCCGTCTCGTCTTCCGTCTCAAACTTTGGCAAAATTACGATTTTGCCCCTCGGGTTTGGCAAAATTACAATTTTGCCCCTGTTGACTTTTCTTCTGCCCGTTGACCGTATTTTGAATACAGGGTATTACAATGCCTTAGTAACTGGTCCTTCCAATATGGTAAATCCCAGAAGATGCTTTGCTTGTGCCAATTGTGGACCACACCAGCTGCGTAAATATTCTCATGCCCTTGTCCACCGCAGTCAACAGTTCTTAGTGCACAAAGGTTTCTAAGAGCCCCAAAGTTTGCGAGCCATCATCTTGGAGAATAGGATCATCAAACACTTTCCTCTTCTTTGTAAAAAGTTTTGTGTTTTTCCGATATGGATGATCATGCGGTAGAAATCTTCTATGACAATCAAACCAACACGACTTGCGTCCATTCTTCAACTGGAATGCATCTGTCTTTTCCTGACAATACGGACATGCTAACCTCCCGTGTGTTGTCCATCCAGATAGCATACCGTAAGCCGGAAAATCGCTAATGGTCCACATCAATGCAGCCCTCATCATAAAATTTTCCTTGCATGAAACATTGTATGCTACAACACCGGACGTCCATAACATTTGCAACTTATGTATCAATGGCTGCAAGAACACATCAAGTGATCTTCTGGGATGCTCTGGACCGGGAACGAGTACGGAGAGGAAAAGAAACTCTCGACGCATGCACATAGTTGGCGGTAGGTTATAAGGAGTTAAAATCACGGGCCACAACGAATATTGTCTCCCATGCTTTCCAAACGGGTTGAAACCATCTGTGCATAATCCGAGGTACACGTTACGTGGATCGTATGCAAAATATGGATATACACTCTGAAAATGTCGCCACGCTTCCGCATCCGATGGATGTCCAATCTCTGCTCCTCTTCTATGCTCAGCATGCCATCTCATTTCCCCCGCAGTTCTCTCTGATTGGTATAAGCGCCTCAACCTATCGGTTAACGGCATATACCACATTCTCTTGAACGGAACCTTAGCTCTTCCCCCAGTATCCTCATAGCGAGGCTTCTTACAGAATTTGCAATCCAGACGGTAGTCATCTTCTCTCCAATATATCATACAGTTGTCGATGCACACATCTATCATCTCATACGGTAATCCAAGCCCTTTAACAAGTTTCTCGACCTCGTTGTATGAAGCTGGCGCAAGGTTATCTTCTGGAAGAATATCTTTCAAAAAGTCGCAAATTGCATCCACACATTCTTCCGGCAGATTGTAGTCCGTCTTTATGCCCATTAATCGTGTAGCAGATGATAATGGCGAATGACCCTCTCTGCAACCATCGTAAAGAGGCCGCTTTGCTGCATCTAACATGTCAAAAAATCTCCTAGTTTCTACATTAGGTTCCTCATCTACCCTAGGAATTTGATGTTCACCTACTTCTAAAATAGTTTCTCTATATGCATCATTAACCATCTGGACGGTACCTACACCAAAATCTACATCGGCACTATAAAGTTCGCTAGAACTAACATGAGGTTCCAAAGTACTAATACTTCCGTAAGGTTCTCTACTACTACTTGCATAATCCGCAGTTTCTCCATGGAGATACCAAATCTTATAACCCGACATAAACCCAACTGAATACAAGTGATTCCATACTTCGCCAATCATAACAGTTCTTAAATTTCGGCAATTAAGACATGGACATTTTAACTTACCGGTTTTCAATGTATGTGGTTGATTGGAAGCTAACGACATGAATTCCGCAATACCAAGTGCATATTGCTCATGGACTAGGCTCGTCGCCTCATCAACCCTAACTCCGTCCATCCACGATCGGTAATAGTTAGAAGATGACATTTTGCTCGGTTAAAGAGAGAGGGAGAGAGAGAGTTATGGATGGATATGTGTGGAGGGGATGAGAGGAGACATGAGATATATATAAAATAATTTCCGACGGAAATCCGCCGGAAATCGGTCTGTTTTTTGGCGCTCCAACGGTCAAATAAACGGTCACATTAACGGCTATAATAAACCGACGCTAAACCGACCAAAATAGGACAGAAAACCGACAGCTAGTTAAACCGTCGGTTAATCGTCAGGATTTTACGACGGAATGAGAAACCGTCAGAAATTTCCGATGATATTCCGTCGGAAAACGTCCCGTCAAAATTCCGTCGGGTTATCGTCGGTAATTTCAGACGGACTTTATTCCGTCGGTAATTCCGTCGGTAAATGCCCTGTTTTCTTGTAGTGCCTCTTCTCTTCTTCTGCAGGTCACTGGCTTGCCAATCCTTCCCTTTCTTCTGCTTCTCACCTCTTTTTGTCACATTTCCGTTAAGCTCATTTCTGAGTCTTAACAATGGTATCAGAGCACAGCTCTTCAACGCGACCCATTTTCCATGCCATACATCGCCTTGAAAAGCCGAGTGTGGAAGAGCACTTACCGCGACCTAACCTGGCGTTACCGTTGCGAACCCTAACGACTCCGCAGTTGCAAACCCTAACGACTCCGCATATGCAAACCCAGACACGACGATTAGGGAAACCCACAGGTATGAAACGTGGTGAGAATGGTGATGACGCATCTGATGATTCTAGGTTGCTTGAGCAGAATGAGCTAAGGGTTAATAGCAGAGATGTGGCATTAATGATAGATCGGGATTATTATCGGGTTCGTAGGAAGAAATCGAACAGGAATGAGAAGCAAATCCTAGGAGTAGAGACAACAAAAATGAAGAAAATCTACACGGGTACTAGCAGTCATAGCCGGGGTCAGCGTATGGGTTTTGGATTTAGAGGCATCAAAAGTTGAAGCTGGGAACTAATCGAGCCCATCAGAATCAGGATCATAATAGGGAGTTTTACAAGCGTAAGGGACTGAGGTCTTACACTGTGAAGTTGTCTCAAGATGGTCAACATGAGGGTGGTACGGAACAAGAGGTTCATACGCTGAGGAGCCACTCTTGTCTATTGTCTGGGAAGCAGAGAGAAGCAGGAAACAATCAAGATATGTATAGTGGATATGGTTCAAGGATGGAGTGGAAGTATTGGATTGAACGTTTAGAGCAACACTTCGTAGCCAATCACATTCAGGAGGCAGATAAGCTGCTACTAGTCCAACAATGTTTACAAGGGCCTTCGGAAGAATGGGTTAAAGACCTCTGGAGATTGCACACACCAAGAGATTGGTCTGAGTTTAGGAACATGATATTGCAAGGTTGTTCAACAAGGCAACGGCATCATGTTGAGAGATCGGCAGACTCGGGAGGGCCAGAAAACATGGGTCAAGCTGATGGAGAATACAGGTTCAGGGATGTCCAGTACCTTGCTGATTCACTAACCCGATTCTACAGGCAGAATAGTGGGTCTGCAACCAGGCTCGACAGTAGGAATTTCCGGGAAGATGTGACGTTTGAAAGACAGTATCTGTATTTGCAACAAGAAGGCACAATTTCTGATTACAACCGGAGGTTTGAGGAGCTCTGTTTACGCTCAACTAAACTGCCAGGTGAAGGAATGGAAGCGTTATTTCTGCAGGGTCTAAAACCTCAAATGCAAATCGCTGTTCAAAACCTCCGTCCTCGCGGCATTGTACAAATGATGGATGCAGCACTATGGGTTGAGGAGATAGATACTATGACAAGAGCAACGAGGACAGTGCCAGAGAATGAAGGGAGAGCTGACCAGGCGACGGTAATGAGAGCTTCATTGTACAATACGTCGGGTGATGAAAACTCGAGATCAAATTGGATGAGTCTAGTGGCTGATATATCATGGTTTTTACCCACTTTATACCATGATATAGTTGTGTTTTTAGAGTCTTTTGTATTAGTTTAGAGTCTTTTACAGGTTAAATCAGGTTTGGAGCTAATTGGAGATATATGGAGCATTTTGGGCATTTTGTGACGTTTTGGCCGAGAGCTTTATTCACTGTTCGATTATTTGATGTTGCATCGATCGACACGCATTGTGCATCGGTCGATGCAGTCGCGAGATGGGCCGTACGCGTCGGCGTAACAAGTATTGAAGATTTGCAAAGAAGCCCAAGATACTTTCAGTATTTACACAGAAGCCCCAGCCGAGATTATGCCTATATATACTAGTTTTTGGTGTTTAATTTAGATACGCTTTGATACTTAGAGCTAAGAGATTTTTAGAGCTTTTGGGGCTGATCTATTTTCCTTGTATTGATTTATTTTGGAGAAGATTTCGAACCCCTTTGATATTTTAATTTCTTATATGCAATCTATTTATTCTATGATTATGTTTTCATCAATCATGTCTGAGTAGATCCATAGTTGAGTTTAGGGTTTCTCATTAGGGTTTGATGACTTGCTAGACTTGTTTAATTCAGTTAGGATTCATATGATTAGAATGTTCTTCAAACTAAATTGTGCTTAAAGCTAGTTCTAACCTGATCAATTAGAATCTAGATCCTAGGTTACTAAATACGTCACGAGAGTGGGGTTTAGGAATCTGAACTATTTAGGTTGAGCAATTGAATCATTCGCAAAGAGATTTGGTTTAGTTTAATTGTGAACATATCGAACTTGAACTTAATGCTAGTTTAATTTGTTAGTAATTGCAAAGAGATTTGGATTACTGCACTTAGACTTAGAGAGTTTTCGCAAAGAGATTTGGTTAATTCTATTTTCGTGATTTGAGTTCTAGAACTGAGTTTAATTTGATCCTGACTGATTAACTTGTCTGCTTGTCTGATTTCCTGAGAATACCCTAGGCTTGACGCTTTTAGTTTATTGCTTACAAACCGATTTCCTGCTACTGTTTACTTTCTTGCACCGCAATTCATTACAATCACTACTTGCTTATTTCTAGTATTAATTCCTATGGTTTGATTCTCTTGAGACCAAGTGTCCCTGTGGATTCGATAACCCTATATACTACATTGACTATACTGTGCACTTGCAGTTTAGAATAGGGATTAAAACTTCGACCTATCAAGTTTTTGGCGCCGTTGCCGGGGACTCTTTGAGTCTTCGATAGGACCGAACTTAGGGTTTTACTAGAAATTTTTCGTTTTTGTTTTTGTTTTTCGTTTTTGTTTTATTTTGATTTTACTGATTCTTTTCTCTGATTCTTTCTGTCGCAGGTACCGAAATCGCCTTGCGTCGACCGTTGCACATCTTGCGTCGATCGACACTAGGCGATTCTGAGATTGAACCGATCGTTGCACTGATAGCATCGATCGTTGCTGGACGATTACAGACAGTTTATGCCAACGCAGAACACTAGAAGTAATCCGAACTCGAGCTTGGTTAATCTCAATCTAGAGGAACTTGGACGTCTAGAAAGGACAATCAGAAGAGAAAAGAGAGAGAGAATGGTACGAGAACGCTTGATCTTGATACCAGATGCTGATGGAACCCTGAGGGATCCAGAGAACAATCCTTACAATGCTGCTGGGCATAGGATTGATGCTGAGGGACGAGTGATCCCTGATGAAGCTGGGCCACTGGGCCAGATGGTTGTCCGTGAAAGGACATTAGCTGATTACAACAGACCTGACGAGTTTCATGCGAACCGAGCAGCTTTAGTGCTTCCTGCCTTTGAGAGGAACGACTTTGAGGTAAAGACTATCTACTACCAACTGATGAGGCAGATTGCTTTTCATGGTCTTCAATCAGAGCAGCCTATGGATGGACATAGTTACTGGTATGAAATACGATGGAGTTTGCCAGGACTATCTGTTCCTTAAGCTATTTCCGCACAGTCTTGCTGGAGACGCTAGTGCATGGCTGAGACAACTGGCACCTGGTCAGTATACTACTTGGGCAGCCTTAAAGAGTGAGTTCCTGCGTCATTTCTATGACAATGCACGTTCAGACCAATCTAGACAGGACATACTTACTTTCTCCCAAGGAGTTGTGGAGCCTTTAAAGACTGCCTGGATGAGATTTAAGCAGTATCAACGTGACTGTCCGCACCATGGATTCACTGAAGTTCAGCTGATTGGTATCTTCTTCAGAGGGATAGATCTTCCGTATCAGCAGGCGCTGGATAATTCTAGTGATGCCAACTTCAACACCAGGACTCCTACACAAGCTAAGCAGTTGATCGAGAACTTGATTAGCAGCAATAGTTGCAAGAACATGGATGATAGGAGGAAGAAATCTGGTGGAAGTATTGATAACTCAGAGATGGCTGAATTGAGGTCCAGAATGGATAAAATCTGCACTCTTCTAGGAGAGAAGAAAGCTGTCCACTTTGCTCAAGAAGTAGAAGTGTTTCAGACTGAGGAGGACACTCAGGAAGAGGATGTGAATTACATCGGAGGATCTGGTTTCCAAGGAAACAGATTTGGATATCAATCTGGGAACAGATTTTCCGGTGGAGGACAGAAAACTGCCTACACGGGCAATCAGAACTCTTCAGGCTATGGACAAAACATCAACTTTCAGAAGCCTTATGGACAGAATGCTCAAAGGACCTACGGGTCTGTTGGAAAGTTCAGTTGATCCTGATTCAATTCTCATATTGATATCAACCTAAACATGCATCAGATCTAGGTGTTCTTATTTAGAATCATAACTTGATCTCACCTTATACCTGTTTATGCAGCGGAAAGAGAAGGTATGTTTGAGATCAGCAAAGCCACCAAGTGATAGCTTCTCCAGAGGTTCACACACGCAATCACAGGAAACTGGCTGCTAGACCACAAGGAGGGAGGCGCCAGAGAGAGAGGAAAATCGCGGCTGGGTATTAGGGTTAGGAGAAAAAGACTTGGCTTTTAGTTTATAAAAGCCTTCTCTTTCCCTTTTGGGCTTTTGGGCCCAAAACACCAATCTGATTAAATACCATTTAATCAGACCCATTAATTCTTCTCTCTTAGTACGACAAATGCCTAGCACTTTTGTCGTACTTCTGCTAAGCCGTTCCAACATTGTTTCCTGCTAGCTTAAGCGTGTGACCCATATGGGATCATATAATAAAGGCAATAAGTCCAAGACTTATAGATCATGAGCGGACTCTAGCAAGCCATCATGATCCCCAGTATTATATGACTTATGTCTGATCTTTGACATACTCTTACTTTCTAGAGACAGTACCGAGATTACTGGACACAATTCCAACAATCTCCCACTTGTACTGGAATCTCTGTATTTATAATCCTTTTGTCACAATATCTCGATTAGTCATAAGGCAAGATTAGTGTCATCCTTATAAAGCCTAATCTTGTTCATCGGACTCTGATTTGATACTGACAATCCAAACGACTCGGGACAGTCCGTTTGAGCATGGCCATGCATTTTCCAGTATTCAAATCTCCGATTGGCCTAGAGATATTCACTCCATTTATATTGGAGGGACAAATCCCGTCTTGTTCCATCACTGTAAACTACTCACTTCACAATGTACCCAAACAAGGTCCTTATAACTATCGCAGAACGATAGCGTTAGACAATGATCAAAGTGCATCAGTCCATGTGCAGTCACATGCATGCGAACTCAGGTCTAAGGACTATACTCTATAGTCGTAGTGAGAATCTCTTATGACACAGATATAAATATCCTGAAGAGTTCTCATAAGCGGGTCGCGTCCGGTCGTATGTTCCCAACATACACCTATGTACTAACTTTGATGCCGAGCATCTATGACACACTGAGACTTTGTCATAAGTCACGTACCAATCCAGTCTCACACGGTTGTTGGTGTTCCAATTTCAACAACCTTTGACCAGGGACGGGATGATATAAAACATCTATCAAATATAGGGTTTCATGATCAAGCTAAATGACTTCGATGACTCAAGATCAAGTCATTTACTTCGATGACCTATAAAATGGTTCATATCATTTTGGAACGATTATTTCATCACAGTTAAAATAATCTTGAAATAATAATTTCATTAAACATTTTTCAATGTTATTTCAAGAACATATCCAATAACTAAATAAAGCCCTTTAATAACTCCCACTGAAATTAAGACTACATCTTAATTTCACTTATCCTACAGCAACAGTCCGAGACTCGTGCTTAGGCCTAAGGAGTGGCTTCGTTAATAGATTAGCAACGTTCTCATTCGTTGAAACTTGCTGATCTACTTAACATCTCTGTCATTTATCTCACGGAATAGGTTATACCTATCCTCAAGGTGTTTGGACCTCTGATGTGCAGCTAGTCTCATCTATGCTGGAAATCACATCAAGTTCAGTGACGAACTCTTCTTTCCAAACAACCTCTTTCGCCACTTCCCAAGCTGCGAAATGTTCAGCTTAAGTCATGGAGTCAGCAACAGTGCCTTGCACCGCCAGATAGACACAAGATATAACCGGACTGTGATCGGAAATCATCTTTGTCTATTGGAAACTTGCCTTTCAGACTCTGCTGACTTGTAGCACATCACTTTCTCCGTAAATCAAGAACTTATCCTTAGTATTCCTCAAATACTTTAGGACACACTTTAGGAAACTTGATTCTTTTCTGGATTTGACTGGTCTTTACTTGTCTTGCTTAACATTAAAGCAACATCAAACAAGTACGTTTCATGGCATACATGATAGATCCAATTACCGAAGCATGTGGAATCCTATCCATGCATTTAAGCTCAGCAGTTATCGTAGGATACTGTATCTTGCTTAACGTAATGCCATGTGACATTGGCATAAAACCCTTCTTGGATTGCTGAAAAACGTGTAGGACCTTGTCAATTTAAGAATCCTGACATTGTCCTACCAGCTCTTTTGGATCTCTATCTTTAAATCCAAAAATCCAAGACTTTCGTGGCTATACCCATGTCATTCACAAAACCAACTCCCAAGCCAGTCCTTTACTTACTGCAGCATTGGGACGTTATATCCGAGAATCAGTATGTCATCGACATACACTATGAGAAATGCAATATCGCTCCCACTTATCTATTAGTAAACACACAGTTCCGCTTCGTTCCTGTTCAAGTCAAAACCTTGACTACTTCAACAGAACGAAGATTCCAACTCCGATATGTTTGCTTCCATCCATGAATGGATCGATGAAGCTAACTTACATAAAATGTAATTTTTCGGAGTCCGGTCTCACTTTCGCTTCTTTGAATTTCGCAGATTCATCGCTTTCAATGATCATCAGATCATGCGAACTTTCAATGATTATCAGTTTCAACTAATTACGAGAAATCACTCTCGGATTAGTAACTGATTCATTCATATCTGCGAACTTCAGGCTCCACAGGTGTAGATTCTACAGAAATCTGTAAATCCTTCCGCTGCTCTCCCTCAATAGGTAAAGCAGCCTCCTGTATTTCTCGAATTTCTTCGAGTTGTACTTTTACTCCCACTGTTCTTCTTGGAAAGTAACTTCCCTTCTTAGAAAACAGAATGGTCGTAAAAAATACTTTTTACTCCCACTGTTCTTCTTGGAAAGTAATTTCCCTTCTTAGAAAACAGAATGGTCGTAAAAGTACCGAGCCTTGGTTTCCCTTTGAAAACTTCGAGTTATGCTTTTACTCCCACTGTTCTTCTTGGAAAATAACTTCCCTTCTTAGAAAACAGATTGGACGTAAAAGTAACAAGCCTTAGTTTCTCTAGGACAACCAGCGAAGTAGCACAACTACAAATACTCAGTAAAGACAAATTTGGATCGATTCCAATCCACATTAACGTGGTGTCTTTCAACCGATATTTGTGGAACTATTTCAGCGTAAACTTAGATATTTTAGAGCGTTATTCTTAAATAATATCATGGAAGATTCGTGTGACTCATCTTTAATCATTTCTAATAAGATCTGATTCTTTCTCCCAGAAACACCTTCAGGTTTTCAGGAGAAATGAGCTGTGAAACGATTTCACACTCATTAAGATGATCACACAATCAATGACTTAAGTATTCTCACTCGTGATTTAATCCAGAGTCTTAATACTTTTGTCATTCAGATCCTATACTTCATTCTGGAACTCTTTCGACCATGTCAAAGAATTCCGACTTGTGTCTCATCAAATGAACACAGTCTTACTCACTGAAAAATCAGTAGAGATAATGAAGTGCAGGAAATTTTTCTTTGGCATTACTGCTCATTGGGCCACATACATGAGTATGTTCCAGGTCCAATAAGCCTTTGGGCTTTTCTCTAGCTCGGCTAAGATAGGCCCTTTGCCTTTTGGTCTAGTAAACAGAATTCAAGTCTCATAAGATATTTTTATCAAATGAGCCCAATAGTCCATGACTATGGGATTTCCGAATCCGACTTACTCTATGTGACCAAGACTTTATGCCAAGAAAAATCAGGTTTAATTCATCAGATTTAAACCAATTCGGTATTTATGTTACATTTAGGCACTCTTTGGTTTAAGATATAAAACCCATTCCATGAATAGGGTGCTACAATTAATATTTCATTAAGATCAAAAGAACAAAACTTGTCTTTTATCAAAATGAAAAACATTCAAATTCTTACAAGAAAATGAAAGACAACTCTGCTTAAAGCAGGTACCTTGTAGCAATTACTTAATACAAAACCAAGCCTCAAAGGGATCTATAAGTGAAAACCCTACGGCTGAGGCAGCATCCCAAGCTCCTTCCAGACATGTAGTTTCACTTGCCCTTCCTTCAACGTTCTACTGTTTCTTAGGCTCTGCATATTATCACAAATATCAGTGCCACAACCAGTATCCAATACCTTTAAGGTAGAACTTGAAGTAATAACATGAATACCTGAGGAAGTAGTCGCATACATCGACTTTAACTCCTCATCATCTTCCATGAATTTAATGCAATTTCTCTTCCAATGCCCTGTCTCCTTACAGTAGCAGCACTTACCAACGTAAGAGGTATCTGACTCGGGCTCAGAAGACACACGCTTGCCATGATTCAAAATCTGGACAACTTTGTCTCCACCCTTGTCAGCATTAGGTTTAGCAAACCTACCCTTCTCATTCATGAGATTGTACAGGGTACTCTTCACGTTTGGCTCAACTGTCTTTGAGCATTTCATGCAGTTCAGTCAACGTCTTCGTTAAGCCTTTCTTGATATAGTTCCTTACGAACTTATCATAGCTTGACGGCAGTGACTGCAGAATGATCTCAGTTGCCAATTCCTGGCTAACTGGATAATCCAGTTTCCTCAGGTTATCAATGTAACCCATCATTTTACTGACATGAGGACTTACTGGATGATCATTTGGTAGCTTGCAGCTAGTGAGAGATTTAACCAACTGGTATCTCTCCACTCTTATCTGCTCCTGAAATTTTAATTTCAGGCTGCTGATCATCTCTATTGGCGACTCCATGTTCTCATATTGCTTCCGCAAGTCTGAGTCCATGCTAGCCAATATCAGACCACGCACATCTACCGCATCATTATAATGCTTATTCCAAGCATCATATACTGCATGAGAAGCATTGGACCCGATCCTCACGGGGAGAGCTCTCTCAAGAACATAGTCCTTTCTCTCCTGTCTGAGGACTAGCCTCAGGTTCCGCGACCAAGTCAAGAAATTTGATCCGTTCAGCTTGTCCATCTTAAGGACAGACCGGATCGAGAAAGCGTTTTGATTGTTTGTGCTAGTCATAACTGAAAATTAAGATAAAAGGATTTTAGTTAATATGTTCAATATGATTAATCCCGTATTAAATTAATATGATTAATCACGCATTATATTCAATAACATAAGTTACCCTCAATAGAATATAATGATTCCAAGATCCACATATAACTAAGATTAAAGTGGGCCACTGGCCGTCACCCAACCTTAGCTTATATCGGTAAGCCCTGAATCGGCTAATTATATCCGTGATATAACTCTTGGTTGTGAATCTGGGCCCGAGGCCCAATCCACTCTGATGTCTCAAGGCCCGGGACTCCCGATGGCCTAGTCAAGAAAACCAGACTATACAGTCATGTAATCATTAATGTCTGGGACTCCCAATGACATTTATGAATCACAAACTGTCTTACCCACGCAAAAGCAGACATCCTCACACTGTAAGGCCATGAATGCAATTGAATGGGCTTTGACAGCTGACATAGCCTGGACAAGACATCCAACGCTTGATATTATTTGAGGTTCGTAGGTTTATTAAAATTTCATTCCCAAAATAGAAGATTACTATTTCGGGAAACTTTTCTATTTTAGGAAACCTACTATTTTTAGAAACTTTCTAAAATTGGAAACTTTCTAAAACCGTAAACTTTCTAACTTTAGAAATTTCTTAAAATCCAAAACCCGCAAATCCAGAAACTTCTATTTTTAGAAACTTTCTAATTTCAAAATTTCGGAAACTTTAATTTAAAATCGACTTTATAATTTTATAAAATAAATTTTAAATTGATCTGAAGAAAGACTCAAATAATTGGCCCAATTGTTTTAACTTCTTGGCCCGAGGCCCAAGAATTGGTCCATGTCCAAGACATGACCCAATTGTCCAATTAATTGACATAACCGGTCTGGTTCATTAAAACTGGTCTAACCAAGTTTTAATTACTACGATGACCACAATTGTCAACCGGTTATTTACTAAACCGGAATTTCTCAATTTATTTGGTCCAACCAAATCAAATTAGAAATTCCTGGTTTAGGCACTAAATCCAATATTTCTTTCGACATTGGATTTCTTATCCCGGTTTAACCAGATTTAATAAAATTATTAAAATCTGTTTATTAAACCAGAACGAATGATTTTAATTAAGTTTTTGAACCGAACCACCTAACCGAAATCGAACCGGCTCATCACACCCAAAACCCTAACCGTTCGAAAATTGTCCAAGCCGCAAGCATCATGCTTGGCCGAGACGTGACCGGACGGTTTGGTGCGTGATCGGGTCGTGTGGAACGAGCTCGGGTCAGGCGGGACGGTCGTGGGACGATGCTGGCGAGAGGAGAGGCAATCCATGCGATCGGCTGTTGCTCGACCCATGCGATCGTCGGCTGCCCTTCTCCACGCGATCGTCCGGGACGATGCCGAGACCATCATGAGACGATCGTGGCTCGGTCCAACCGTTCCACTCGATCGCTCGCTCTCGGTCGATCATGCGATCGATCATGGATCGATCCATGCATCTAACTCGTCGGCTGATCAACAAAACACGAGTCATATAGCTCGGTTTTGTGATCCAATCAATGTGTTTAGAGTTCAATTCTGATTCTTAAGTGTTTTTCTTATCAGTAGTTGATTCAGAACACTTCTAAACAGATTAAACAACCTAAACATGAATCTAAAACAAGAAATCCTAAGAACCAATGGCTCTGATACCACTGTTGGAAAGTTCAGTTGATCCTGATTCAATTCTCATATTGATATCAACCTAAACATGCATCAGATCTAGGTGTTCTTATTTAGAATCATAACTTGATCTCACCTTATACCTGTTTATGCAGCGGAAAGAGAAGGTATGTTTGAGATCAGCAAAGCCACCAAGTGATAGCTTCTCCAGAGGTTCACACACGCAATCACAGGAAACTGGCTGCTAGACCACAAGGAGGGAGGCGCCAGAGAGAGAGGAAAATCGCGGCTGGGTATTAGGGTTAGGAGAAAAAGACTTGGCTTTTAGTTTATAAAAGCCTTCTCTTTCCCTTTTGGGCTTTTGGGCCCAAAACACCAATCTGATTAAATACCATTTAATCAGACCCATTAATTCTTCTCTCTTAGTACGACAAATGCCTAGCACTTTTGTCGTACTTCTGCTAAGCCGTTCCAACATTGTTTCCTGCTAGCTTAAGCGTGTGACCCATATGGGATCATATAATAAAGGCAATAAGTCCAAGACTTATAGATCATGAGCGGACTCTAGCAAGCCATCATGATCCCCAGTATTATATGACTTATGTCTGATCTTTGACATACTCTTACTTTCTAGAGACAGTACCGAGATTACTGGACACAATTCCAACAGGGTCTTCATCTTATCAAACACCTCCTACACCTACTGCTTTCGAGACTAAGATGGAGACAATGATGGAACAGTTGCTGGACAGCCAAATCAAGACTTCTGTGGACTGCAACAAGAAGATTGATGCTATGTATGGAGATCTCAATGGGAAGATTGAGTCTATGAACACTCACATGAAGCAACTGGACACTCAGGTTAATCAGATTTCAGGTACTATGAAAGGAAAAGGACCTGCAGATACTCATATTAAAGCCTGGTCTGTACTCGTTAATGATGGATCTCATCTGGGTGAGAAGTTTGAGCTAAGCACAGCTGAGTTGGTTGATGAAGCAGAATTTTCGGAATTGAGTGAAAAACTCACGGGTGGAATCCGCGACGATCGCATTGCAACGATCGACACACACCTTGTGTCGGTCGATGCAGGACGTGAACAGACAGTGTTACCGGATGATTATGAGACTGATGCAGAACTGGCCCGCCTATTCCCTGATGTATCTGAAATCACTCAGGAGGAGATTTATGCACAAGCCATTAGGCAATATCCCAAGGTATCTGAGGTAATTAAACAGGAGATTGAGGAGCTGAAGAAACTGGAGGAGAGTGGTGAAGACTTGGAAGAAATTCCACCGCCTGATGATCCACCTTATCATCCCTGTGTGCAGAGGTATTTGAACAAGATGATACCATTGGATGATGACCTGAAAGAATGGGTGATTGTAGTTCCCCAACACATTAATGAAGTGCTACTGAACAAGATCCCAAAGAAGTTACCTGACCCTGGAGTCTTTATACTTGATTGCTCCATCTTCGAGAATAGCTTTAGACGCTCTCTTTGTGATTTAGGAGCTGCTGGGTTATGATGCCTTATTCTGTGGCAGAGAAGCTGGGGGTGCTGAATTTTTCTCCTACTAGAACCCGTCTTATCCTAGCTGATCAGTCTATACGAGTTCCAGAAGGAGTTTTAGAAGACATACCAGTGAGAGTTGGAAACTACTTGGTTCCAACAGACTTCCTTGTGCTGAAATATGATTGCGATCCGGATGAAGCACTGCTACTTGGAAGACCATTCTTGGCTACAGCAGGAGCTGTGATTGATGTCAGACAAAGTCTAATAGACCTCCACCTGGGAGATGAGACGCTGCGATATGACATGGAGAAGCTGCGGAAACCACTAATAGATGGGCAGACCTTCACGATCCTGGAAGCAGAAGATGAGCAGCCAGATGGGCCTGTGATACTAGATCCTGGAGCACAATCTACACCTGCTTTTCTTGGACTAAAGCATTCAGCAACAGCCTACACTCCACCATGGATGAGGAGACTTGAACAGAGACAGAAAAAGTCTCTGTCAGGATCTCTAAGTGCCTGAAAGATCTTGTGCGTCCGGTCAAGCTAATGACCTTAAACAAGCGCTGAGTGGGAGGCAACCCACTGTTTTCGTTTTTGCATTTTGATTTTAGTATTTTTTCTAGATTTTACGTTTTTGTTTCTGTTTGGTGAGTTTTTGCTTGCAGTGTTCGTGAAAATCGCATTGCGTCGATCGACACACATTTGTGTCGATCGTTACAACAGAAATCGCACAGCAACGGTCGGTGCACCTAGTGCAACGATCGATGCCAGGCTGCGACAGAGGTAAAACCCGAGAGAACTAACCATTCAACTATTTTAATTTTTCTTTTCTTTAACCAATCCCTTTCTTGACACTATTGGGGACAGTGTGTCTTAAGTGTGGGGGAGGTTCTACTAATTAGTTTCTTTTGTTTTCTTAGAGTCAGTTAAATTTTTCAAAATTTGTTTTCGAGTCAAAATTGGTTTAAGTAGGAAACAATGATTTTTGGAGGAGATTAGCAGCATTTGCAGGAACTTAAGTGACCATTGGGATGAAGCTGCAGATCTATCTATGACTATTAGAAAACCCCATCACAGATCAGCCTACTGAGGACACCCATATCACTTCAGGTATCAGAGGATCCTTTACTGACTTCACCTTAATACTGACTTTAATTTTTCTCACCTAAGGGCTTGGTATGCTTTATGTCGGATTCCCTGTTAGTTCTGACACAGCCTGTAAACCTGTCCTATTTAGTCCCCTTCTCCCCTTCTGTAAAGTAAAAAAAAAAAAAAAAAAAATAATAATAATAAACTGAGGATGAGTTAGTAACTCCGAAGTGGTCATGGGAATAGTAGCAAACACTATTATCTCTCATGTGATCCATGGAATGTGTCCAAAGTACACCCCATAACGGGAAGAACACTGATAAAAAAAAATAAAATGATACCCAGTGGGGAAAAATCAGTTGTTAAAGAAGGGAAAGAGAAGAAAGGGACTAGAGAAAGATAGTATGGTGGTCTGGAGCTGGCTAGGTAAGAATCCATGTGCCTTTAGATCGATACTGCTTAGGTGAGACCGCACTTAAATACTTGCAGAAGTCAGTAGGGTGAATTTGAATGCTTGAATGTGATTGTGGCGTTTACTTAGGACATTTGCTAAGTGTGGGGGAAGTACATGTTGGTCTTGATGTCTGTAGATTGATTCTTTCATGTGGATTACTAAGGGGAATCTGAATGCTGCTGCTTCTATGATAAAATGAGTTTCTGAAGAGTTTTCAAACCTCTTCACTGCATTTTAGTTCTCTGTTTTGCTTGAGGGCAAGCAAAGGCTAAGTGTGGGGGAGTTGATATATCATGGTTTTTACCCACTTTATACCATGATATAGTTGTGTTTTTAGAGTCTTTTGTATTAGTTTAGAGTCTTTTACAGGTTAAATCAGGTTTGGAGCTAATTGGAGATATATGGAGCATTTTGGGCATTTTGTGACGTTTTGGCCGAGAGCTTTATTCACTGTTCGATTATTTGATGTTGCATCGATCGACACGCATTGTGCATCGGTCGATGCAGTCGCGAGATGGGCCGTACGCGTCGGCGTAACAAGTATTGAAGATTTGCAAAGAAGCCCAAGATACTTTCAGTATTTACACAGAAGCCCCAGCCGAGATTATGCCTATATATACTAGTTTTTGGTGTTTAATTTAGATACGCTTTGATACTTAGAGCTAAGAGATTTTTAGAGCTTTTGGGGCTGATCTATTTTCCTTGTATTGATTTATTTTGGAGAAGATTTCGAACCCCTTTGATATTTTAATTTCTTATATGCAATCTATTTATTCTATGATTATGTTTTCATCAATCATGTCTGAGTAGATCCATAGTTGAGTTTAGGGTTTCTCATTAGGGTTTGATGACTTGCTAGACTTGTTTAATTCAGTTAGGATTCATATGATTAGAATGTTCTTCAAACTAAATTGTGCTTAAAGCTAGTTCTAACCTGATCAATTAGAATCTAGATCCTAGGTTACTAAATACGTCACGAGAGTGGGGTTTAGGAATCTGAACTATTTAGGTTGAGCAATTGAATCATTCGCAAAGAGATTTGGTTTAGTTTAATTGTGAACATATCGAACTTGAACTTAATGCTAGTTTAATTTGTTAGTAATTGCAAAGAGATTTGGATTACTGCACTTAGACTTAGAGAGTTTTCGCAAAGAGATTTGGTTAATTCTATTTTCGTGATTTGAGTTCTAGAACTGAGTTTAATTTGATCCTGACTGATTAACTTGTCTGCTTGTCTGATTTCCTGAGAATACCCTAGGCTTGACGCTTTTAGTTTATTGCTTACAAACCGATTTCCTGCTACTGTTTACTTTCTTGCACCGCAATTCATTACAATCACTACTTGCTTATTTCTAGTATTAATTCCTACGGTTTGATTCTCTTGAGACCAAGTGTCCCTGTGGATTCGATAACCCTATATACTACATTGACTATACTGTGCACTTGCAGTTTAGAATAGGGATTAAAACTTCGACCTATCAGTGGCTTATGAGACAATGTCTGATAATGTGGTGAAGCTTGGAGGAGACAGATTTGTGGTGACCGGAATGATTCAGAACTGGAAGCTGAAGATTCTCATAGACTCCGGAGCTACAAGCAATTATATGACAGCTGAAGTGTTTCACAAACTCATGATACATAAGATGTACTCAGCCATTAAGGAGGTAACATTAGGAAATGGAAAGAGCATCATGGTCAAGGGTCTCAGCCCGAAGCTGCTAATACAGATTCAAAATGTGTTTATCAGAGAAGAATTTCTGATTCTGGATACATATGGAAGTGGCTGTGATTTGATTTTGGGATATGACTGGTTAGAGTGTTTAGGAGAGACTGCGATAAACTGGAAAGAAGGCAGCCTCTCGTACGAAATCGCAACTTTGGTAATGACCAGTGAAAGCGGAGAAGAGACAACATCGACACTGGCTGAGGAAGCCTTAGGCCAGAAGAAGAAGAAAGAGATGGAGGAGCTGAACTTGGATGATACAGGACATGAGGCTGAGAAGATGGAACCATGGGAGCAATACAATGAGTCTAAGGGTAAGATCAGAAATGTTGGAATGAGGTACTTTGGGTCCATGCTTGGTTATGATCTCAAGTCTGATTCACAGACTCAGCATAAGAAGGACGGGACACTACTTGGAAATCAGTTGAGTGGAGAACTAGTTCACACCAGCCTTAGCACAACAGACGTTCATGATCAGAATTGGGTGGGGAAATTAGGAGAAACGAAGGTAAACTGGAAAACAGGTACTATTTCTTATGAAATCTGTGTGCTGTGGATTACTGTTAAAGATGTAAAGGAAAAGAAACTGATGATAAACGAAGAGAACACAATTGTGGAGGCGTCAAAGTCTGTTGAGCTCAGTGATCTGAGTATGCAACGAAGTGATACAGCTGAATTTTCAAGGCGATCTATGGCATGGAAAATGGGTCGAGTTGAAGAGAAGGAAACAGAAGCTGATCTATAGGGACAAGGGCATGGTACGATGAGAACAAAAAGCTACAGGAACATGGCGCATGGGCCTCGTTCTAGCTTCTGATCCATACAACCTTGAGGACAAGGTTGCTTGAAGGGGGGAGTATTGATAAGTTAATAATATGGGCCTCGTATTAGATTATTGGGCTTAGCTTTTATTATGTTGAAAACACTCTCTTAAGGCATATATAGCCTTTACGATGTATTAGGAAAAAGGTATCCAACAAATTATCAATCAAAAATATCTATCTTCTTCTTCTTCAACCCTCTTCTCTTCTTCTGCAGGTCACTGGCTTGCCAATCCTTCCCTTTCTTCTGCTTCTCACCTCTTTCTGTCACATTTCCGTTAAGCTCATTTCTGAGTCTTAACAGGGAACGATGTCTCTGAACTAGGGGGTGTATGGGTGTATTGAACTATTGATTTTAAGAAAGTTGTTGTGATTTTGTTTTAAAATCCCCTACAATACCACCTAAAAACCATGAGATTTGGATTTTTAAGAAATTTTTTTTAAATCTTCTAAAATCTCCTGCAGTCATTAAAATCCTAACATTTAAAATATTTTCAATAACAGCAGATTTGATATGATTTTAACAAATTGTTGTTTGAATAACATAGGATTTTAAATGATTTTGAGTGATTTTACATAAATCTCATGTTCAATAACACTAGATTTGTAAAATCTTTAATTGAATAACAATGGATTTTAAGAAACTTCCAAATCTCTTAAAATTTTTTGTTCAATACATCCTCCTAAATCTGACTTCCTTCTGAATTTTTGTCTGTTTTTTGCCTTAGACAAAAAAATTCTCTCTAGTTTCATAATTTTTGTTTTTGTAGTACGTGGGCTTTCTTTACATAGCGTCTATTTTGCGTAAATTCTATTAAAACACAGGAGGTAAATGAAAAAATTGGCGGATCAACATTTTTTCCAAGCGATCAAAACAATAGCGTTTTGAAATTAAGAAACGCTATCTTAAATACTCAGCTTTGTTAAAGATAGCATAACCAACCAAAACGCTATCTGCAAGTGCTATCACTATCTTAAAATGCTATTGTAGTTTAATATATTGTAGACAATAAAACGTTATTTTAAAAATACAGTTCATAGCATTTATAAAAACGCTATCTAAAGTGCCAGACTTTTTATCGCAGGCGATGACAGAGCGTTTAACTAAACTCTATCGTATCATTAGATAGTTTTTTCGGTCGCAATTAATACACGTTTTTCTTGTAGTGTAGTAGTCATTATTGAGTTCTAAGCGGCCGATTTTAGTTTCTTGAGACGCTTTTCCATTAGGAAAAACAACGCCAAAGGGAAAAATATCGACAACATCCATCAACAACGACAAGTATCCGGTCATATGGTGCGATGCACCAGTATCGATTATAACATCTGTCAGGTTAGTTTTACCAGACGATTGTTCGGAGGAGAGCTGACTTTATCGATTTTGAAGCAAGTTGATTAACAAAGCAATTTGATCCGAATGTATCGGAGAAATAGTGCTTGTGGAAGGAGTAGTGACAGCATTGGCACGTCCTCGTCCACGCCCGCCATGATTTGAATTCCGACCACCACGATCTTTGTTCGAACTGTTTGAACCTGAGCGTTGTTGTTGTTGCTCCAAGAACCAGTCATGATATCCATGAATGAGAAAACATTCCAAGATGTCGTGTCCCTTACGTTTGCAATGTGTGCATATTCTGCTTGGATCACAAACACGAGAACTAGCCAGCTGCCGCAAGTATAGGTGTTGACTCTGTTTTGACTGAAAAACCAATCACGTCCTGTTTAACTTCTGTGGATCTCATATTCGTAATGTGTTGCTCCGCACGTATGAATTTGTGAATATATGATATTAAAATCAGGTAATGGGTCTTCTTCTATAATTTGTGATCGAATATTACTAAACCTTGAGTCATCGAGTCCGAACAGGAATTTGTGAACCTTTGCATCTTCTCGGTCTTTGTCGAGATCTGCAGCTGCCACACAAGTACATGTGATAGAAGACTTAAAAGTCTGTTGTTCTTCCCAAAGCTTAGAGAGACATCCATAGTATTCCAAAATGGATTGGCCATTTTGTTTACAATTGGTAATTTCATCTTTGAGAAGATGTTTACGGACACTGTTTTTAACATTGAATCTTCGTTTAAGGGATTCCCAAAGTTTTACAGCATCATGAACATGACCAATCGTAGATCGAACATGCTGTTGGAACTTGGAGGCCAATTCTACCAGATTCAGAATTGCTGTCAGGTTCCCGAAGCCTAGGATCTAGGGTCTAGTTAATTGAATCAAGGATCTGATCTCGTGTTTACCTGGAGATTGGCAGCGGAAGATGGTCAGATAAACGAGATCTCTGGAGCGCCTCAGATGCTGCGCCTCTACTTCAGTCCACACGCACACAAGCTGGAATCCGTCGGGATGCTAATACCGGGGCTCGGATCTCCTGGGAACTGAGTTCTTCGAGGTTTCTGTGTTTTCTCTCTGAGAAAACACTGTCTGGGCGGCGCACTCTTAATCTAGGTCGAAATACATAAGATCACTTATATATGTGCAAACCTCGACGTAAACCAAAATATCAGTTTCGGTTTCGGCCTTGTGTCGACCGACACACTTAGTGGTGTCGATCGACACACATCTTGTGTCGACCGACGCACTCATTAAAACTCATATTCGATGTGTATCTAATACACACGACCAGACCATATGCCAATGATCAATCCCATACGAACTATGTCCAACTTGCTTAGGTGTGTGACCCTGTAGGTTCACACGATACCAGAAATGAGTTACAGCTCATTTGTCATAAGCGGTTTCTAGCAAAACATTATGACTACCTAGTATCACATGAATTGTCCGATCTCGACAATACAACTATCTCTAGAGTTAGTACAATGTGATTTCAGGACATAATCCCAACAATCTCCCACTTGTACTGGAATCACCTATTCATATAATCCCTTCGTCTCTATATCTCGATATGTCATAAGGCAAGAGACTGTGTCATCCTTATTGTAGCCAATATCATGTTCATCGAACTCCTGATCTATACTGATAAAACAAACGACTGACAATCACCTCGTTTGAGCACGGCCATGCATTTTCTCAGTATCAAATCTTCGATGGGCCCTGAGATATTTATCTCCCGTTATAGGAGGGACAAATCTCATCTTGTTCCATCCCTGTTTCTACACATACTTTATGATACGTCGAAGCAATGCCGTTATAGCCGCCAGTTACGGAACGACGTTTGACAAGGTCAAAACGCACCAATTCATATGCTAGAAAGCATGATGAACTCAGGTCTAAGGACTATACTCTATAGTCGTAATGAGAACCTCCCATGACACTGATATAACTATCCTGTGGAGTTCTCATTAAGCGGGTCATGTCCGATCATATGTTCACCAACATATATCTATGTGACTGACTGTGATAATCATATCATTGACTCCATGAAACTTAGTCCAACAGTCACCTCACATGCTAGTCTCGCGCGGTTGTTGGTGCCCCACTTCAACAACCTCGACTAGGGACAATCATAATGTATGTCATCTTTAACTTATAGGGTTTCATGATCAAGTCCTCAACTTGATGACCTATATGATGACCATAAAATACTTTGGGACCATTACTTAATTATCCAATAATTAAATAATACTGATGTCAGTTTAACTTACATAAACACTACCATAGCATGTCTATGTAAAGATTATAACATAACTAAAATAACTCCCACTAGAATCAAGATCATCTCGTCAGATATCTTATACCTTCAGCAATCGAATAAATTTCGTGCTTAGGTTGTGGGAGAGTCTGCGGTGTTTTTGCTTAAAACAATTCCAACAAACCACACCGCCATTCAGATAAAAGCACTATTCTACGGTCCACTGCTTGGAGCCTTTCCAACCGATAGCACCGCTATTCAGACAAAGAGATATAACCAGGTGGGAACCGGGAATCGTCTTTGTCCGTTTAACTATTTTCAACTGGTTCGTCACTTCCTCAGTTCACCACGAACCTATCCTTAGTGTTTCTCAAACACTTGGGATATTTCTGGCAACTGTTCAGTGAATTTTATTGGAACATATTGGTATTTTCTCGTCATGCTTTATGCGTAAGCTGCATCTAGACGAGCGCAAAATATAGCATTTATGATGGATTCTATTGCTAAAGCATAAGGAATCAAACTCATACATACTAGCTCAGCCAGTGTTCAAAACACTTCATCTTGCTAAGATTATTGCCATAAGACCTCTGGTTTGAAGCCATTCTTGGAATACTGCATATTGGGTCTGTCCAACACCTTATCTTTATAAGAATTCTGACACGATCCAATTAGCCTATCCAATCTATATCAATAGATTCTTATTCCAATAATTCACGAGGCTACTCCCATGTCTATCGTTAAATTTGACTTCCGACCCAAATCTTGATAAGACTTTAGCGTCGGAACGTCGTTTATGAGATTAAGTACATTACGTACATACGGTGTGAGAATTGCAATTACGCTCCCACTAGTCTTCTTGTAAACACATGGTTTCATTTCGTTTCTGATCAAGTCAAAACTTTTGACCACATCATCAGAATGTTGATTCCAACTCCAAGATGTTTGCTTCAATCCAGAAATGGATCGGTGAAGCTAACATGCATACCCAGCCAATTTTCGGAGTTGGGGCTCATCATCGCTTCTTTGAATTTTGCATGCTCGTCACTTTTCAATGATCAACAGATCACGACAATCGGCTACGAGAAATCACTCTCGAGTTAGTGACGGATCCTTTCGGGTCTGCGAATTTCAGGCTCCACAGGTGTAGATCCTACAGCACTTTGTAGATCTCACCGCTGCTCTCCCTCAATAGGTTGAGCAGTCTCCTGCGTTTATCGAATTTCTTCGATGTGTACTTTTACTCCCAATGTTCCTTTTGAAAGTATGATCTTTCTCAAAAGACACAGTTCCGGACAACAAAACTTTGTTCTCGGATTGGTTATAAAAGTAGTAAGCCTCGGTTTCCCTAGGACAACCAGCGAGGTAGAACTTATCAGGTTTGGGTTCAAGCTTATCAGCTATCATCCCCAAATTATCAGAAACAACTTACTTGAAAAAACTTCCAGTCCACATCCAATGTGGTGTCTTTCAATTGATTCTGATTGAAACCCTTTGCTGCGCAAACACATACATTTTAGAGCGTATTTCTTAAAGGATTATGGAAGATTCCTGTGACTCATCATTAATCGGAGCATATCTAATAAGATCCGATTCGTTCTCTCAGAAACACCATTTAGGTTTTCCAGGAGAAAAGAGCTGTGATGTGACTTCACACTCACCTAGATGATCACCCAATTCTTGACTCAAGTATTTTCCTCCGCGATCTAATCGAGGATCTCAATACTTCTGTCAAATCGGTTCTATACTTCATTTTGGAACTCCTCAAGGGATTCCTGCTCGTGTCTCATCAAAAGAACACATCCATACTTGTTGATGTCATCAATAAGGTAATGAAGTACTGAAGATTTCCTTTGGCACTAATGCTCATCGGGCCGCATACATCAGTACGTGTAAGGCCCAATAAGCATCTGGCCCGTTTCCTTTAGCTCTGCTAAAAGGGCCTTAGTCATTTGGTCCAGTGAACAGAATTCATATCTCAAATGATTTATAATCAAATGAGTCCAAAACTATGGAACTTCTGAATCCGCTTCACTCTATGTGGTTAAATGACTATGCCAAAGAAAAGTCGAGTTCGAGTCATCAGACTTAAACCTTTAGTATTTGTGTTATATTCAAAACTTACGCTGGTTTAAGATATAAAACCCATTCCAAATGGGGTGCTACCATATGATATTTCATTAAGATCTAAAGAACAAAACTTGTCTTTTATCAAAATGAAAAACATCCAAATTCTTTACAAGAAGATGAAAGACATTTCTGCACAAGGCAGATACATAGTAGCAATTACTTAATTTCTAAAACCAAGTATGAAAGGCTCCTACAAGTGGAGAATCTCTACGGCTCATGTAGCAACCATTGCTTCATACCAGACACGCAGTTCCACTTGTCCTTTCTTCAACGTTCTACTGTCGTTTAGGTCCTGCATATTTCAAAAATATCAGTACCACAACTAGTATTCAATACATACGTAGAACTTGAATTAATAACACAATACCTGAAGAAGAAGTACCATACATCTCCTTCATTTCTTGTGAATCTTCCAAGAACTTAATGCAATCTCTCTTCCAATGCCCTGACTCATCGCAGTAGAAGCATTTTCTAACACCAGATGGGCCTGACTTGGGCTTATAAGATGACACAGGCTTATCCTGATTCCAAATCTGGACGTCCCTGCCTTCACCCTTGTCTTTACAAGATTTCTCAAATCTTTTACCCCTTTTGATGTTTTGCTCTGTTGTCTTGAGCATGCCATGCAGCTCAGTCAACGTCTTCGTCAAGTTATTCTTGATATAGCTTTTGATAAACTTATCATAACTAGACGGCAGTGACTGCAAAATGATGTCAATGACCAACTCTAAGCTGACAGGACATTCCAGTTTCCCCATGTTATCAATGTAACCCATAAGTTTAATGACATGAGGACTTACTGGAGCATCCTCTGGTAGCTTGCACCCAGTGAGAGACTTCATCATCTGGAATCTCTCAACTCGTGCTAGATCCTGAAACTTCAGTTTCAGGCTGGTGATCATCTCTACTGGCGACTCCATGTTCTCGTATTGACTCTTCAAGTCCGAGTTCATGGTAGCCAACATCAGACCACGCACATCTACCACATCAATATAATGCTTATTCCAAGCATTATATGCTGCATGCGAGCGATTGGTCCCAAGCCTTTCTGGAAGAGCTTTCTCAAGGACATAGTCCTTACTCTCCTGCTTGAGAATGAATCTCAAATTCCTATACCAATCCAGGAAGGTTGATCCATTTAACTTGTCCTTCTCAAGGACGGATCGCAACGAGAAAGTAGTCATAGACATAAGCTGAAATCCAATAAAAAATAAAGATTTAGTTGTGTATATGATGAGAAATCTTATCTGATAAGAAAACTCGCATTATATTCAAACAATGTTTCCTCTATGAATATAATGATCCAAGATCCATACTTCACTAAATCTGAGTGGGCGACTCGCCATTACCCAAACTTTAGTTATCTAGGTAAGCAAATCATTGCTAATTGTACTCAGTACAACTCTTGGTTGTGGATGAGACAAACTATGTCTAATCCACTATGATGTCTCTGGGCCCAGAACTTCTGATAGTCCAGTCAAGTAAAACCAATCTCTTCTGTCTTGTGATCACTTACAGTCGCACTGCAAGTCTGTCAATGACCACCTGCCTTACTCATGTTGCAGTGGATACCAAGGAATCCTAGACTATCCAACAAACGACACGAGTTTTGACAGTAGATAAGATTGGGCAAGACATCAAGGTTACTTGATATTTAGTTGAGGAAACTAAACCCAAAAGTTTAGCAAATCAATCTCTTAGGTCATGTAATTGTTGAAGTTTAGAACTGCAAATCCATCAACATAACTACTTGCCTTACTCACGTAGTTGTGGACACCAAGCTCTTGGCTGGACCATCACACAACGAAATGAGTCTTGACAGTTGACCATATTGAAGCTAAGCTTTGATCAAGGTTTAGGTCGAGTTTGGTTTCTGTAAATTCAAGGTTCAGTAACCATAATTTCGAGCACTGTATCGATCGACGCAGACTATGTCTGTCGATCGACACCACCAAACAAAACCGGACTTCAATAACCGGTTAATCCAATTAACCCAGTTCATCGAACCGGTCATGTCGATCGACACAACCCGTGTGTGACGGTCGACATAGACCTTAACCGAAGACAGTTTTGATAACCGGTTCAATCCAATTTAACCGACTTATCAGATCAAACTGATCTTAACCATTCAAATCGGTTTATACTAATTGCGATAACTGGTTCAATCCAATTGAATCAATTCATCCAATTTTAAACCGTTCTAACCAGTTTCAATTGATTGCGATAACCGGTCCAATTCAATTGAACCGTTTTATCCAAACAAACTGATTTAACCCATCGGTTCATGCTAATTGAGATAATCAGTTCAATCCAATTGAACCAATTCATCCAATTTAAACCGATCTATTCGGACTTAACCAAGCATGATAACCGGTCCAATCCAATTGAACCGATTAACCATTCGCTAGGCATGTGTCGACCGACACTCAACCTGTGTCGATCGACACAGTAGGCTTTTAGGTTTTCTACGAGAAAACCCTACCCGCCGAATTTGATCTGTGTCGACCGACACTTAACCTGTGTCGATCGACACAGTAGGCTTTCGGTTTTTCTTCGCGAAAAACCCTAGCCGCCGATTCTGTCAAATTCGCCTTTCTGTGTCGACCGACACACCCAATGTGTCGATCGACACCATGCGAAAACAGCAGTTCATCGTTTCAATTCACAGACAAAACCGAGTTTTCTAAATTAAAACATGAAACACCAAGCATAGATCTATTCACATCAGTTTTCGAATTATATGCTTAAGATTCAATAGTTAAACCCTAAGGCTCTGATACCACTGTTGGAACTTGGAGGCCAATTCTAGCAGATTCAGAATTGTTGTCAGGTTCCCGAAGCCTAGGATCTAGGGTCTATTTAATTGAATCAAGGATCTGATCTCGTGTTTACCTGGAGATTGGCAGCGGAAGATGGTCAGATAAACGAGATCTCTTGAGCGCCTCAGATGCTGCGCCTCTACTTCAGTCCACACGCACACAAGCTGGAATCCACCGGAATGCTAGTACCGGGGCTCGGATCTCCTGGGAACTGAGTTCTTCGAGGTTTCTGTGTTTTCTCTCTGAGAAAACACTGTCTGGGTGGCGCACTCTTAATCTAGGTCGAAATACATAAGATCACTTATATATGTGCAGACCTCGACGTAAACTGAAACATCAGTTTCGGTTTCGGCCTTGTGTCGACCGACACACTTAGTGGTGTCGATCGACACACATCTTGTGTCGACCGACACACTCATTAAAACTCATATTCGATGTGTATCCAATATACATCGACCAGACCATATGCCAATGATCAATCCCATACGAACTATGTCCAACTTGCTTAGGTGTGTGACCCTGTAGGTTCACACGATACCAGAAATGAGTTACAACTCATTTGTCATAAGCGTTTTCTAGCAAAACATTATGACTACCTAGTATCACATGAATTGTCCGATCTCGACAATACAACTATCTCTAGAGTTAGTACAATGTGATTTCAGGACATAATCCCAACACATGCGGATCAATTGCAGTAAGAATCCAGCCGACGATCATTGAGTTTGTTGCTGTCCAACGCAAGAGATCAGGTTCCAAAGTTGGTTTATGAATTGTTCCATCAAGGAACCCGATCTTCCGCTTAGCTTGAATAACATTCCATATCTCAATAGCCCAGTCCGAATAATTGTCTCCTCTAAGAAGCACTGGTTATCCGACGGGTGAAAATAAAATGGAGAGTCCGTAGGAGAGCTCTCTGTAGAAGCTGATGTAGTAACATTCAACATATCGATTTAAGAACAAATATGGCAACGGAGGAAGAAGAAATCACAGTGTGCGAGCCGCGAAAATTAGGTAAGAGATCTTTTTGCTCTGATACCATGAAATAGAATGAGATTGAATAGAAGGATCTTGTATATTATTCACATATATCATAGGGTATTTATACAAAGTATTTATAAGAGATATACTCTAAGAAGTTATAAGAGAATATTTAGATAACACAAAATCTAAACTCATATTTATCTATATATAACTCTACAATTACTCTCAGTTGATCGAAGTTTGGCTTTGGCATCAGAGATCCTTTGGGTGTAAGAACCTTTCATTTCTCTCCCGAGTTGTATTAATTCTGATTTTTCTATGCGCAGAGTGAGCACACACCAAAACATCACAAGGAGGCCTGCTTAGGAAGCCTCCCAGCAAGGCGATTACTCATCTCCCTAACGGACGGACACCTACCTTCCGCTCACCAAGTATTCCACCCAAAAGCATATAACATGGCTGATGTAGAAGCCTCGAGTCAAGACGTATGCACAATTAAGAGGAGGGGAAGGAAGACGAGAGACTCTTCAAAAAAAAACAAAGTAGTAAGACAACCAAAAACAAAAAGCGTATCGGTGCAACACACGAAGCAAAGACGGCCAACTTACAGCCGGGTGGCCAGTGCCTCAAGGTGCCTAAAAAAAACGGAGGTCCTAACATGAAAAAACCACAAAAGGTTCCAAAGACGATGATCACCGAACTAGGGGAAGAGCTCATGAAGTTATCTCCCCAAAGAACGTTCTAGGGCCAAAACGTAATCCAATAGAAGAATCATACGCTTAGTCAACTAGCAGACTAAACTAGTGTCGAACCCCACCACAAAGATCTCTCAACAGGAAGCGATGAATATGATCAGCATATAAAACCTCAAAACATTGCCTCGATCCCATTCAATGGGGATCCATACAACAAAAAGAGGATATCATAAATCGCTCTTCGCCGGAGAGATGTCACCGCAGTCACCACCTCTGAGATAAACGAATCCTGCAAAATTCCACGAGGCAGCACTTTGGCAGGGTCAGTTGGGCTCTCGGAATGCACCCATATCGCTCGTGTGTGTCCATGAGAAGATGTGACCCAAATGACATCCCCATCAAATAAGCCGATTGAGAAACATGTCAAACCATAATGCAGTAAATGTACAAAGGACACCTTCTGTAATACCCTGTATCAAGAAATGGTCAACGAGCAGCAGAAAAGTCAACGAGGGGCATTTTCGTAATTTGCGGAAGATGAGGGGCATTTTGGTAATTTTACCAAAATGCGAGCCGGAAGCTGAGACGGGTCAAATGTTATTATTTTTAAGTAAAGAAAACATTTAGAAGACCAAGAATGGTGGAAACGGACCATAAATGAGTTTTTCGTACTATCAGTAATGAAAACTGATAAAACCGACAAAACTTGTAAAATTCATAACGGGAGCTATGAGTGTCCAAACGGAGTGATTCAAATTGCTAAATTAATCTAAAATCATCAAGAATCGGATTATGTGGCTTGGAAGATTTATGGAAGCAGATATGGGGAATTTATAGAATTAAAAGCTTAAGTGAATAATTAAGCTTAAGATATGATATATTTTCAAGTATGACCAATCAGAAGCTAAAGCTTGGGCTCCAATTTGTTATAATTGAAGAATAAAAGTATTTTGGAAGAGATGGGAGGCGTGTCTAAGCAGAAAGAGAGGAGGAGCAGCTGTCCATTTCTTATGCAACCACCTCACCTTGATGTGGTGTCATTTGGAGAAGAGAAGGGAGTGACACTTGTCACTTTGTGAATCAATGGGTTTCAGTATAAATAAGAGGATTCTCATACTCATTTTTCATCACAAAAAACTTGAGTAGAAGAGGAGAAGAAAAGGAGAGAAGCGTGAGAGGAGAGGAGAAGAAGAAGAAGAAGGAGGAGGAGGAGGAGGAGGAGGAGGAAGAAGAAGAAGACCGGAGGAAGAAGAAGAATCCGGACGAAGAGAAGAAGAAGAAGAAGCCGGAGGAAGAAGAAGAAGAGATAGAGAAGAAGAAGCGTGAAGAGAGAGAGAGAGGAGATGAAGCTTGAAGAGAGAGAGAGAGAGGAGATGAAGCTTGAAGAAGAAGAAGAGAGAGAGAAGATGAAGCGTGAGAGAGGAAGAAGAAGAGAGAGATGGAGGAGAAGATGAAGCGTGAGAAAAGAAGAAGAGAGAGAGATGGAGGAGAACCGGAGGAGAGAGAACCAAAGGAGAGAGAGAATATGAAGCTTGAAGGAGAGAGAGAAGATGAAGCTTGAAGGAGAGAGAGAAGATGAAGCTTAAAGGAGAAGGAGAGAGAGAACCAGAGGAGAGAGAGAGCCAGAAGAGGAGAGAGAGAGAGCCAGAGGAGAGAGAAAAGGAGGAGAGAGAAGATGAGGATGGTCCGGAGGCTCGAACAGAATCACTAAGGTCAAGTGCGGGTCAAGGTCGGGTCAAAGTAACGGTTCGGGGAAGGTTTGGGTTAGCGTCCGGTTCGTGCCGGGTCTTGTTGTTCCGCTAGTCCGTCAATCCGTCCGTCCGTCGTTATAACAGCATTGTGAGTCGGCTAAATTGTGTGTTGCATTTAGTTAGAATCATATAGATCCGGAATTGATAAACCGTAGTTTAGGTTGCATACCCGATTGATTGAATTGGTTAGAACGGCTAGGTTGATTAATAATTCGGTTATCTAATTAAATGGTTAGGTTAAGAGATGCATGCTAGTTAGCTTATATCCGTAATCGTTAATAGTTCGTTGATTGCTTGATTGGGTGTTGCATTAATTGATTGATAGTTCGTTGATTGCTTGATTGGGTAATGCATACATATAGAACATCATGCTAGGACGTATATGCATATATAAGTATTTAAGAACGTACCTAAAAGAATCTATATACGGGAAATTATTGATAAAATACGGTTAAAAGACATAACACACTTAGAATATAATAATGAGGTGGGTTAATTAGTCGGGTTAAGGGTAATGAATGGAAGTTAATGAATAATGAGATGTCGGAGAGTTAGTAATCTTACTAACTCTAAACCGACGGATCGAGGACTTATTAAAGATACTTAGGAAGGGATAAGTAAAAAAAGTAGTGTGATTGATGGGCCGTCTATGGGATTAGTAATCCACTAATCCCAAGGTAGCGGATTGAATGAGTAAAGGTTAAAGATTGAATGAGTAAAGGTTAAAGACATATTAAAAGACTAATAAACCTAAATAACTGTTTGTGCGGTGTTGTGATTATTGATTGTGTGATTGTGTATCTACTTCAGTGTTGGGCCGAGTAGACTGTTGATTGTGTGATTGTTTATCTACTTTGGTGTTGGGCCGAGTAGACTGTACTGGTAAAGACTTACTCTGGTGCGGGACTGGGTAAGTCTGAGTAAGGTCGGGTATGTGGAGATTGGAGATAGGACTTGCGGGATAGACTGGGCATTGAGATGGTAGTTCTATTTGACCTTGTTGGTATTGCATGATAGAGTCCCAGTGAGTCTGCTTGGTTACATTGTTATTATTAGGACTCTATAGGGTGCGTTAGATCTCACAAGTCTAGAGATGGCGTTCCGGTACTTCCGACCCGATTGGATCCTCGGGTAGTTACCTGATCGGACACGGGCCTTCGGGTGGTGATTCTGGTTATGGTGTTAACCTACTGAGTGACGCCGGTAGGTGTGTGGTCTGGAGAATACGGGGTTGCATCCTAGGGTCGGACTGCATGGAAGCTTTGGTTATCTAGGGGTAACCCGAGTCACCGCGTATCGATGGACAGAGAACGGTGTCCTAGTCGTTGGACTTCGTGTTTTCGTCTAGGAGTCGTGGGAGGTTTTAGTTACCGTGGGGTAGCTAAGTGTTCCCTTGGAAGTTACTGAGTTCGCGTTTGGGGCCCATGGTGTGGAGATTGCGTTAGAGATGCGATCCATAGATCGAGTTTAATCGAGAGCATGTGCTGCAGTGTTCTCGATTCCATTGGTTACTTTTGTGTTGTTGTGTTGTTATTTGAATGCTTGTGTGTTGTGGAGCTCATCACGGCTTGGTAGCATGTGATCAACTATTGTACTTGATTGTTATTTTGGGATTGGGCGGGATTATTAGATTGTTAGCAGCCTTTAGTTGGGAGCCGTTTCACTGGGTAATCTTAGATTGGTCATTAGACTCTTTTGTGTTTTTTTCCAAGTTTGGCGTAGCTCGGCGGACGCGTAGGACACTCGGAGTAGTCTCGGGTTGGCATTTAGCTAGGGTTCGTAAGCATTTTGATTTTATTTTTGGTTGCAGATTTTGTTGGGTACCCGCTAAATGATTTGTATTAGACCGTATATTGTTATGAATAAAGTTTACGATTTTAAAGTAATAAAAACGGAATAATTCCCTGATATATGGTTTAGTCCGAACCGAACACAACTCGTGGAAGCGGTACAGGTTGAAAAGCCTCGTATCATGGAAACGAGGTAAACAGAGTCAAAGGTGGTTTGGTTCGAGCCTTTGTCTCAAACCGGACTGTCTCTGGCTTTCGTATTGTGACAAACTCTTCTCGTATGACTGCTCGGGTTCGATCGGTCATGTTCTATTTTGATTGTTGGCCGGTCAGGTCGTCGATCAGCGGAAAACGGGAAGGGGGCGTTACACCTTCTGAAGGGACCCAAGCGGATCGGAAGAAATTCATGGAAACATGAGTCAAAGAAAGATCTGTGAGAGCTGATCGTACCCTGGGCACCACTCATGTCCTGGAGCAAAATGGCTTTCGAGCAGAACCGATCGTTCGGAAACTATGATGGATACCTCGCAACATGGCACCAATGGAAGTTAGAGAAATGTCGAAGGCATTACAGCCCTCGGGGCGCTTTAATCATTAGTATTTTAGGTGCAAATTCTCCTCTAGATAAGCCACATGCGAGAAAAAGATGAAGATGACAGAAATCTGAAAATACGAAAGGTTTATTTATTCATGAAAATTACAAGCAAATGTTCTACCCGAATTTCTACTAGATATATGCTAAACAAGTAAAAAACTAAAAGAAGCAAATACAATAAATTGAAAGACAGAAAAGGAAAGGGAAGGAAAAAAGTTGGATAGAGATCTCGCGTCATCTAGAAAACAAAAAGACGTAAGGAAGTGTGAAGACGACACGACTAGAGCTTCCACTGATCCAGCTGCATACATAAGACTTTCAAGAGAAGAATCCAGGGTGGCACTTAGTAATCCTGAAAACAACCTCCAACCTGAAAAAAGAAAAGGGGATGAATCCCGAAGCAATCATTGCCATGGCTGCCTCCGTCATCACACCTTTGCCAATGTAACTATGTCAGAAAAGTTCCTCTGCCAGAAGAGGTGCGTCATGGCTCCTGCAAGACCCTGAATTGCATCTCCCAAATCTTCATACAGAGTTTCGATCACTCGATCCTCATCTTGTTGTTGACTATCTAAAGAATTTACACTTGTAATACGCTCTCCACCATGTTATCAATCATATTGCGCATGATACCTTGTTGTTCATCCACATCATGGACCCTTGGCGTGGGAATGTTTCCCAAGAAACTAAAGTGTTTTTGATAGTGGCTCAGCCCAATAGCTTGATGTGCCAGCTATGAAGGACATGTATCTCGTCCTAGAGAGGTTCTGACCATTGAATATTGAACTCCATATGATTTTTGAGAAGAACATTCTCAGACTACAATCACGAACGGGCATACCACTTTGACACCACCAAGCCTATGGCTAGCGTCTACAACATGATTGAGTGAGAGAGGCTCATGCACACAATCTCAGCGATGGCTTCATGGATTTGATACTGCTAAAATAGATTACATAGTCAGGCGAGGGAATCAGAGTTATTTGACAGGCCCAACAAGGCCCAAAGCAGACATATGAAGAGCAACACTGCCAAGGGAGAGACATGTTTCTTAATATGTACTCTTCCTCAGGCGGGGCTGTAAACTGACGAGAGACCCGTGTCGAGCGAGAACAGGACCGATGGCCCCACACAGATTGAATTGAGGATAACATGGGCATATATTGAAAGCATGCTTCCAAAACATGTGCCAGCAAGAGGAGAGAATAAGTTCCTTGCATCCGGGGAAATAAAGATAACCAGTGAAGCGGCCTCCAACATTAGACGATGCACTATATGAAGATGATGAAGCACCATGAGAAGGAGTGATGCTCTTATCGCGTGATATTTGGGTCGCCAAGGTTAACAAGAGACTACCATAGAATAAAGAAGAGATATAAGAAATTGGACATAGAGATTTAAGGCGGAGTGACCAAAGAGATACCCTCACATAAGTAATTGAAGCGATGGATGAAAGTAGTATAGGCCTAGCTCTATTTTTGTAGACCCGAGAGAGATGAATTTATCACGCCCACTCCGTGATACACTGCTGTGAGAGAACTCTGCGAGTACTATCCTGGCGTGGGCATACAAACCACCATTATTTTTGGAAATCCTACTGAAGCCACGATGGAGAGCCCACTGGCCACTGGAGTACTGTCGCCACAAAACCCAAGAATGGCACAGGACCACGTAAGGGAGAAAACCATCTCACCACATTACCTCGCCTATAAAAAAGGAGAAGAGCGTTGGAGAAGGAGGCCGGTTCAAGTCAGAACATAACATAAGTGCATTCCCACTTTAACCGGAGGTAAATACATTCTTACTCTAAAATAGTGTAGGGGAAAACTTAGAGGAGAGCTCCAACCCCATATCCATCACTTTCCATACTCATCCAAATACTCATAAATAGAAATAAAATTTGATCTATGGATGAAGTTCCTAACCTAGAGCCACACATACTTTCAGAACCATTAGTTTTAGTTAACCGATGTCATACTTTGGTATTGGAGAACATTAGGGAGGGAAACATTTCTTTTCCCTCTCAAGGGCTTTAATGCCACTTATTCGTTGCGCAGAGAAAGCACACACTAATAGTACACATAAGCCAGCTTAAGAGGCCCTCAGATAAGGTGATTCTTATGCTCTAGCCGATGGACACCATTCCTACACTCACCAGTTATTCCACCCAAAAGCACACACCCATCTGACGTAGAAGCTGTAAATACGAGACACTCAACAAAGTTATCCGAACAGAAACCATATGAATTATGTAACTAATATATTACATTAATTAAAAAGTATAATATAAAACTAACTTTTACCTAACGTGTTATTTGCAAGATATACCATTACAAATTAGTTAAAACTATAGAATTTCATTAAGAGTAGTAATGGTATACCAATTTCTAACTAATTTTTTCATAATATTTTTCAATATTTGTTTTTTTATAAATATAAATATATATTTTATTTTTCTATTATACCAAATATTATAAAATCTTTTAGTCTTTTTCATTTTTAAATTATTAAAACATTAATGTAAATTAATTTTAACAAAATTTTGATCTATAAACAAACTAAAAAAATCATATGATATATATATACCATAATGATAAATATAATTAACTGAATTAGTACAACAATTAATTTTATGAATTATAAATTTAAATTTAAGTAAGTATACACATAAAACACAAATTCATGTATTTTGTTAACATATTTAATTTAAAAGATGAATATTATAAAAATAAATATTCAAGTTAATATGAATCAATATTTAATTTATAAAATGAATATTTTTAATGTTACAGTATTAGAAATTAGATCGATATATTTTTACCTTGACAAAATAAAATTTAAATTAGTCAATATTTAAGTTATTCAAATATATGATTAGTGGAGTAATGACTAATGTTTTATAATTGTGGTTTTTAACGGATTTCTTAATTAAATATGCAAAATATTTAGATAAATATGAGACGGATTTAAAACGGATTAACCTATTTTAGTTTTAGAAACATTTAAAAGGGAACTTAAACCAATATAAGACATGTTAAATGGATGGATCAACCTTCATAAATCCTTAGTTATATTTATATAAAAATTGAAATTTAATTATTAAAATATTAAAAACATAATAAATTATATGAACAATGTCGTTTCATAAGAAATATAAAATATTTTAGATCATCGAAACACATATTAAACTTACATCACATAATTTTTATAATTTTTTTTATTACAAATAAAATATTATAAAATTGATTTCAAAATTATAATTCCGCTTTATAACGCGGGTTATAACCAAGTACAATGCCATCCCTGAACATGAAATGACACTTCTCCTAGTTCAGAACCAAGTGCTTTTCTTCACATCTATCAAGCACCTTACACAGATTGTCCATACAAGCGTGGTAGAATGGTATGTAGACAAAGAAATCGTCCATAAAGACTTCCATGAAATCCTAAATCATGTCCATGAAGGTGGACAACATACCCCTCTGGAAGGTCGCAAGAGTACTACATAATCCAAACGGCATTCTGCGATATGCAAAAGTGCCATAGGGACAAGTAAATGTGGTCTTCTTCTGATCGTCTGAATGAATGGGGATATGAAAGAAACCATAATACCCATCGAGGAAGCAGTAGTATGGGTGGTTTCCTAACCTCTCCAACATCTAAACAATAAAGGGCAGAGGGAAATGATCTTTCCTGAAAGTAGCATTCAAACTCCTGTAGTTGCTGCACATCCTGTGTCCAGTGATCGTTCGTGTAGAAAACAACTCGTCCTTTTCGTTCTTCACCACTGTGACCCCGGCTTTTTTAGTAACCACATGAACCAGACTAACCCAATCACTTTCTGAAATCGGATATATGATCCCAACCTGCAACACCTTCATGATCTCCTTCTTAACAACCTCCTTCACGTTCGGATTCAAACGCCTCTGATGCTCAATCGATGACATGTTCTGATGAAGACATAGAACCAGAACCAGAAGATCCAATGCCCATCATAAGGAAAGGTCCAATGACAAGATCAGCTACAAAGGTCCTAAGAGAACAAGTCAACAAAGCTGTGCAATATATGCTGAATCAAGCTTCTGAACAAGTGCAAGAACAAGCTTATGAAATGCATGACGGTCCAACATTATCAAACTCAGCTCAGAAGGGACTTACCCTATTCATCAACACGCCAAAGCAAGGATAGTTAGAGCAAAACGCATCACTTCATTTAGCAGAAGATCAGTAAGCTCAAACGGTCATTCTCTCATTCAAACACAAAGTAAACTCGTCCAAGACCTATACAAGGTAAGTATTTCCATTCAGATTATGACTAATGAGTTTCTTTTGTTTGTGTGATTTTTATTTTTAAGTCTAGAGTCTGTTTTTCCTTTTCAATAAAACGAGCCGTTATAGTAGTCCCAATTGAGTATGTATTTCCTTTTCTGTTTATTTGCTTCAAGTCCCCAAGAAGGGCGTAGCTGTTTGGACTATTATAAAGTCCCCTCTCATAGCAGTGTATTTTTTTACCCTAGATCAATAAACAAAAACGTTTTCTTAAGCAAAGAAACAACAGCCTTTGTTTTCTCTGTGTTTTGTGTGATTCAAACCAAGAGAAAGCTTCTTGTCTTATCAGAGATCAATCCATAGACTCTGTGGCGACACTCACTCCATATCCATCCATTGATTGCTTCTGAGAGAGTTCTTAAGGCAGTAGGAACAATCCCGTCTCTATTCACAATTCATCCAATCCGATCTTACCAAGAGAGCTCTTAAGCTAGTGGTTAGATCTCCATCATTCCACCAACCAAGCTTCTGTCCAGGGGGCTACATCACTGATGAGGACATAGAACCAGAACCAGAAGATCCAATGCCCATCATAAGGAAAGGTCCATTGACAAGATCAGCTACAAAGGTCCTAAGAGAACAAGTCAACAAAGCTGTGCAATATATGCTGAATCAAGCTTCTGAACAAGTGAAAGAACAAGCTTATGAAATGCATGGCGGTCCAACATTATTCAACTCAGCTCAGAAGGGACTTACCCTATTCATTAACACGCCAAAGCAAGGAGAGTTGGAGAAAAACACATCACTTCATTTAGCAGAAGATCAGTAAGCTCCAACGTTCATTCTTTCATTCAAACACAAAGTAAACTCGTCCAAGACCTGTACAAGGTAAGTATTTCCATTCAGATTATGACTAATGAGTTTCTTTTGTTTGTGTGATTTTTATTTTCAAGTCTAGAATCTGTTTTTCCTTTTCAATAAAACGAGCCGTTATAGTAGTCCCAATTGAGTATGTATTTCCTTTTCTGTTTATTTGCTTCAAGTCCCCAAGAAGGGCGTAGCTGTTTGGACTATTATAAAGTCCCCTCTCACAACAGTGTATTTTTTTACCCTAGATCAATAAACAAAAACGTTTTCTCAGTGTTTTGTGTGATTCAAACCAAGAGAAAGCTTCTTGTCTTATCAGAGATCAATCCATAGACTCTGTGGCGACACTCACTCCATCTCCATCCATTTATTGATTCTGAGAGAGCTCTTAAGCCAGAAGGAACAGTCCCATCTCTATTCACAATCCATCCAATTCGATCTTACCAAGAGAGCTCTCTCTTAAGCCAGTGGTTAGATCACCATCATTACACCAACCAAGCTTCTGTCTAGGGGGCTACATCATCTGGTATCAGAGCCGAAAGGCTCCAAAACAGGTGTTTTCTATCCATAAAACCTTATTACTTTCATTAGCTTTCACTTGCATTGGTTTTTGTTTCATTGTCATCACTTGTTCTGTTTATCTTCATTGCATCCTAAATTGAAAAGCTATAAAAAATCAATCTGTTTATTTCGATATGCTAGTTATCTCTCTGTTTATTTTGCTCACATATAAGAAAAAGCCATAAAAAGAGTTAGTTGCATCTAGTTTTTGTCTTTGTTCAATTCTGCATCTAAAAATCTAAAAAGTCACAAAAGGTTTTTGTTTTGCATTATTTCACTAGTTCATCCTGTTTTCATTCATCTATTGTTTTCTTAAAACCAAAAAGCCAAAAAAATTGCATCTTTCCATTGTTCTTTTGGTTTTACCATTGTTGTTCTTGTTGCAAACCTTAAAACCAGAAAAGAAAAGAAGAAGAGTTTTAACCTGTTTTATTCGTTTTTCTTGATTCAAAACCAAACAAAAGTGTTTGTTTCCTTTGTTAACTCCATTAGATTTCAAAAACTTGGTTGCAAAGGCTCCCATTAACTTTCACATTTTGAATTTCCTTTATTTGACCCAAGAAATCGTGTTAGCATCTTTTCAGAAAAAGCAAACCCAATATTTTGTGTTTAAAACCCAATTCCATTGATTTTTCGAAAAGTTAACTAAACCTGACTTCCTAAACCATATTTTAAATCCCCAAAACCAAGTTCTAAACCGAATTTTAATTAAAAACCCCAAACTGTTTTTTTTTCCAAAAGGATTAAAAAACCGGTTTGTTCTAAAACTGTTTTCTAAGCTCCCAAAACTCTTTTAACAGTGTGTTGACATTCTGTTGGTTTGTTTGAATCTTAAGTAGTGTCCAGACTTGGTTCATACTTAAGATAAAGCAGCTCAGAACAAATTCATACACCTAAGTATTTGTTTCCACATGAACACAAATGGGAGAAGAAGCATCTACTGATCAGATTACTATGGCTCAACTGCTAGAAGCAGTGATAGGATCACTCAGCTGGAGTAGAGACCTATTCAACCAGCACAAAGAGCACCAATGCGCAACCTGAACAGAAACCAGATGCAGCAAGATGAAGAAACAACTGATGAAGATATGCCCGAGTTAGAAGAAGATGAGCTACCTCCTGATTTAAATCAAGGAGGCAGAGGACTTAACAACCATGGCAGAGGCAAAGGCAGAAGAAACAATCATCAGCCTAGACATGGAGTTAGAGACAGAGACCGTGAGGATGAAGATCTGAGGCGTGGAGGCAAGGATCTGAAACTCACAACACCTACCTTTGATGGAAAGGTGAATCCAAAGCTTATCTGGATTGGGAAAAAAGAATGGAGTACATATATGAGTACTACCAATACTCTGAATCAAGAAAAGTCTCCTTAGCTGCAGCTCAACTCACTCATAATGCATTGGCATGGTGGGACAAAGAAGCATCTGAGAGAAGGAGATTGAGACATGGACAGCTTAGCAATTGGGATGATATGAAGTTTGCATTGAGGAAGAGATATATCCCAGCCTACTACCATAGAGACAACATAAGAGGTTTAGAAAGCTGTCTTTAAGAAGCAAGTCTGTGGAGGAATATTTTGAGGAGTTTGAGACTTTGAAGAACAAGCTTGAAGTAGAGGATTCAGAGGAAACTTTGATGGCACAGTTTCTGGATGGACTTCAAGATAGGATTGCACGCAAGGTAGAGAGACAACCATAAGAAGATCTCGAAGGAATGTTGCACCTAGATATCCAAGCTGAGCAACACATCAAGAGGAAGGTTGCTGCAACCAGTAGAGGCAAAACAACATGGAATCAGCCACATAAATATTCAGACAAAGGCAAGGGAGCAGAAGTGGATTCCAAGTTTAAGAACTCAGTTTCTGATCAGCCTAAGGTCAACAAACAGAAGCAAGAAACAGCAAGGCACCGCCTCAAAGGACCAGAGACATCATCTGTTTCAAGTGTCAAGGAAAGGGCCATTATGCTAGAGATTGTCCAAACTAGAGAGTGATGGTTATAAGGGACAGTAGAGATATTGAATCACAAGATGAAGCAGAGAATGAGAAGTCTGAATAAGAAGAAGAATTGATTGATTATCCAGACGTGGGAGAGATACTTGTGACCAGGAGAGATCTAAGTGCATTGTGTGAGCCAGAAACAATTCAAAGAGAGAACATCTTTCATTCTAGATGCACCATTGACGCCAAGGTATGTAGTCTGATCATAGATGGAGGATCTTGTACTAATGTTGCTAGTACTTATCTTGTAGATAAGCTGAAGCTGCAAAAGACCAAGCATCCAAAACCATACAGATTAAGGTGGCTCAATGATGAGACAGAAATGAGGATAGCTGAGCAAGTCATGGTACCATTCAGCATAGGTAAGTACCATGATCAAGTGAAATGTGATGTTGTGCCAATGCAAGCAGGTCATCTGCTCTTAGGGAGGCCTTGGAAATTTGACAAAGAAACTATGCACAATGGAAGAACCAACATCTACAACTTCACACACCAGAACAAGAAGCAAAACCTAGCTCCATTAACCCCACAGGAGGTGTTTAAAATGCAGAAAGCAATGGACAAAGGTTCAAAGGAAAGTAAGACCAATCTCCTTGTTTCACCTTCTAATGTTCTGAAATCTGTAGAGCATAAAGAACATGTGCTACTCATGATATTTAGAGAAGGGTATTTTTCAGGCTCAGAAGAACATGATCATCCCTTAGCCGTGTCAGAGCTATTGGACAGATTCAAAGATGTGTTTCCAGAAGACATACCAGCTGGACTTCCACCCTTGAGAGGCATTGATCACCAAATTGATTTGGTACCAGGAGCTCCATTGTCCAACAGACCAGCTTATACAGTGAATCCAGAAGAAGCTAAGGAGATGGAAAAGCAAGTTCAAGAGCTTATGTCAAAGGGATATATCAGGGAGAGTTTGAGTCCATGTTCAGTACCAGTTCTGCTCGTTCCAAAGAAAGATGGTACATGGAGAATGTGTGTTGATTGTAGGGCCATCAACAACATTACAATCAAGTTCAGACACTCCATTCCAAGACTTGATGACATGCTGGATGAGCTAAGTGGAGCAACCATCTTCTCCAAGATAGACTTGAAGAGTGGATATCACCAAGTCAGAATGAAAGAATGAGATGAGTGGAAAACAGCCTTCAAAACCAAGCAGGGGCTGTATGAATGGCTTGTCATGCCATTTGGTCTCACCAATGCTCCAAGCACATTCATGAGGCTAATGAACCAGGTTCTAAGAGCTTTTATATGTAAATTTATGGTAATATACTTTGATGACATACTGATTTACAGCCACTTATTAGATGATCATTTTAAGCATCTAGAACAGGTTATGCAAGCACTTAGATCAGAAGGTCTTTATACAAACTTAAAGAAATGCATCTCTTGCACTGATCAATTGGTTTTCCTAGGATTTGTTGTAAGTTCACAGGGGCTTAAGGTGGATGATGAGAAGATCAAGGAAATACAAGAATGGCCAACACCCTATAACAATAGGACATGTCAGGAGCTTCCATGGATTAGCAAGCTTCTACAAGAGGTCTGTGAAGGAATTCAGCACCATAACAGCACCTCACACCTAAGTAATCAAGAAAAACACATCATTTGAATGGGGGAGAGGCTCAGGAGCAAGCATTCACACGTCTCAAAACCAATCTCACCAATGCACCAGTATTGGTACTTCCTAACTTTGATAAAACATTTGAGATTGAGTGTAATGCTTCTGGTACATGAATAGGTGCAGTGTTGACACAAAGAGATAGACCAGTAGCTTACTTCAGTGAGAAGCTGAATGGTGCAACACTCAACTATCCAGCATATGACAAAGAGCTGTATGCTATGGTAAGATCACTGGAAACTTGGCAACATTATTTGTTATCTAAAGAGTTTGTGATCTATACAGACCGTGAGACACTCAAGCACTTAAGAGGACAAACCACACTGAAGAAGAGGCATGCAAGGTGGTTAGAATTCATAGAGACTTTCCCATATGTGATCAAGTACAAGAAGGGGAAGGAGAACATTGTGGCAGATGCACTATCAAGGCGCTATGCTCTCATCACAACTATGGAGTCCAAAATCATGGGATTTGAACATATCAAAGACATGTATGCTGATGATCCAGACTTCAAGGACGTGTACCAGGAGACATCTAAAACAGTATTTGGAGTGTTCTATCAGCAAGATGGGTTCCTGTTCAAGGAGAAGAGGCTGTGCATCCCACAAGGATCCATGAGAGAGATAATCACCAGAGAAGCTCATGGAGGAGGTTTGATGGGGCATTTTGGCAGAGACAAGACCTATAGTGTTTTGAAGGAGCATTTCTTTTGGCCACACATATAAAGAGATGTGGAGAGGTTCTGTGCCAAATGCATCACCTGCCTAAAATCCAAATCCAGGTTACATCCACATGGTTTATATATGCCTTTACTAATTCCTAACACACCATGGATGGACATTTCAATGGATTTTGTTTTAGGATTGCCTAGGATCAACAACAAGGATTCCATCTTTGTAGTTGTTGAAAGGTTTTCTAAAATGGCTCATTTTATTGCTTGCAACAAAACTAATTATGTTGTGCAGATAGCTTATCTATTCTTTAAAGAAGTAGTCAAGTTGCATGGAATTCCAAGAACTATTGTTTCAGACAGAGACACAAAGTTCTTAAGCCACTTTTGGAGGATACTTTGGAGGAAGCTAGGCACTAATCTGCTCTTTTCCACCACTTGCCATCCACAAACAGATAGACAGACTGAGGTAGTAAACCGCACTCTCTCATCACTCCTGAGAGCCACGGTTGGTAAGAACATAAGGAACTGGTTATCTTGCTTGCCATTCATTGAGTTTGCTTATAATCATGCAAGACATTCTGCCACTAACCATTCTCCTTTTGAAGTTGTGTATGGATTTAATCCTTTAGCTCATTTAGATCTGGTTCCATTGCCCCAGGCTATCTACTCAAGTACAGAAGGAGAAACAAAAGCAGCCTTTGTCAAGAAGCTGCACCAGAGAGTTAAGGAGAATTTGGAGAAGAAGACTGAGAAGTATAAGCAGAAAGCTGACAAGGGAAGAAAGGAGGTGACCTTTGAGCCAGGAGATTGGGTTTGGTTGCACATGAGGCAAGAAAGATTCCCAAATCAGAGGAAGTCAAAGCTAGCACCAAGAGGAGATGGACCATTCAGAGTCTTGGAGAAGATCAACAACAATGCATACAAGCTGGAACTGCCAGGTGAGTTAAGCATTTCTCCAACATTCAATGTTTCTGATTTAGCTCCTTATCATGCAGGTCAATCAGTTCTGAGGTAGAACCTCTTCAAGGGGGAGGGAATGATGAGGACATAGAGCCATAACCAGAATTTCCAATGCCCATCATAAGAAAAGGTCCATTGACAAGATCAGCTACAAAGGTCCTAAGAGAACAAGTCAACAAAGCTGTGCAATATATGCTGAATCAAGCTTCTGAACAAGTGCAAGAACAAGCTTATGAAATGCATGACGGTCCAACATTATTCAACTCAGCTCAGAAGGGACTTACCCTATTCATCAACACGCCAAAGCAAGGAGAGTTGGAGCAAAACGCATCACTTCATTTAGCAGAAGATCAATAAGCTCCAAAGGTCATTCTTTCATTTAAACACAAAGTAAACTCGTCCAAGACCTATACAAGGTAAGTATTTCCATTCAGATTATGACTAATGAGTTTCTTTTGTTTGTGTGAATTTTATTTTCAAGTCTAGAGTCTGTTTTTTCTTTTCAATAAAACTAGCCGTTGTAGTAGTCCAAATTGAGTATGTATTTCCTTTTCTGTTTATTTGCTTCAAGTCACTATTATAAAGTCCCCTCTCACATCAGTGTATTTTTTACCCTAGATCAATAAACGAAAACGTTTTCTTAAGCAAAGAAACAACATCCTTTGTTTTCTCTGTGTTTTGTGTGATTCAAACCAAGAGAAAGCTTCTTGTCTTATCAGAGATCAATCCATAGACTCTGTGGGACACTCACTCCATCTCCATACAATGATTGCTTCTGAGAGAGCTCTTAAGCCAGCAAGAACAATCTCATCTCTATTCACAATCCATCCAATCCGATCTTACCAAGAGAGCTCTTAAGCCAGTGGTTAAATCTCCATCATTCAACCAACCAAGCTTCTGTCCAGGGGGCTACATCATGTTCTCATCCTCAAGGTGGATCCTATGCATGCACAAGTCCGGATAGATACCTTAAATGTCATCAAGAGAGTCACCAAGAGATTTGTGATGCTTACGCAGCTTGATTAGCAATAAAGTGAGTTCTGCGTTATTCAAATAAGCATAGACAGTAAAAGGTTAAGTAGACCGAGGTATGCATATTTGAGGCCTGCATGTAGCTGTTTGACTTCAATTTTTGGAGCCTTTTCCTCGCTCCAATTGCTGAGTGTTTCAACTTTTTATGAAGTGAAACCCAGATCCTCCTAACCTACCAACTGCACCACATGCTCACTAGCATCCATCTTTCTAACATACCCAACAGTTATGTCATTATGATATTCCATTTTCTGCGTAGAACCCGTCAATGCCCTCTCCAAAGGATCTGCAGGATGTATCTCATAAAAGATCTCAGCAGCTAAATGATCAAATGTGTCCACATAGAAGGTCTGTCCATCGATCGTGGATTCCTCATTAGTTTGTCCATGTCTAAATTCATCACCAGATCACCACATTCAATCGATTTTGCTTTCTTTCACATCAATGATAGCACCAGCTGTAGCCGAGAATGGCTGCCTAGGATAAGAGGATCCTTAGTATCATTGATATTATTGCATTTTAATGCATTTAGGCATGTGTTGAGTTCAGGTTTTGGTCTCTTTGCATTCATTCTTATTAGTTCTTGATCATTGATTGCATTTAGAACTTAGATGCATATTTAGGTGTATATACTTGTATTTAGCCTTGTTTAGGAGCATTTTGCATTTGCATTGGTCCTTTTCAGGTGTTGGATCGCTACTTAGATGACTTGGGAGCACTTGGAGCCAGTTGGAATGGAGAAATATGAAGGAAATGGCAATTTCGACTTGTAGCGGTTTACGTGGCGGGCTGGGAGAGAGCGCAACCGAAGAGGAAGCTTTGCGTTCTGCCTGCGGTCCATGTAGCGGCTTAGAAGCAACCACGGAGGAGCGTCGCGTTACCTGTAGTGGTCGTATGGAGACCGCGAGCAAACCCAGATGTTTTAAGGCAATTTAATACGTTCTGTCCGCGGTTCAGCTTGCGGTGCATCACAAACCTGCAAGGAATCTCGCGGTCCATCACAAACCGTGAGCCTTTTCTACCCAAACCGGCGTCCATTTTGCGTTCTGTCTGCGGTTCTTGTTACGGCCAGGATCGAACCGCGTGAAGCTTTGCGGTTCATGTTGCGGCCAAATCAAAACCGCAAGCAACCAATTATGTTGACTTTTTGGACCTTTGACTAGACTTTCTATCTTATATTTCTGGGTTGACCTAGGTTTGTTGGGCCGACCCCGCTCGAAAATAGACACCTTTAAATAGATTTTTGGGACAAAAACCCTAAATCTATCTCTTCTCTTTCACCTTCTTGTAAACATCTAAACCTTTTTGGGAATTTGCCATTTTTATGCAAGTTTGCTGATTTCTATTTGTTTTTCTTCTTAATCTCTCTTATCTCTCTCTTAACATATGATTTTCATGGATTATTGTGTTGAGAGCATGATTAGTGAGTAGTCTCTTTAAGGCTTGTGGGTTTGGTAGGGTTAGGGTGATTTGGAGTGATTTATGGATGTTTAGGGCTAGTTTATCTTTGATCCTTTCTATCTAAGTGTTCTTAATGCTTGATTAACCCTGATCATGTTGATTATGATGTTATGGCTTTTGTTGCACACCAAGTGTTTGATGAAATGCTAGATATGACTTTGATAGGGATTTGCACATTTTAGCTCATGAAAATGAATGTCTAAAGTGCTTATTAGCTATAGAGAACTTGAGATTAATGCTTGTCTATCCTTGATTCACAAATGAGAATTTGATCTTGATTAGGGATTAGAGAAAGTGATTAGTACCAAGAGATTGGATTAGTTGATATTTGTGTTCTTTGCTTAAGGATTAGCATCTATGATGATTGATTAGGCATCCATAATAACTCTAGATCACTCCATCCATTGACCTTAACCCATCAGCCTTGCTCTTTATCATTGAATTTGTGTCTTTAGTCTTTTGTTTGCTTGCTTAATTGTCTTATCTGTTTCATTTGGTTGCTATTAGGAGTTTAGAACTACAATTTGATTCTTGCTTGACTGTCTTGGTATAGTGCATTCCTGTTGGCTATTCACATCCTGATTTGGATTCGATACTTCGTACTACTCGATCAGTACTTGAGGAATTGATACACATCTCAAGGACCTCTACATTCTTAGTATCAATTTGGCGCCGTTTCCATTTTGGGATTAAGGATTAGTCAATTGGATTTCTATTCCTTTTTAGATCAAGCTTTTGGTTACTACTCTTGCTACTTCGTCTTGTTTTGATGTCAGGTGAATGAACCTTCGCAGCAGAGGACCTACAAACTTAGTTGCAAGGGTTGAGGACATCAAAGCTCACGAAAGAAGGCTAGCAAAATAAAGAAGAGCACTAGAGAGAGCTGTTTATTTGGAAAGACTTGGGTTGGAACCAGTTATAGAGGTTCAGCAAGACTTTGTGGATATTGAGCAGCCGGTTATGGATCAACAGGATCTAAGGGGTGGCCAACAGAGTCAACAAGAGCAAATTCATCTACAAGGGGAGGATGCTCGTGATGGACAAGGCAACATAATACCTAATCATCCTGAGAGGCCAGCGAGAGAAATTGGAGATGGTGATGCCCCAGATACTAATGCCAATAGACAAGGCATCATCCCTCCTCCTGTCAACAACAACAACTTCGAGATTAGAGCTGTTCTAGTCAACATGGTTCAGAACAAGCAGTTCCATGTTTTGCCATCGGAGGATCCTTTGCAACATCTTGACACCTTTGACAAGATTTGTGCAACCACTAGACTCAATGGAGTCACTGGTGATAGCTTGAAGATGCGTCTGTTCTTCTTCTCACTTTCAGACAGAGCTCAAGAGTGGGATAACAACCTTCCTCCCGGTTCCATTACTACTTGGGCTCAACTTAAGAAGGCTTTCCTCAAGAAGTTCATCTCTAGCACCCGGACTGCAAGATTCAGAAATGAGCTGTCCGGTTTCATCCAAAGGAACAACGAGAGCTTTGCTGAAGCATGGGAGAGGTTCAAGAGACTCAAAAACCAGTGTCCCCATCATGGTTTCGCCAAGGAGACACTTCTAAGCAATCTCTATAGAGGTGTGCTCCCCAAAATGAGAGCTATGCTTGATTCAGCTAGTATTGGTCACTTCTTGGGTAAAGGAGTTGTTGAAGCAATGGAGTTGATTGAAAATCTTGCCACAAGTGATGGGAACTACAATTAGGACTATGACAGAACCAACAGAGGATTATCATCAAATGAGGAGAGGTATGAGAAGGAAATCAAGTCACTTCATGAGAAGATGGACAAGATGATCCAATCTAACCAAAAACCAGTCCATTTTGTGGGAAATTTTGATGAGACACAACCCTATCTACTTAGTGAGGAGGATGATATGACACAAGAAGAGATGAATTTTGTTGCTGGATAAGGAGGATACAACAAGGGATTCAACCCCAACTATAGGAACCATCCTAACATCTCCTATAGAAACCCCAGTGTTGTTAATCCACAAGACCAAGTGTATCCTCAACAACAAGGTCAAGTGCAACAACAAGGTCAAGGGAAACAACAAGGCTTTACTCAAGCTAATCAACAAAATCCATATGTTCCCTACACCAACCAACAAGGGTTTGTCTCTAAGCCTCAATTTCAGGGACAACAAGTTGCACCACAACAGCAATAAGCTTCTACATCTTCTAGTTTGGATAGTGAGCTTAAGTGTATGATGCATCAACTTCTACAAGCGCAAGCTTCGTGGGATATAGAAGCCAGGGATCTCAAGAGTGAGCTACAAAACTTGACCTCTGGAGTAACCAACATGGAGAACAAGACATCTTCTACATCTAGACCTCATGGAACTCTACCCGGTAAAGCTGAGCAAAATCCTAAGGAGTACATCAATGCTATAACCTTGAGGAGTGGGAAAGATCTACAGCCAAGACAACTTCCCACACCTTTTGTGCCTTCTACTCTCAATGAGGACATTGAGAAACAAGGTGGGGAGGTGAATTGTGATAATTCTGTTTTTGACAAGGAAGATGATAGTGAAGTTGCCAATGGAAAAGGAAAGGTTATAGCTGAGGAAAGAGTTGAGGATTCTCCTAAGAAGAAGGATAGTGTGTTTGTTCCACCACCTTATGAGCCCAAGCTACCTTTTCCGGGCGATTCAAAAAGCAACTCCTAGAGAAGTACAAGGCTCTTTTGATAAGCAAATGAAGAATGTTGAGTTGATCATGCCCTTGATTGATGCTTTCTTGCTAGTTCCCCAATATAGAAAGTTCCTCAAAGATGCAATCAAGGAAAGGACAAAGGAGGTACAAGGTATGGTTGTGCTTTCTAAAGAATGCAGAAAAATCATTCAAAGGAGGAAAGGAGGATTATGCCTAAGAAACTAGAAGACCCGGGCAGTTTCACTCTTCCTTGCGCCATTGGACCTCTCCGGTTTGACAGTTGTCTAAATGATCTCGGGGCTAGCGTGAGTTTGATGCCATTTTCAGAGGCTAAGAGGCTGGGTTTCTCTACCTACAAGGCTTTTAGGATTTCTTTGGTGTTTGCGGATAGATCGGTTAGATTTTCCATTGGTCTCCTAGAGGATCTCCTAGTCAAGATTGGAGGATTTGAAGTCCCAACTGACTTCACTGTGCTTGAGATGGATTAGGAGCTTAAGGATCCTCTCATATTTGGCAGGCCCTTCCTTGCTACAGCAGGAGCCATTATTGATGTGAGGAAGGGGAAGATAGATCTTCACCTTGGGAAGGATATTGTGCTGAATTTTGATATCAACAAGGTGATGAAAAAGCCTACCATCCAAGGACAAGTCTTCTACATAGAGACTATGGAAGAGTCGGCTGATGAGCTTCTAGAGGAGCTGAACATGGAGGATCCCTTGCAAGTAGCCTTGACTAAGGAGTGTGAATAGTATGGGTATCTACAAGAAGAGAGCTGGTCTTACAAGAAGGAACTTGATTCACATAGACCTCTACTAGGAGCTATTGAGTATGCTGATCTTGGGTTGGATCTTCATGGAAAGGAGCTAGAGGTTTTCGCTTTGGGTATAGGAGCTGATGGAGCTGAAGCTAGAAAGGAGCAGCTTGTAGATGATAATTGGAGTGAGCTCAAAGCACCAAAGGTTGAACTAAATCCCCTTCCGCGGGGGCTTCAGTATGCTTTCTTAGGCCCTAACTCTACATATCCTGTCATAATCAATGAACTGTTGAGTGATGATTAATCAATTGCATTGATTAATGAGTTGAAAAAGTATAGAAGAGCTCTAGGATATTCACTTGATGATATTAAATGGCTGTCACCTAGTTTGTGCCCACATAGAATCCATCTTGAGAATGAATCAATGACTTCAATTGAGCATCAAAGGAGATTGAATCCTAATCTAAAAGAAGTTGTCGAGAAGGAAATCCTTAAACTGTTAGATGCATGCATAATCTACCCTATCTCAGACTGCACGTGGGTTTCTCCCGTGCATTGTGTCCCGAAGAAAGGAGGAATCACCGTTGTTAAAAACGATAACAATGAGCTGATTCCCACTAGAACAATAACATGGCATAAAATGTGCATAGACTATAGAAAACTCAATGCTGTATCTAGGAAGATCACTTCCCTTTGCCATTTATTGATCAAATGCTTGAAAGATTAGCTAATCACCTTTTTTACTGCTTCCTTGATGGGTATAGTGGATTCTTTCAGATCCCAATACACCCAAATGATCAGGAGAAGACAACACATTTGCTTATCGAATGATGCCATTTGGATTGTGTAATGCTCCCGCTACTTTTCAGCGGTGCATGATGTCTATCTTCTCCGATCTCATTGAGGACATTGTTGAGGTTTTTATGGATGACTTCTCGGTGTATGGTACTTCTTTTGCTTCTTGTCTTGTCAACTTGTGAAGGGTGCTTAAGAGGTGTGAGGAGACCAACTTAGTGCTCAACTGGGAGAAGTGTCACTTTATGGTAAAGGAAGGGATAGTGCTTGGACACAAGATATCTGAAAGTGGGATTGAGGTAGACAAGGCCAATTGAGGTTATTATGAGTCTACAACCACCAAACTCGGTTAAGGGGATTAGAAGCTTCTTGGGTCATGCTGGGTTCTACAGGAGGTTCATCAAAGACTTCTCAAAGATAGTTAGACCGGTCACACGTCTTCTATGCAAGGAGACAGAGTTTGTGTTCGATGATGAGTGTCTTTCAGCCTTCAATCAGATTAAGGAAGCTTTGATTAGTACTTCAATTATCCAAGCACCGGATTGGGAATTGCCTTTCAAAATCATGTGTGATGCAAGTGACTATGCAGTTGGGGCAGTCCTTGGGCAGAGGAGAGATAAGAAACTTCATGTGATATATTATTCTAGTAAGACATTGGATGATGCTCAGGTGAAGTATGCAACAACGGAGAAGGAGCTTCTAGCTGTGGTATTTGATTTCAAGAAATTCAGGTCATACTTGGTGGGTTCTAAAGTTATTGTATACACGGACCATGCTGCCTTGAGGTATCTCCTAGACAAGAAGGATGCTAAGCCAAGGCTTTTGAGGTGGATCTTGCTCTTACATGAGTTTAATTTGGAGATTAAGGATAAGAAGGGGATCGAAAATGGAGTGGCTGACCACTTGTCTAGATTGAGGATTGAAGACAATGTTCCTCTAGATGACTCTCTTCCAGAGGAGAAACTCATGGCTGTCAAGGCTGTAAGGGAAGCTCATGATACAAGCAGGAGGCTAGAGGAGGTTGATTCCATTGAATACAAAGAGCCATGGTATGCAAGTATATTGAATTTCTTAACAGCTGGGAAGGAACCACCAAGTCTTGATAGCTATCAGAGGAAGAAGTTCTTCAGAGAGATAAACCGGTTTTACTGGGATGAGCCTTACCTCTACACTTTTTGCAAGGATCAGCTCTACAGAAGGTGCATAGCTGATGAAGAAGTAGGAGGGATTCTTCTACATTGTCATGGATCCGCTTATGGGGGTCATTTTGCAACTTTCAAGACGGTTCAGAAAACTCTACAAGCTGGACTTTGGTGGCCTACCATGTTCAAGGATGCTCAAGAGTTCATTGCAAAATGTGATCCTTGTCAGAGGAAGGCTAATATCAGTAGGAGGAACAAGATGCCTCAAAAACCTATCCTAGAGGTTGAGGTGTTTGATGTTTGGGGTATAGACTTCATGGGACCCTTCCCTTCTTCTTATGGGAATAGTTACATCCTCGTGGCAGTTGATTATGTGTCTAAGTGGGTAGAGGCTGTAGCAAGTCCGACAAAAGATGCTAAGGTGGTCATCAAACTATTCAAGAGCATCATCTTCCCAAGATTTGGAATTCCAAGGGTTTTGATCAGCGACGGAGGCTCCCATTTCATCAACAAAATGTTCAAAGGCCTCATGAAGAAGTACGGGTGAAGCATAAGGTAGCTACACCTTATCACCCCCAAACCAGTGGGAAAGTAGGGTGTCAAATAGGCAAATCAAAGCTATTCTCGAGAAGACTGTTGGAGCCTCAAGGAAAGATTGGTCCAAGAAGCTTGATGATGCACTTTGGGCATATAGAACCGCTTTCAAGACCCCTCTAGGCACTACCCCGTTCACAATGTTGTATGGGAAATCATGTCACTTTCCTATTGAAGTGGAGTATAAGACCATTTGGGCTGTCAAGTTGCTGAACTTTGACATCAAGACTGCAACAGAGAAGAGGTTGATTCAGTTGAATGAGCTTGTGAGATAAGGCTTGAGGCGTTTGAGAGTTCCAAAATCTACAAGGAGACAACCAAGCTCTTCCATGACAAGCTGATTTTGAAGAGAGAGTTCAAGGAGGGTGATCTTTTGCTGCTCTAAAACTCCCGGTTGAAGCTGTTTCCCGGGAAGCTCAAGTCAAGATGGTCCGGTCCATTCAAAGTGAAAGAAGTGAGGCCTTATGGAGCTGTGGTGCTTTGGGGAAAATCTGAGGAAGAGTTCAGGTTAATGGTCAGAGGCTCAAGCACTACTCGGCTTCAGATGCTATTGAGGAAGGGACTTCAGTTCCGCTCTCTATCCCACCTCCTGCCTAAGAACTCGGTTTGAACAGTCGAGCTTACCGACTATAAACAAAAGCGCACTTGGGAGACATTCCCATGTTTATCCTTGTACATATTCCTTTTTCTTGTCATTGGTAATGCTTTTACTTAAGTTTTTTAGGTTTTAGGGTGTTATTCTGGGTCAAAAATGGGAAAAAGTCAAGATTGGAGGGATTTTGGTCGATTTTTCTGGAGCCAGCGGTTTTGGTTTGCGGTTAAAACGAAACCGCAAGGGAGATCGCGGTTAAGCTCGCGGGCCGGAGCAAACTGCAGAAGAATATGCAACATTTCATCGTTTTAACGCGGTCCATCTCGCGGTTGAAACCAAAACCGCAACGAGATTTGCGGTTAAGCTAGCGGCTATATCAAAACCGCGACGAAAACAGCCCTGTAACGCGATAAATCGCTGTCCCGACCGCCGTTCGCCTCGCGGTAGAATTACAACCGCAACGGAGCTTGCAGTTTGGCTCACGGGCATCTCCAAACCACAGGCGAGCCCATGTAAGTCTTCTCCTCATTTGAAATCGATTTTTAATCAGATTTAAACCGATTTTAACCGGATTTTAACCAAACCAGACCAAGAAATCGATTTTGACCATTGTGGGTCCCATTTTTCTCCTCTCACGCGAGTCTCTCTCCTCACTCTCTTCCCTCTTGCGATTTTCTGAAGGTGGAAGGGTTCATCCGCATGGCTCATCCTACTCATAAGGATGTTTCAAGTCAGTTCCTCGCTTCTCTCCAAGTTCACTTTTTGGGTAATGAGCCAATAATGGAAGATGGGCATGGCTACCTCTCCTACCAGATCCATGAGGAGCCTTACGAACCTCATCTAAGGAATTGGCTGTAATCTTCGGTTTCAGTGACAAGCGCCTCTCAACGGTTTCTACATGCGCAATGTTGGCACATGAAGCTTGGGGACAGATTGGTGCAGGACATTGGTGGCCTGGGCATAGCAAGAACACTCACATCAGATACCCACCGATACGCTATGCTCATCAGGTCATAGCTCACACGATGTACGCCCGACATGATCATGGAGGACCGACAGAGAAAGAGATGAAGCTATTGGCTTGGGGGATGAGGACTTACCGCAGATTTTCGAGTATACAACGTGGTAACCTTGACTACTTCCAGAATATGGGTACTGCGGGACTGTTTGCAAACCGCCTCCTCCACTACAGCCAGTGGGCTTGGACTACCACAAATAAGAACCCTCAGATGTGGATTGGGGGTTTGATCATACCTATACTGCTGCAAAAGGGGATTGACTTGGGACCTGAGACTTGTGGCTTTGATCTGATTGATATACCTCACTTGAAGTTAGCCCGTTATCTGTCCGGAAAGCTCAGGAGAAGGTTTGCATACATTTACTATGTGAGCACCGAGGAGAAGGCAAGGGTTTTCCTGCCAAACACTTCTATCACATCTCTCACTGAGCCAAGCAACCTCGGGTTCCACCTGGATCCAGCTCTCCACATTACAGAAACTGAAGAACTGATGGAGCACATTAGCAAAGCTAAGAGGAGGAGAGAGGGTCCTTCCCAAGAAAAGTTGGATGAAGAACTTCTTGAAGAGGTTGAGGAAGAGGAGTCTCCTGAACACCTCTACGGGAGTATGAGGTATCACTTCCAGCCCTACGGGGAAGCTCTTCCACCAGGCTCGGTCCACGACGCACACACACATATCCGGGTACTCCAGCGTTGGAACAAGTTCCAGGATAGGGTGAACTTGAAGGTGATGAAGGGATATCGGGAAATGAAGAAGGTCTACGAGGGAATGAATAAGGGCTATGAGGACTTGAAGAAGAGCTGCAAGGAGATGCAACGTACACTAAAACACCTCACTGATAAGTTTGGATGTGCACCCTCCACGACATACACTACACCGGATCAGCTCATGCCCATGTTTGATCATGATGAACCACCAGCAGAGAGGAGACACTCCTACCATGGAGAAGCTACATCGAGCTCAGTCCCTCCAGCACGACCCCGCTCCTCCCTCAGTGACGCTCGCTTCCATGCCCGCTACTGCACTGAGCTGCCCGAACCCACGTCCAGCAACAAATCTGTTGGAATTGTGTCCAGTAATCTCGGTACTGTCTCTAGAAAGTAAGAGTATGTCAATGATCAGACATAAGTCATATAATACTGGGGGTCATGATGGCTTGCTAGAGTCCGCTCATGATCTATAAGTCTTGGACTTATTGCCTTTATTATATGATCCCATATGGGTCACACGCCTAAGCTAACAGGAAAATACGAAGGAACGGTTTAGCAGAAGTACGGTAAAAGTGCTAGGCATTTACCGAACTTAGAGAGAGATTAATGGGTCTGATTAAATCTAAGGGATTTAATCAGACTGGGAATTTGGGCCCAAAAGCCCAAAAGGAATTAGAGAAGGGTTTTATAAATAAAACCAAGTCTAATTCTTTTCCCTAACCCTAAGCCCCAGCCGCGATTTCTCTCTCTCTCTGCGCCTCCCATCAGCTCGGTCTAGCAGCCAATTTCCTGTGAAGCGTGTGTGAGCCTTTGGAGGATCCATCTCTTGGTGGTTCTGCTGATCTCTGACCTGTTCTTCTCTTTCCGCTGCATAAACAGGTAAAAGGTGAGATCCATTAAGTTTCTAATCAAGAGAACCTAGATCCGCATGTTTAGGACTGTTGAATCTGAGAATTGAATCTGGATTAACACTAAACATTCCTTCAGTGGTATCAGAGCTATTGGTTCTGTGGTTTTTCTTGTTTAGAATCAAGTTTAGGATTGTTTAAGAAGTGTTTTTGAATCAACCTACTGATAAGGAAAAACACTTAAGAAACAAGAATTAAAACCTAAACTAATGAAAATCGCATGACCAAACTATATGATTTGGTATGCGTCGGCCGAGTGATGATCCGATCAACCAAGCCGATCGCATGTATCGATCAAGGATCGATGGCGTGGATCGCGTTGGCCGGTCGGATCGATCGACCGTGAGGCGCAAGGCAGATCGCTTGCGTCGCGTCCCGTCCGATCGCGGAGAGATGGGCCGATGATCGCATGGATCGTGCGATAGCCGATCGCATGGATCGCGCCTCGTCCCGATAGCATCGTCCCGCGATCGTCTTGTCCCGTCCCGTCCAGCAGCCTGTCCCGAGCGTCCCGTCCGTGCATCGTCGCGAAAGACATGGACCGATCTTGGATCGCGTCCGTTGCTTGCGGCTGGCCGATGTCTCGTCACGCTTGCAGCTAGGTCACGGCCATGAATGGTTCGTGACAAATTCGGTTCGGTTCGGTTTAAAACTTGATTAAAATCAAATCGTCACGGTTTAATAAACAGACTTAATAATATTTATTAAGTTCTGGTTAAACCGGGATAAGAAATCCAAAGTCGAAAATTGGATTTTGTGCCTAAACCAGGATTTTCTAATTTGATTTGGTTGGACCAAATAAATTGAGAAAATCCGGTTTAGTAAATAACCGGTTGACAATTGTGGTCATCGTAGTAATTAATTTTGGTTAGACCAATTTTAATGAACCAGACCGGTTATGTCATTTAATTGGACAATTGGGTCATGTCTTGGACATGGACCAATTCTTGGGCCTCGGGCCAAGAAGTTAAAACAATTGGGCCAATTATTTGAGTCTTTTCTTCAGATTAATTTAAAATTTAATTTTATAAAATTATAAAAATCGATTTTAAATTAATAAGTTTCCAAAATTTTGAAATTAGAAAGTTTCTTAAAATAGAAGTTTCTAGATTTGCATGTTTTGGATTTTAAGAAATTTCTAAAGTTAGAAAGTTTCCGGTTTTAGAAAGTTTCCAATTTTAGAAAGTTTCCAAAATTAGTAGGTTTCCCAAAATGGAAAGTTTCCCAAAATAGTAATCTTCTATTTTGGGATGAAATTTTAATAAACCTACAAACCTCAAATAATATCAAGCGTTGGATGTCTTGTCCAGTCTATGTCAGCTGTCGAAGCCCATTCAATTGTATTCATGGCCTTACAGTGTGAGGGTGTCTACTTTTGCGTGGATAAGACGGTTTGTGATTCATAAATGTCATTGGGAGTCCCAGACATTAATGATTACATGACTGTATAGTCTGGTTTTCTTGACTGGGCCATCGGGAGTCCCGGGCCTTGAGACATCAGAGTGGATTGGGCCTCGGGCCCAGATTCACAACCAAGAGTTATATCACGGATATAATTAGCCGACATAGGGCTTACCGATATAAGCTAAGGTTGGGTGATGGCCAGTGGCCCACTTTGATCTTAGTTATATGTGGATCTTGGAATCATTATATTCTATTGAGGGTAACTTATGTTATTGAATATAATGCGTGATTAATCATATTAAATTTAATACGAGATTAATCATATTGAACATATTAACTAATAACCTTTTTTATATTATATTTCAGCTATGACTACTACAAGCACTCAAAACACATTCTCAATCCGGTCTGTTCTCGAGAAGGAGAAGCTGACTGGAACGAACTTCCTGACGTGGTCAAGGAACTTGAGGCTGGTCCTCAAGCAGGAGAAGAAGGATTATGTCCTTCGTGATCCCCTCCCCGAGAGGCCTCCTAACAATGCTGCCAGGACTCTGCATAATGCTTGGGAAAAGCATTCGTCAGATGAAAATGATGTCTATTGCCTGATGTTGGCGACAATGACTGCTGAGCTGCAAATGCAGTTCGAGAGTGTATTGTCACCCATCGAGATAATGGCAAGCCTGAAATCGCTTTTTCAGGAGCAAGCAAGGACTGAGAGGTTTCAGACTGTTAAGAACCTCTTAGACTGTAAGTTGGCTGCAAATGCGGCAGTGAGTCCTCATGTCTTGAAGATGATGGGTTATCTCGATCATCTTCAGAAACTCGACTGCCCTATCAGCCAGGAACTTGCCTGCGACATCGTTCTGCAGTCTTTACCTGCAAGCTATGATCAGTTCATTCTGAACTTTAACATGCATGGCTTGAGTAAGACATTGCCTGAGCTTCACGGAATGCTCAAGACTGCAGAGCCCAACTTGAGGAAAACCGCCAAGGACCCCAATGTGCTTATGGTGCAAAAGGGCAAGGGGTTTAAAAAATCCTCTGCTAAGGATAAGGGAAAGGCCAAGGCTGTCCAAGTCGCGGACAAGGACACGCCAAAGCCCAAGCCCAAGTCCAAGGCTGGGCCAACTGACATATGCAGGTTCTGTAAAGAACCAGGGCATTGGAGGAGAGAATGTAAGAAATTCCTGGAAGGTCTAAAGGAATTAAAGAAGAAGACTCTGGAGACTTCTTCATCAGGTATTTTTGTTATAGAAGTTAATACAACTACTTCTGATAATACCTCATGGGTTATGGATACTGGTTGTGGGGCTCATATTTGTACTAATATGCAGGCACTCAGCAACAGTAGAAGGCTGAAGCAAGGACAAGTGGAGCTACGAGTTGGGAATGGAGCGAAAGTTCCAGCACTAGCTGTAGGCACATACTTGTTGTCTTTACCTTCGGGATTGGTTTTAGAACTCAATAATTGTTATTTTGTACCTGCTATAAGCAGGAATATTATTTCAATTTCTTTGTTGGATTTGGAAGGTTATGATTTTTCAGTTAAGAATAAATTATGTTCCTTCAATCGCAACAATTTGTTCTATGGTTGTGCCCCTCTTACGAATGGGCTTTACATACTTGATCAATCCGCGCCAATTTATAACATTGATACCAAACGGTTCAAACCTAATGAGGAGAACCGAACGTTCCTATGGCATTGTCGTTTAGGGCACATCAGCGAGAAACGCATCAAGAGGCTCCACTCGAATGGACTTCTTGGCTCATTTGACTTTGAGTCATGTGAGAAATGCGAATCCTGCATGATGGGCAAAATGACACGGGCCCCCTTTAATAAACCTAACGAGAGGGCCAGTGACTTATTGGGCCTGATACACACTGACGTGTGTGGCCCAATGTCCACAAATGCAAGAGGAAACTATCAGTACTTCATTACCTTCACTGATGATTTCAGTAGGTATGGATATGTTTATTTAATGAAACATAAGTCTGAATCTTTTGAGAAGTTCAGAGAATTCCAAAATGAAGTACAGAACCAACTTGGCAAAAGCATTAAGGCTCTTCGGTCCGACCGAGGAGGAGAATACTTAAGCCAAGAATTCAGTGATCATCTAAGAGAGTGTGGGATCGTATCCCAACTCACTCCTCCCGGAACACCTCAATGGAATGGTGTGTCTGAGAGGAGAAATCGGACCTTATTGGATATGGTTCGATCTATGATGAGTCACACAGACCTTCCAATATCCCTTTGGGGATATGCTCTGCTAACAGCAGTGTTCACTCTAAATAGAGCGCCATCGAAAGCAGTAGCAAAGACACCATATGAATTATGGACTGGAGTGGCTCCAGTGCTGTCTTATCTAAGAATTTGGGGTTGTGAAGCCTATGTCAAGAGATTAATCTCAGACAAGCTTACACCAAAGTCTGATAAATGCTACTTCATTGGTTATCCGAAGGAAACCAAGGCTTATTACTTCTATCTACGTTCCGAGAACAAGATCTTTGTTGCCCGGGATTGTAACTTTCTTGAGAGAGAGTTTCTCTCTAAGAAAGACAGTGGGAGTAAGGTACTGCTTGAAGAAATTCAAGATGAACAGGATACTGCTCAACCTAATGAGGAAGAGCAGCAGGAGGACCTACAAGAAATTGTAGAGCCTGAACCTGTAGTACCTGAAGTTCGAAGATCCGGGAGGATCCGTCACGAACCCGAGAGATATCAAGGATTCCTCGTGACTAACTGTCATGATCTTCTGATCATTGATGGTGATGAACCATCGAACTTCAATCAAGCCATGATGGGCCCAGATTCCTCTAAGTGGCGTAAGGCAACTGATTCCGAAATGGACTCCATGTCGGTCAACCAAGTGTTTTCGTTGGTTGACTTACCCGCTGGTGTAAAAGCCATCGAGTGCAAATGGATCTTCAAGAAGAAGATTGACGTGGATGGAAATGTCCAGATTTATAAAGCCAGGTTGGTGGCAAAAGGTTTCAGACAAGTTCACGGTGTGGATTACGATGAAACCTATTCCCCAGTGGCAATGATGAAATCTATTCGGATTCTACTAGCAACTGCAGCTTTTCATGATTATGAAATTTGGCAGATGGACGTGAAAACCGCCTTCCTGAATGGAATTCTGGAAGAGGATGTGTATATGACACAACCTGACGGTTACATAGATCCAAAGAATGCTGGGAAAGTATGCAAGCTTCATAAATCCATTTATGGATTGAAGCAAGCATCGAGGAGCTAGAATCTTCGTTTTGATGAAGCGATCAAGCAATTTGACTTCATCAGAAACGAAGAAGAACAATGCGTGTATAAGAAAACTAGTGGGAGCAAGATAGTATTTCTTATTCTGTATGTCGATGACATACTGCTTCTCGGAAACGACGTTCCAATGCTGAAGTCGGTAAAGGACTGGCTTGGAAGTTGTTTTTCCATGAAAGACATGGGTGAAGCCGCATACGTTCTTGGAATCAGGATCTACCGGGATAGGTCTAGAAGGCTGATAGGCTTGTGTCAAGATTCATACATTGACAAAGTCCTACAAAGATTCAGCATGAAAGATTCCAAGAAGGGCTTCACGCCAATGGTACATGGCACAACGCTAAGCAAGAAGCAGAGCCCTACGACGGCTGCTGAGCTTGAGCGCATGAAGAATATTCCTTATGCATCTGCAATAGGATCTATCATGTATGCCATGATCTGTACTCGTCCTGATGTTGCTTATGCATTGAGCATGACGAGTAGATACCAGTCAAATCCAGGTGAAAACCATTGGATTGCCGTCAAGAACATCCTGAAGTATCTAATACATACAAAGGACAAGTTCTTGGTATACGGTGGAAGTGATGTGCTTAAAGTCAGTGGATTCACGGACGCAAGTTTCCAGACAGACCAAGATGATTTCCGGTCACAGTCCGGTTATATCTTTTGTCTGAATGGCGGTGCAATCAGTTGGAGAAGCTCCAAGCAAGACACCGTTGCTGATTCCACTACAGAAGCTGAATATATCGCCGCCTCAGAAGCAGCGAAGGAAGCTGTTTGGATACGAAAGTTCATTATTGAACTAGGTGTGATACCAGATGCGGCTGAGCCTCTGGCACTGTTTTGTGACAACAATGGTGCTATAGCTCAGGCAAAGGAACCAAGATCACATCAGAAATCCAAGCATGTTCTAAGAAGATTTCACTTGATACGTGACATCATTAATAGAAAGGAAGTCAAGATCAGCCGAGTTCAAACTGATGATAACGTCGCTGATCCGTTGACAAAGCCACTCCCAAGACCTAAGCTCGAGTTCCTAACTGAAGCTGTAGGCATTAGAGACATTGAAATGTAATCTAAATTTGAGTGGGAGTTTGAGGGCTTTATTTAGTTTTTGATATGTTCTTGTAAAACATTTTATGTTTAATGAAATTATTATTTCGAGATTATTTTAACTGTGATGAAATAATCGTTCCAAAGTGATATGAACCATTTTGTAGGTCATCGAAGTAAGTGACTTGATCTTGAGTTATCAAAGTCATTTAGCTTGATCATGAGACCCTATATTTGATAGATGGTTTATATCATCGTGTCCCTAGTCGAAGGTTGTTGAAATTGGAACACCAACAACCGTGTGAGACTAGATTGGTATGTGACTTATGACCAAGTTTCATGTGTCATAGATGCGCGGCATCAAAGTCAGTACATAGGTGTATGTTGGGAACATACGACCGGACAAGACCCGACTATAAGAACTCTTCAGGATATTTATATCTGTGTCATAAGAGATTCTTACTACGACTATAGAGTATAGTCCTTAGACCTGAGTTCGCATGCATGTGACTGCACATGGACTGATGCACTTTGATCATTGTCTAATGCTGTCGTTAAGCGATAGTTATAAGGACCTTGATTGGGTGTATTATGAAATGAGTAGTTTACAGTGATGGAGCAAGACGGAATTTGTCCCTCCAATATAAATGGAGTGAATATCTCTAGGCCAATCGGAGATTTGAATACTGGAAAATGCATGGCCATGCTCAAACGGACTTTCCCGAGTCGTTTGGATTGTCAGTATCGAATCAGAGTCCGATGAACAAGATTAGGCTTTATAAGGATGACACTAATCTTGCCTTATGACTAATCGAGATATTGAGACAAAAGGATTATGAATACAGAGATTCCAGTACAAGTGGGAGATTGTTGGAATTGTGTCCAGTAATCTCGGTACTGTCTCTAGAAAGTAAGAGTATGTCAATGATCAGACATAAGTCATATAATACTGGGGGTCATGATGGCTTGCTAGAGTCTGCTCATGATCTATAAGTCTTGGACTTATTGCCTTTATTATATGATCCCATATGGGTCACACGCCTAAGCTAACAGGAAAATACGAAGGAACGGTTTAGCAGAAGTACGGTAAAAGTGCTAGGCATTTACCGAACTTAGAGAGAGATTAATGGGTCTGATTAAATCTAAGGGATTTAATCAGACTGGGAATTTGGGCCCAAAAGCCCAAAAGGAATTAGAGAAGGGTTTTATAAATAAAACCAAATCTAATTCTTTTCCCTAACCCTAAGCCCCAGCCGCGATTTCTCTCTCTCTCTGCGCCTCCCATCAGCTCGGTCTAGCAGCCAATTTCCTGTGAAGCGTGTGTGAGCCTTTGGAGGATCCATCTCTTGGTGGTTCTGCTGATCTCTGACCTGTTCTTCTCTTTCCGCTGCATAAACAGGTAAAAGGTGAGATCCATTAAGTTTCTAATCAAGAGAACCTAGATCCGCATGTTTAGGACTGTTGAATCTGAGAATTGAATCTGGATTAACACTAAACATTCCTTCAAAATCACCATCCCTCTCCTCACCGCCCTCTCGGGGACCATCACCCGAGTCTCCCACATTCTTAGGTACCACCTCAACACCTACCTTGTACATATTTGCATTTTAGCTTTCTTTTTTCCTTTTATTGAGTCTCTTTCTCAATTTTGCTTTCACACCGAGACGGTGTGAAGTAAGTTTGGGGGAGAGACTAGTAGCTGATATGTTTTTCTTTGCAGTTTGAGTTTCCCTTGAGTCTCATGCATTTCATGTCTTATGCATTTCATCTATGTGCATTAAAAACACACAAAAAATCGAAAAACTTCAAAAAATTTCAAAAAAATAGCATGTAGTTGCATTTGCATTCTAGGATTGAGTCTAGCCTATCATATAGGTTGCATGCATAGGGGACAATGATGATTTTTCCTTGTAGAGGTTCACCAAATAAGTTGCTTGTTGCTTTAGTTAATTTTCGAACAAAGGAAAACCCATTACTTGATCTTGAAATTCTGAACTCCCTATCTTTGTGAAGCTTGCATGATCTTAAACTCAATTCTATGATATTGGACTTAATCTTAACTTAATTATCTCACTTAGGGGCTTGAAATGCAATCTCATGGTCTTTGCCCTAGTTATCTTATCCTTTTGCCACTCTTTTGTTAACCCGGGCAGCCATTGATCTCTTGATCATGGTTCCCTTACCCATTGACCCAAACCTTTCCTTAAAGCCTTAATGATTTGATGAGTGAGGCCTTTTCTTGATAGCTTTGATATGTGAAAAATCTTGAGAGTATCGGGAACGACAAAGGTCATTTCTCATTTTAGCTATCTCTAGTACCACAAGAGTCTAGCATTAGGATGGGAAATAAGTTTGGGGGAGTGATGAAAGATGTGTTGGGACCAAAAGATCATAAAAAGAAAAGAGTTCAAAGAGAAAAGAGTTCAAAGAGAAAAGAAAGTCACTAGGAAGTTAAATCAATGTGAGCAATGAGTATAAAAGAATAAGTATGTCCCTAAAAAATGTTTATCAAAAGAAGAAAACTCAAGTAAAAAAGGGGTAAACAAGTGAAAAGTGTGCTCAAGTGTAAAAATCAGTGAAATGTTCCCTAGTTGGCATGAAGAAAAGAAAAGAGAATCAAAACCTATTTGGGTGAGCGTGAGTTTTGAAAAGAAAAAAAATCATGAGTTGGGGGGGGGGGGGGTTTGGTGAGTGAAAGCCTTTCAAAATGAAAAAGGGTAGAAGAAAAATCATCTAGGAAATGGGTAGAATAATGAGGATTGAACTTTGTATGCACCAATTGTTCCCTTTCTTAGATAGATTTTGTGCGATGTCAGTTGCTCCTTATTTTGAAAGACTTTGTTTAATCTTGTTGTGAGCCTTGTGGTTTTGAGTCCCCACTTTCAAACATTTCTCCCTAACTTGCTTTGAATGCTTGATGCTTGCTTGTGGACAAGCAAGGTTTAAGTTTTGGGGGATTGATATTCTTGCATTTTGATGCATTTAGGCATATGTTGAGTTCATGTTTTGGTCTCTTTTTGCATTCATTCTTATTAGGTCTTGATCATTGATTGCATTTAGAACTTAGATGCATGTTTAGGTGTATATACTTGCATTTAGCCTTGTTTAGGAGCATTTTGCATTTGCATTGGTCCTTTTCAGGTGTTGGATTGCTACTTAGATGACTTGGGAGCACTTGGAGCCAGTTGGAATGGAGAAATATGAAGGAAATGGCAATTTCAACTTGTAGTGGTTTACGTCGCGGGCTGGGAGAGTCCGCAACCGAAGAGGAAGCTTTTCGTTTGCCTGCGGTTTGTGTAGCGGCTTAGACGCAACCGCGGAGGAGCGTCGCGGTACCTGTAGCGGTCGTATGGAGACCGCGAGCAAACCCATATGTTTTAAGGAAATTTAATACGTTCTGTCCGCAGTTTAGCTTGCGGTGCATCACAAACCCGCAAGGAATCTCGAGGTCCAGCTTGCGGTGCATCACAAACCGCGAGCCTTTTCTACCCAAACCGGCGTCCATTTTGCATTATGTCTGCGGTTCTTGTTACGGCCATGATCGAACCGTGTGAAGCTTTGCGGTTCATGTTGCGGCCAAATCAAAACCGCAAGCAACCAATGATGTTGGTTTTTGGGACCTTTGACCAGACTTTCTATCTTATGTTTCTGGGTTGACCCAGGTTTGTTGGGCCGACCCAGCTCGAATATAGACACCTTTAAATAGATTTTTGGGACAAAAACCCTAAATCTATCTCTTCTCTTTCACCTTCTTGTAAACATCTAAAACTTTTTGGGAATTTGCCATTTTTATAAAAGTTTGCTGATTTCTATTTGTTTTTCTTCTTAATCTCTCTTATCTCTCTCTTAACATATGATTTTCATGGATTATTGTGTTGAGAGCATGATTAGTGAGTAGTCTCTTTAAGGCTTGTGGGTTGGGTAGGATTAAGGTGATTTGGAGTGATTTATGGATGTTTAGGGCTAGTTTATCTTTGATCCTTCCTATCTAAGTGTTCTTAATGCTTGATTAACCTTGAACATGTTGATTATGATGTTATGGCTTTTGTTGCACACCAAGTGTTTGATGAAATTCTAGATATGCCTCTGATAGGGATTTGCACATTTTAGCTCATGGAAATGAATGTCTAAATTGCTTATTAGCTATAGAGAACTTAAGATTAATGCTTGTCTATTCTTGATTCACAAATGAGAATTTGATATTGTTTAGGGATTAGAGAAAGTGATTAGTACCAAGAGATTGGATTAGTTGATATTTGTGTTCTTTGCTTAAGGATTAGCATTTGTGATGATTGATTAGGCATCCAAAATAGCTCTAGATCACTCCATCCATTGACCTTAACCCATCAGCCTTTCCCTTTATCATTGAATTTGTGTCTTTAGTCTTTTGTTTGATTGCTTAATTGTCTTATATGTTTCATTTGGTTGCTATTAGGAGTTTAGAACTACAATTTGATTCTTGCTTGACTGTCCTGGTATAGTGCATTCATGTTGGCTATTCCCATCCTGATTTGGATTCGATACCTCGTACTACTGATATATCATGGTTTTTCTAGGTTTTCAACCATGATATAGTTGTATATATTGAGTCTTTAACCTGGTTTTTCGAGTATATTAAGTCTCCTACAGGTAGGCTTGCGTTTGGAGCAAAGAGTGGGATTATAGGACATTTCTGGTGATTTGTGCAAGGAGCTGAAGTTGGTGTCTCGGCCACAACTGAATGTCGACCGAGACTGACCTTGGTGTCGGTCGACACTGAGCGCGAGAGAAGCTATACACCGAGTTGAGACAAGTTTTAAAGAATTGCATAATGACCCCGAAGTTTCTCCTAATTCTAATCTAGCCCCAAAACTAGTTTAAGAGTTTTAATTAGGTTTCCAGGCTCATTATTCAGTTTATCTTGTTCTTACTTTGTTCTTGCTTTTGGAGATTGAGAGATTTGCTAAGGGGCTGATTCTTGCTACTTGTAACCTTGAGAGAAGGATTTCGAACCCCTTTATCTTATCTATTCAGTCTTTTGGTTTTCTATTCATGATGTGTTGTTTAATTAATAATATGTCTGAGTAGTAACCTAGTTAGATTTAGGAATTCTCATAAGGGTTTTATGCATGTTTAGATAACTGATTTTTTAGGATTCACAATCTATTCGTTTATCACCTAAGTTGCGTTTAATACTGAATTCTGAACTGATCACCTATGATTTAGATCTGAGATAATTAACTTAGCACGAGAGTGTGATTTATAATCTGAATAAACTTAGTGTGAGCAATTTGACTAGATACAAAGATATTTGGTTTAGGAGAATTGTGAACCGATAGAACCTATTCTTAATGCTTGTTTAGAACTCTAGGATCACAAAGAGATTTGGATCACTAGGTTGCTAGATATAGAAACAATCTCAGCGAGAGTTGGATTGTTTAGCATTGTGTTTCTAGTTCTTGAACCTGTGTTTAATCTGAATCCGGTTAGCTAAGTATCTGACATTGCATAATTCCCGAGAACTTCCAAAGTCTGACGCCTTTCTCATATTGAAAACACTTCCTTGTTTACTTGCTTTCGTTTACTGCTTTCTTTTGATTGATTTAGCTTAACTTGAGGACATACAATATATCGTGTGAGTCGTGAGTCCTTGTGGATTCGATACCCTAAGTACTACATTCACATCACTTTGCACTTGCAGTAGAATAGGGATAAAACTTTAAGCCTATCAAGTTTTTGGCGCCTTTGCCGGGGACTCAACTGAGTTCGCCGATAGATTATGTTTTAAAGTTTAGTCTTAGTTGTTTTTATTTCTTTGTTACTGATTTTTCTCGGTTTGGCTTGTTTTGTTGCTGCAGGAATCGACATAAGCTCTCAGTGTCGACCGACACCTTCTTAGTGTCGCCCGACACCACTCACGGTTTCAGACTTGAGATCAGTGTATGCCAAGTCGACATCCCCGAAGCAATCAGAGCGAAGAACTTTTGAACCTCAGACTTGAGGAGCTTGCTAAACTTGACAGAACGAACAGAAAGGGTCAAAGAACAAGAATGATGAACAATCGTTTGATTTTGAGACCAGATGCTGAGGGAGTTCTGAGAGACCCACAGAACAACCCTTACAATGATCAGGGGCAAAGGATTGACGCTGAGGGACGCGTAATCCCTGAACCTGAACTGTCTCAAGGTGAGGGGCAGATGGTCAATGCTGGAGGTAATGGACGGCAACCTAATCCTCCTGCTGCTGAGAGGACTCTTGCTGATTACAACCGACCATATGAGTTTTATGCTAACCGGTCAGCAATTGTACCTCCTCCTTTTGAAAGGAATGAGTTTGAGCTCAAGACTGTCTACTATACACTTCTGAGACAACATCCTTTCCATGGTCTTCCCAATGAGCAACCCATGGACCACATTGAGGATTTTGAAGCCTTCGTCACTGGGATGAAGCACAATGGAGTGGGTTATGACTTCCTTTTCCTCAAGCTTTTTCCATACTCTCTTGCTGGAGAAGCTGCAGCTTGGCTTAAGCAACTTCCACCTTGGAAGTTAACTACTTGGGATGCAGTGAAGAGAGAATTCCTGCAACATTTCTATGATGATGCTCGCTCAGATCAGCTCAAACAGGATCTTCTGACATTCACTCAGGGACCTACAGATCCATTTAAGTCTGCTTGGGTGAGGTATAAGAGGTACCAACGAGATTGTCGTCGTCATGGATTCTCTGAAGTTCAGCTGCTGGGCATTTTCTTCAGAGGTGTGGATCTCTGGTACCAGTCTGCATTAGATGCTGCCAGCAATGGCAACTTCAACACAAAGACTCCTGAACAAGCTAGAGTGTTGATTGAGAACCTGGTGAGTGATAGGTGTCAGGTTTTATCCTATATCTAACTGCAAGTGCACAGTTCAGTAGTCGTAGTATATAGGTATCGAATCCACAGGGACTCCGTATTCAATAGCTCAAGAACAAGAAATTAAACTAGGAAGAAAGCAATGTGATTGAATTAAAAGCAATGCGAGAAAGTAAACAGAAAGCAGAGATTGTTGGTTGTGAAAGCAAGTTATTAAAAGCGCTAAGTCTAGGGCGTTCTCAGGAAATCAGACAAGCAGACAGTTCATTCAGCAAGGATCTAATTAAGCACAGTTCTAGAACTCAAAACACAGATATAGAATTAACCAAATTCCTTTGCGATAATTCTCTAAGTCTAAGTGCAGCAAACCAAACTTTCGTTTGCGAGAACTAACAGATTAAAATAGCATTAATTCCAAGTTTGATATGTTCACAATTATCCTAAACCAAACTTTCGTTTGCGAGAAGTTTAATTGCTCAACCTAATTAGTTCAGATTCCTAAACCCCACTTCCGTGACGTATTTAGCAACCTAAGATCTTGATTCTAATTGATCAGGTTAGAATTAGCTTTAAGCACAATTAGATTGAAGAACAGATATAGTTATGAATCCTTAACTGAATTAAAGAAGTCTAGCAAGTCATGAAATCCTATGTGAGAAACCCTAAACCTAACAAGGAATCTACTCAGACATAGATAATGAAAACATAATCATATGATGAATAAATTGCATAGAAGATAAAGAATAAAAGGGGTTCGAAATCGTCTCCAAATACAGATGAAGTAAAGGTTCAGATCAGCCCCAAAAGCTCTAAAAATCCTCTGCTCTTAATTATGAAAGCGTAAGTAAATAAAACACCAAAAACTAAATTATATAGGTCTAATCTCGGCCAGGGGCTTCTTTGTAAATATCAAGAACTTCTGGATCAGAGTGCAATATCTTGACTCTTCATAAACCGCCGAGTTTTGGCCCATCTCGCTGGTGCAACGATCGATGCTAGAGTGCAACGATCGACGCGTTCCTCTGTTTCGGACAGTGAACTCTATCTCTCGGCCAAACACTCCAAAAATCTCCAAAAAGTGCCATAATCACCAAGTATGCTCCAAACCTGATTATATCTGTAAAAGACTCTAAAAGAACACAAAAAGACACTAAAACACACTTATATCATGGTCTAAAACTAGTAAAAACCATGATATATCAACTCCCCCACACTTAGCCTTTGCTTGCCCTCAAGCAAAACAGAGAACTAAAGCTTGGTGAAGAGGTTTGAAAACTCTTCAGAAACTCATTTCATCCTAGAAGCTACAATACTCAGATTCCCCTTAGTAAACCACTGAAAGAATCAATCACAGGATATCAAGACCAACATGTACTTCCCCCACACTTAGCAACTGTCCTAAGTAAACTCCACAATCACATTCAAGCATTCAAATTCTCCCTACTGACTTATGCAAGTATTTAAGTGCGGTCTCACCTAAGGAGTATCGATCAAAGGGCACATGGATTCTTACCTTAACAGCTCTAGACCACCATACTATCTTTCTCTAGTCCCTTTCTTCTCTTTCCCTTCTTTAACAACTGATTTTTCCCACTTTGGGTATCATTTTTTTTTATCAGTGTTCTTCCCGTTATGGGGTGTACTTTGGACACATTCCATGGATAGCACAGGAGATAATAGGGGTCTCTACCACTCCTGTGACCACTTCGGAGTTACTAACTCATCCTCAGTTTATTATCTTTTTTTTTTTTACTTTATAGAAGGGGAGAAGGGAACTAAATAGGATAGGTTGACAGGCTGTGTCAGAACTAACAGGAAATCCGACACAGAGTATACCAAGCCCTTAGGTGAGAAATCTAAGTCAGTATTAAGTTGAAATCAGTAAAAGGATCCTCTGATACCTGAAGTGATGTGGGTGTTCCCAATAGGTTGATCTGTGATGGGGTTTTCTAATAGTCAGAGATAGATCCTGCAACTTCATCCCAATGGTTACTTAAGTTCCTGCAAGTCTTGTAAATCTTCTCAGAAAATCATAGTTTCTTACTTAAACAATTTTGACTCAATAAAACAAAATTTTTTGAAAAATAGACTGACTCTTAAGAAAACAGAAAGATATAAGTCAGTAGCACCTCCCCCACACTTAAGACACACTGTCCCCAGTAGTGTCAAGCGAAGGATCGGTAAAAAGAAAGAAAAATTATTAAAGTTCTGTTGAGTTCTGTCGGGTTTACCTCTGTCGCTCGAGCATCGATCGTTGCACTAAGTGCATCGACCGTTACTTGGCGATTTTCGTGTATGGTCGATCGTTGCTCAGAACTGCAACGATCGCTGCAATGCGATTCCGATCGTGTTGTGACGATCGACACAGAAGTGCGTCGATCGACGCACTGCGAATCTGTCCGAGACCTGCAAACATAAACTCACCAGAAACAAAAACAAACGTAAAATCCTAACAAAAACACCAAAAATTAAGTAGAAAAAACACCAGTACCTAATGGTGGGTTGCCTCCCACCCAGCGCTTGTTTAAGGTCAATATCTTGACCGGACGGACAAGATTTTTCAGGCACCAGGAGATCCCAACAGAGACTTTTTCTGTCTCTGTCCAAGTCTCCTCATCCAAGGTGGCGAGTAGGCTGTTGCTAAATGCTCATGTCCAAGAAAAGATGGAGTAAAATGTGCTCCAGGATCTATAATCACTGTGTCGTCAGGCTGCTCATCATCTGCATTCCTTATGGTGAATGTCTGCCCATCTATCAGTGGTCTTCGCAGCTTATCCATCTCATAACGCAGCGGTTCATCTCCCAGATGGAGGTCTATCAGGCTGTTCCTAACATCAATTATCGCTCCTGCTGTAGCCAAAAATGGTCTTCCAAGAAGCAATGCTTCATCCGGATCACAGTCATATCTCAGCACTAAGAAGTCTGTTGGAACTAAGTAGTTTCCAACTCTCGCCGGGATGTCTACCAGGAGTCCTTCAGGAACTCGTATGGACTGATCAGCTAGGACAAGAGAGGTCCTAGTAGGAGTAAAATCTAGCATACCCAGCTTCTCTGCCACAAAGTATGGCATCAAACTTCCAGCAGCTCCTAAGTCACACAGAGAACGCCTGAAACTATCCTCAAAGATTGAACAATCAAGCACAAAAACTCCAGGATCAGACAGCTTCTTCGGAATCTTGGTTAACAGAACATCACCAATATGCTGAGGAACTATAACCACCCAATCTCTCAGCTCTTCATCTAGAGGCAGCATCTTGTTCAAATACCTCTGCACACATGGATGATAAGGTGGATCATCAGAAGTTGGAATTTCTTCCAATTCTTCACCAATCTCCTCTAGCTTCTTAAGCTCTTCAATTTCCTGCCTAATCACTTTAGACACTGAGGAGTGTTGTCTAACAATCTGCGCATAAATCTCCTGTTGAGAGATCTCAGAGACTCCAGGGAATAAGCTATCAAGCTCCAAGTCTGCATCAATACCATCATCACTCAGCGAATCTGTCTGTTCCCGACGTGCATCGATCGACACTAGGTGTGTGTCGATCGTTGCAGCTCTGCAATTTCCACCCGAGAGTTTTTCACCAAAATCCGGGATTTCTCCTTCCTTCACCAATTCAGCTGTACTTAGCTCAAATTTTTCACCTAGGTGAGATCCATCATTAACGTACACAGACCAGGCCTTAATATGAGTGTCTGCTAGCCCTTTTCCCTTTATTGAGCTGGAAATCTGGTTTACCTGAGTATCCAACTGCTTCATGTGAGTGTTCAGGGACTCAAACTTCCCATTGAGGTCTTCATAGACAGCATCTAACTTCTTGTTGCAGTCCACATAAATCTTGGTCTGACTCTCCGTTAGTTGTTCCATCATAGCTTCCATTCTACTCTCATGAGCTGTAGGTGCAGGAGGAGTCTGATAAGATGAAGACCCATAGGTTCTCTGAGTACCTTGTCCAAAGGTCTTCTGAAAACCACTAGTCTGTCCAGAATTAGATGAGTTGCTGTTGAAAGCACTTTTCTGTCCTCCATTGAAGAATCTGTTTCCCTGTTGATTACCAAATCTATTACCTTGGAATCCAGAACCTCCTATGTAATTCACATCTTCCTGCTGAGTGTCCTCCTTAGTTTGAATTACCTCTACATCTTGGGCAAAATGGACAGCTTTCTTACCTGCTAGGAGATTGCAAACTGTGTCCTGCCTAGATCTAATATCAGCTATGTCAGAATTCTCTACACTTCCACCAGATTTCTTCCTCCTCTCATCCATAGTCTTGCAGCTGTTGCTACCTATTAGATTCTCAATCAACTGCTTAGCTTGCGTAGGAGTCCTGGTGTTGAAGTTAGCATTACTGGAATTGTCCAGCACAAACTGATATGGAAGATCTATGCCTCTGAAGAAGATGCCAATCAACTGAACTTAAGTGTATCCATGGTGTGGGCAGTCACGCTGATACTGCTTAAATCTCATCCAGGCAGTCTTTAAAGGCTCCACAGCTCCTTGTGAAAAGGTGAGTATGTCCTGTCTGGACTGGTCTGAGCGCGCATCATCATAGAAGTGACGCAGGAACTCACTCTTTAAAGCTGCCCAAGTAGTGTACTGAGCAGGTGCCAGCTGCTTTAGCCATGCACTAACGTCTCCAGCAAGACTGTGCGGAAAGAGCTTAAGGAACAGATAGTCCGGGCACACTCCATCATACTTCATGCCAGTGACTACGTCCTCAAACGAATCAATGTGATCCATAGGCTGCTCCGTTGGGTAACCATGAAACGCATTCTGTCTCATCAGCGAGTAGTAGATGGTTTTGATCTCAAAATCATTCCTCTCAAAAGCAGGAAGCACTAAAGCTGACCGGTTTCTATGAAACTCATCCGGTCTGTTGTAGTCAGCTAAAGTCCTCTCATGGACAACCATCTGTCTACCTTGGGCCTGTCCTTGACCCTGGTTCTGCTCCTGTTGCTGTTGCTCAGGAGGATCAGGGATGACATTCCCTTCAGCATCAACCCTTTGCCAAGCAGCATTGTATGGGTTGTTATCTCGGTCCCTCAGAGTACCTTCAGCATCACGTACAAGAATCAAACGCTCTTGCACCATACTTTCTCTTCTTTCTCTTCTATTGGTTCTCTCTAAACGTCCAAGTTCTTCAAGATCGAGATTAACTAAGTCCAAGTTCGGATTACTTCTAGTTTTCTGCGTCTGCATAAACTGTCTGTAATCGTACAGAAACGATCGATGCTATCAGTGCAACGATCGTTTCAATCTCTGAATCGCCTAGTGACGATCGATGCTAAGAGTGCAACGATCGACGCAGTGCGATATCGGTACCTGCGACAGAGAGAAAAACAGAGAAAATTAGTAACTTAAAAAAAAACAAAAATAAAAACGAAAAGAAAACGAAAAACCCTAGTAAAACCCTAAGTTCTAAGCTATCGAAGACTCAAAGAGTCCCCGGCAACGGCGCCAAAAACTTGATAGGTGTCAGGTTTTATCCTATATCTTACTGGAAGTGCACAGTTCAGTAGTCGTAGTATATAGGTATCGAATCCACAAGGACTCCGTATTCAATAGCTCAAGAACAAGAAATTAAACTAGGAAGAAAGCAATGTGATTGAATTAAAAGCAATGCGAGAAAGTAAACAGAAAGCAGAGATTGTTGGTTGTGAAAGCAAGTTATTAAAAGCGCTAAGTCTAGGGCGTTCTCAGGAAATCAGACAAGCAGACAGTTCATTCAGCAAGGATCTAATTAAGCACAGTTCTAGAACTCAAAACACAGATATAGAATTAACCAAATTCCTTTGCGATAATTCTCTAAGTCTAAGTGCAGCAAACCAAACTTTCGTTTGCGAGAACTAACAGATTAAACTAGCATTAATTCCAAGTTTGATATGTTCACAATTATCCTAAACCAAACTTTCGTTTGCGAGAAGTTTAATTGCTCAACCTAATTAGTTCAGATTCCTAAACCCCACTTCCGTGACGTATTTAGCAACCTAAGATCTAGATTCTAATTGATCAGGTTAGAACTAGCTTTAAGCACAATTAGATTGAAGAACATATATATTTATGAATCCTTAACTGAATTAAACAAGTCTAGCAAGTCATGAAATCCTATGTGAGAAACCCTAAACCTAACAAGGAATCTACTCAGACATAGATAATGAAAACATAATCATATGATGAATAAATTGCATAGAAGATAAAGAATAAAAGGGGTTCGAAATCTTCTCCAAATACAGATGAAGTAAAGGTTCAGATCAGCCCCAAAAGCTCTAAAAATCCTCTGCTCTTAATTATGAAAGCGTAAGTAAATAAAACACCAAAAACTTAATTATATAGGTCTAATCTCGGCCAGGGGCTTCTTTATAAATATCAGGAACTTCTGGATCAGAGTGCAATATCTTGACTCTTCATAAACCGCTGAGTTTTGGCCCATCTCGCTGGTGCAACGATCGATGCTAGAGTGCAACGATCGACGCGTTCCTCTGTTTCGGACAGTGAACTCTATCTCTCGGCCAAACACTCCAAAAATCACCAAAAAGTGCCATAATCACCAAGTATGCTCCAAACCTGATTATACCTGTAAAAGACTCTAAAAGAACACAAAAAGACACTAAAACACACTTATATCATGGTCTAAAACTAGTAAAAACCATGATATATCAGTGAGCAGCAATAGTGCTAAGACTGCAGACCAGAGAAGGAAAGAGTCTGGTGGAAAATTGGATCATCTACAGATGGCTGAGATACAGAACAAGTTGGATTCTGTTCACAGTTTGTTGACTAGTAAGAAGCATGTCCACTTTGCACAGGATGTTGAAGAGTTTGGACCTGAAGAAGGCTGCACAGAAGAAGATGTGAACTACATTAGTGGTTCTGGATTTCAAGGAAACAGGTTTGGAAATCAGGAGAACAACAAGTTCTTTAATGGTGGACAGAAGATTGCTTTCACAAGCAATCAAAACTCTTCTGGATATGGTCAGAATGCTGGTTACCAAAAGCCTTTTCAGCAGAACAACTCTTATCAGAGGACCTATGGATCAGCTTCCTATCAGACACCTCCTGCTACTAATGTTCATGAGACTAAACTGGAAGCTATGATGGAGTAGTTGCTGGAAGGTCAAACAAAGACTGTTGTGGATTTCAACAAGAAGATAGATGCTGTCTATGCTGATTTGAATGAGAAGTTTTAATCCTTGAGTACACATATGAAGCAATTGGATTCTCAAGTTGCTCAAACTGCTGGAGCTGTTAAGAGGCAAGTCGGGTTCCTTCCTGGAAGCACATATACCAACCCCAAGCATCACTGCAATGCCATATCACTGCGGAGTGGGAAGGAGCTGCACACCATCCATATTAGGCAGATCAGTGATAAGGAGATCGAAGAGATAGAAGAATTTGAAGAAGAGTATGAAGCTGCGAAACGAGCGTCGACCGACGCTGCCTCTGCACGTCGGGCGACACCAAATTCTTCGAGTCCTCATGACGAACGGAAATCGAATGAGATCGATTGTGAGGTCGACGACAGATCAAAATCGACCAATGTCGACCGACACCAAGCTGATGTCGGTCGACACCAACATCGTACTGACTTTGATGCTACGCAGAAAGCCCCTATAGCTGGTGGGAAAGTGTATAAACCCAAGGTACCTTTCCCGAGAAACCCGAAGCAGTCTAAGTTTGAACGGTTCAAGGCTAAGTAAATGGCTATGCTGAGTAAGCTAACTCTCCCAATGCCATTGATGGATGCTATCAACAACAACCCAGTTCTTAAGAGGTGTTTGAAACAGATGTTGACTTCTGACATGGGAGATGAAGAGAGTTTGATGATGATCACTGAAGTCTGTAGTGCTGTCATCTTAAACAGAGTTCCCGAGAAGCAAAATGATCCAAGAAGATTTGTCTTGGACTGTACCATCTTCAGAGTCAGATTTGAAGGTCACTTTGTGATTTAGTTTCAAGTGTCAATCTGATGCCATATTCAGTCGCTAAGCAGATGCGAATGACAGATTTTACACCTACTAGGATCTCCTTGATCCTAGCTGATCGCTCCATAAGGATTCTTGAAGGTCTCTTAGAAGATGTACCGGTGAAGATTGGTGAATTTGTTATCCCAACTGACTTCGTGGTCCTGCAGTACAATGATGAGCCTACGAACCCTCTTATCCTGGGCAGACCGTTCTTGGCTACAGGTGGTGCAATCATTGATGTGAAGAGAGGAAAGATTGGACTGAATGTGGGTGATCTGGTGATGAATTTTAACATGGACAAGTTGATGAGACATCCCACCATTGATGGACAGACCTTCTATGTTTATACGATTGAGAATCTGGCTGCACAATTCCTAAATCGAATGCATTCTGTCGACCCTTTGGAGAGAGCCTTAATGAGTTCTGAGCATGAGTTGGAGCTGGAGGATGAAGCTGCTACTGGATATCTGAGGCTAATGGACGATACTGAGCAAGTTATGAACTTGGAAGTGGCCGATGACATTCAGTGTCGACCGACACCACAAGCTAATCGGTCGACACCAGTTGCGCAGGATTGGAGCGAGGAAAAAGCTCCAAAGATCGAGTTAAAGCAGCTACCTGCAGGCCTCAAATATGCATTCTTAGGTAAGAACTCCACTTATCATATCATTGTCAATGCTGATTTGAATAACGCAGAACTCACTTTACTGCTAAGCAAGCTGCGCAAGCATTGCAAAGCTCTTGGCTATTCTCTTGATGATATTTCAGGTATCTCTCCGGACTTGTGCATGCATAGAATACACCTTGAGGATGAGAGCATGTCGTAAATTGAGAACCAGAGGCGTTTGAATCCTAACCTGAAAGAGGTTGTGAAGAATGAAATCATGAAGCTGTTGCACGCTGGGATCATCTACCTTATTTCAGATAGTGATTGGGTCAGCCCAGTTCATGTGGTTCCTAAGAAGAGAGGAGTCACAGTGGTGAAGAATGAAAAGAATGAGCTGATTCCTACGAGGACAATCACTGGTCACAGGATGTGCATAGTCTACATGAAGTTGAATGCAGCCACCAGAAAAGACCACTTTCCACTCCCTTTCATTGATCAGATGTTGGAAAGGTTGGCGAATCATCCTTACTACTGCTTTTTGGATGGTTATTCTGGTTTCTTTCAGATCCCTATCCACCCAGAGGACCAGGAGAATACCACATTTACCTGTCCCTATGGCACCCTTGCATACCACAAAATGCCTTTCGGACTGTGTAATGCTCCTTCAGAGATGTATGATGTCTATCTTCACAGACATGATAGAGGATTTTATGGAGGTCGTCATGGATGATTTCTCTGCCTACGGACCATCTTACCATGCTTGTCTGGATAATCTATGCAAGGTGCTAGCTCGCTGTGAGGAAAAGCACCTGGTTTTGAATTGGGAGAAATGCCATTTTATGGTCAAGAATGACATTGTACTTGGGCATAGAGCTTCTGAGGCAGGAATTGAGGTGGACAGAGCTAAGATTGAAGTGATGACAGGACTGCAAGCACCGGATTCAGTCAAGGGAATAAGGAGTTTTCTTTGGCATACTGGTTTTTACAGGAGATTTATTAAAGATTTCAGCAAGATAGCTCGACCACTTACTGCACACCTCTGCAAGGATGTGAAGTTTGAGTTCACAGATGAGTGTCATGCTGCATTCAAAGAGCTGAAACAAGCCTTGATCTCAGCTCCAATTGTGCAACCACCGGACTGGAGTCTTCCTTTTGAGGTAATGTGTGATGCCATTGACTATGCTGTAGGAGCTGTGCTTGGGCAGAAGAAGGACAGGAAGCTCGATGCTATCTATTACGCAAGTAGAACTCTCGATGAAGCTAAAAGAAATTATGCAACCACTGAGAAGGAATTGTTGGCAGTTGTGTTTGCATTCGAGAAGTTACGCCCCTATCTGATTGGATCCAAGGTAGTTGTGCATACTGACCATTCCGCGCTTAAGTATCTGATGCAGAAGACAGATGCTAAGCCAAGACTACTAAGATGGATTTTGTTGCTCCAAGAGTTTGACATAGAGGTGAGGGACAAGAAAGGGGTAGAGAATGGTGTTGCTGATCATTTATCACGGATTAGGATCGATGAGGATGTTCCTATAGATGATTTTCTACCAGAGGAGAACATCTACAAGGTTGAGACAGGTTTTCAGGCAGTTTCTATGAGTTCACTGCCTTCTACACGGGTTACAAAGAAGGTGTCGGTCGACACCCAGTTCATGTCGGTCGACACCCAACTCGAAAAAGCGGACGATAATCGATCACCCTCGACAATGTTTGGCCGATTAGAGACAATGTCGGTCGACATCAACCTTGATGTCGGTCGACACCAGTCGTGATTGCAGGCTGCTATTCTCGATGATGAAGCTGACATGTTCATAGCTGCACTCGCCCAAGGTTCTCTCTCCACTAGACCTTGGTACGCTGACATAGCCAACTACCTTGCTGCAGATGATGAGCCTGAAGTGGTTAAAGGCTATGCTAAGAAGAAGTTCCTAAGAAAAACAAGGCGCTATTATTGGGATGAGCCCTACTTGTACAAGCACTGCTCTGATGGTATCTACAGACGTTGCATTGCTGAGTGTGAAGTTGATGATGTGTTGTACCACTGCCATGGTTCTGAGTATGCTGGACACTTTGCTACATTCAAGACAATGTCTAAGGTTCTTCAAGCAGGCTTCTGGTGGCCTACAATGTTCAAGGATGCTCAGTTATTCATTTCTTAGTGTGATGTGTGTCAGAGGAGGGGGAAGATCAGCAAGAGACATGAGATGCCACAAAACTTCATCCTCGAGGTTGAAGTCTTTGACTGCTGGGGCATCAATTTCATGGGTCCATTCCCATCTTCCTATGGGAACCGGTACATATTGGTTGCAGTGGACTATGTGTCCAAGTGGGTTGAAGCGATTGCAAGTCCGACAATGACTCTTCGGTAGTTCTTAAGCTGTTTAAGACTATCATCTTCCCCAGATTTGGAGTGCCTAGGATTGTGATAAGTGATGGTGGCTCTCACTTCATCAACAAGGTCTTTGAGAAGTTTCTTAAGAAGCATGGTGTTAATCATCGTGTGGCTACTCCATATCACCCTCAGACTAGTAGACAGGTTGAGGTTTCAAACCGACAGATCAAGGAGATTCTAGAGAAGACCATGGGAAAGACTAGGAAGGACTGGTCTGCTAAGTTGGATGATGCATTGTGGGACTACATGACTGCGTTTAAGACGCCACTAGGGACTACACCATTCCATATTCTCTATGGGAAAGCCTATCACCTTCCAGTTGAGCTTGAGCACAAGGCTAGATGGGCTGTCAAATAAATAAACTATGACCTCAAGCCTGCAGTTGAGAGACGTCTGATACAGCTCAATGAGTTAGATGAGATTCACCACCATGCCTATGAGAACTCAAAACTGTACAAGGAGCGTAAAAAGGCATATCATGATAAGAAGATCATCTCACGCAACTTCGAACCCAATGATCAGGTACTTCTCTACAACTCTCGTCTAACATTGTTTCCTGGGAAGTTGCGTTCTCGTTGGTCAGGTCCATTCAACGTTAAGGAGGCTAGACCCCACGGAGCTGTTATCCTGATGAATTCCAAAGGCGAGGAGTTCACAGTCAATGGGCAAAGGGTGAAACATTAATGGGCGAAAGCTGAGATCCCAGAAGGCAACATTGTCCATCTGTACAATCCACCCAATGCCTGATCGCATTACGGTCAAGCTATTGACGTTAAACAAGCGCTGAGTGGGAGGCAACCCACTGTAGGTTAGTTTTCGTTTCTTTTGAGTCTTTGTCCTTGAGTCTTTTGATTTTTATGGTTTTTGTGTGTCAGAGTCGTAAGAAACAAGTTTGCAGACATCAGTGTCGGTCAACATCACCATTGATGTTGGTCGACACCAAACTCGAAAACACGGATGGAAATCGACCACGCTCGATTACGAGTAAATCGATGTTGACCAAAGGCTAATGTCGCCCGACGTAGCCTGTGTGTCGGTCGACATCGACTGCGACGACATGTAAGATTTCTATTTCTCAAGTTCTCGGTTACTTATACCTTGTTCTCCCGATCTCATACTACGATTGCACTGGGGACAGTGCAGTCTAAGTGTGGGGGAGGTGGCTACTGACATTGTGTTTTGTTTTCTTAGAGTCAGTCCCTTGTTTTCAATTGTTTTCAAAATTGTTTTATTGAGTCAAAATGTGTATGAAACTATGATTTTTCGAGAAAATTTTTCGCTGGAACAGGAACTAAGTGACCATTGGACAGACTTGCAGTAATTCTATGACTATTAGAAAACCCCAAACGGATCAACTTACCAAGGACACCTATATCTAACCAGGTATTCAGAGGATCCATCACTAACTTCACCTCTAAACTTGACTTGATTTTCTTACTTAGGGGCTTGAGATCTCTGGATCGGATTCCTCTGATGTACTTGACACAGCCTGTGATCCTGTTTGAGTATGGTTCCTGATTTTCCCCTCCCATGAAAGTAAAAAATAAAAAGAGATTAAAACCGAGGATAAGCAAGTAGCTTCGAAGTGGTCGCGGCAGTGGTAGAGACCCCTATTACCTCCTGTGTATCCATGGAAAGATCCAAAGTTACACCCCAAGTGGAAAGGGAAGAGCACTGATAGAAAAAATTAAATGATACCAGTGGGGAAAAATATGTTCCAAGGTAGAATGGGAAAAGAAAGGAACCAGAAACCGACAGTTTGGTGGTCAGTACTGCCTGAGTTGAGTCCATGTGTTTTCTGATCAAAACTCCCTCTGTAAGACCGCACCTAATTGTATACAGAGGTTAGTGTGGTGAACTTGAATATCCTAACTTGATTGTGGAGTTTACTTGGGACAGTTGCTAAGTGTGGGGGAAGTATATCGTGGTCTTGACATCTGCAGGAAAGTTTTCAGTGGCTTACTTAGTGAATGTGAATGCGAAAGTTCCTATGATGAAATGAGTTTCTGAGTTTTCAAACCTCTTTCTTATGCTTTAGTTCTTTTACTTGCTTGAGGGCAAGCAAGAGCTAAGTGTGGGGGAGTTGATATATCATGGTTTTTCTATATTTTCAACCATGATATAGTTGTGTATATTGAGTCTTTAACCTGGTTTTTCGAGTCTATTGAGTCTTCTACAGGTAGGCTTGCGTTTGGAGCAAAGAGTGGGATTCTAGGACGTTTCTGGTGATTTGTGCAAGGAGCAGAAGTTGGTGTCTCGGCCACGACTGGATGTCGACCGACACTGACCTTGGTGTCGGTCGACACTGAGCGCGAGAGAAGCTATACGCCAAGTTGAGACAAGTTTTGAAGAATTACATAAAGACCCCAAAGTTTCTCCTAATTCTAATATAGCCCCAAACGAGTTTAGGAGTTTTAATTAGGTTTTCAGACTCATTATTCAGTTTATCTTGTTCTTACTTTGTTCTTGCTTTTGGAGATTGAGAGATTTGCTAAGGGGCTGATTCTTGCTACTTGTAACCTTGAGAGAAGGATTTCGAACCCCTTTATCTTATCTATTCATTCTTTTGGTTTTCTATTCATGATGTGTTGTTTAATTGATAATATGTCTGAGTAGTAACCTAGTTAGATTTAGGAATTCTCATAAGGGTTTTATGCATATTTAGATAACTGATTTATTATGATTCACAATCTATTCGTTCATCACCTAAGTTGCGTTTAATACTGAATTCTGGACTGATCACCTATGATTTTGATCTGAGATAATTAACTTAGCACGAGAGTGTGAGTTATAATCTGAATAAACTTAGGGTGAGCAATTTGACTAGATACAAAGAGATTTGGTTTAGGAGAATTGTGAACCGATAGAACTTGTTCTTAATGCTTGTTTAGAACTCTAGGATCACAAAGAGATTTGGATCACTAGGTTGCTAGATATAGAAACAATCTCAGCGAGAGTTGAATTATTTAGCATTGTGTTTCTAGTTCTTGAACCTGTGTTTAGTCTGAATCTGGTTAGCTAAGTATCTGACATTGCATAATTCCCGAGAACTTCCTAAGTCTGACGCCTTTCTCCTATTGAAAACACTTTCTTGTTTACTTGCTTTCGTTTACTTCTTTCTTCTGATTGATTTAGCTTAACTTGAGGACATACAATCTATCGTGTGAGCCGTGAGTCCTTGTGGATTCGATACCCTAAGTACTACATTCGCATCACTGTGCACTTGCAGTAGAATAGGGATAAAACTTTTGAGCCTATCAACTACTCGATCAGTACTTGAGGAATTGATACACATCTCAAGGACCTCTAAAATCTTAGTATCAATCATCATTATACTACAGAACCACAAAGTCTGTGGGGATCATACGCTCACCAATTTTCACTAGCACATCTTCTAATAGACCCTCTGGAATCCTGATGGAACGATCAACTAGAATCTGAGAAATCCTACTAGGTGAAAACCAGTCATCCCCATCTTCAAAGCAATTGAATAAGGCATCATATTTACACTCGATCCCAGATCACACAACGATCTCTCCAACCTATCCTTGAAGATACAGAAGTTTAAGACAAAGCTTCATGGGTCCTTCAGCTTCTCTAGATTTTCATTCTGGATGACAGCACTACAGACCTCAGTAATCATCATCACATTTTCCTCTTCACCCATATCTGTCGTGAGCATTTGTTTCAAACACCTCTTGATAACCGAAGTAATCTTGATAGCATCCATCAAAGCTACTTGAACAATGATCTTACTAAACATAGCTTTGTACTTAGCTTCATAAAGCTCGTATTTAGACTTCATGGGGTTTCTCGGAAAATGTATCTTGGGCTTGTAAGCATTCCCATCAGCAGTTGTCTGAGATTTCAGAGCAACATGCTTTGTACGTCCATGGTGTCGATCGACACCGAGGTGAAGTCAGTTCACACTTACCAGTGGAGATGAGTCTACAATCGATTTTCCCTTGGTGCCTGGCTTAAAATAAACCTTGGTCGATTTCTGTTCGTAATGAGAACTCGAAATCCTCCGTAGATGGGTGTCGGCGACATTGAATGGGTGTCGGGCGACACCAGCCTTGCTCGACACCACTTTTTCTCATGTATCGACCTCGGTCGACAATCGTTCATGCTCGAAACTCAAAGAATCCTTGTTTACAACTGGTGTCGACCGACAATCAATGGGGGTTTCAACCGACACTGATCTTTCGTCTGCAAAATCATCTTCTTCCAATTCTTCTATCTCCACGAGTTCTTCTGCTCTTAGCCCCTTTTTCGAAACATGATGCAGCTCTTTTTCACTTCTCAGCATAATGGAATTGCACTAATGTTTGGGATTAGCATCAGTCCTTCCAGGAAGGAATCCATCTTGCCTTTTCACAGCTTCAACAGTTTGAGAAAATTGAGTGTATTTGCTTCACATGGGTGTTCAATGCCTCAAATTTCCCTTTCAAATCAGCATACATGCATCAATCATTTTCTTGAAGTCCACAGTAGTCTTCTGCTATCACTCAAGAACCTGCTCCATCATAGCTTCCAGTCTGCTCTCATGAGTTGGTGCAGGAGGTGCTTGGTAAAAAGAAGCTTCATATGACCTTGTGAACGAACTGTTCTGCTGAAAAGGCTTCTGAAATGCTGGCTTTGGGGTGCAACCAAAAGAGTTTGATTGCCTGTGAAGACCCTCTTCTGACCAAAACAGTGTAGGACATGTTTCCCTGCTGATTCCCATATCTCTGACCCTGAAAACCAGTTCGACCAATGTAGTTGACATCCTCTTCCTCACACTCATCAACTGGCTCATAAGTCTCAATCTCGACAGCAAACTGAACATGCTTCTTGCCCACCAAAAGATTATGCACAGAAGATTGTTCTTCATTTCAGAAAACTGAACTCCATCCATATTTCCTGCTAACTGCCGCCATTCAAAATCAGCATTCTTGGTGCTATTGCTAGACTCCAAGTCTCAATCATCTCACTCGCCTGCTCAGGATACCTCTTCTTGAAGTTTCCATTTCTAGCAGCATCCATGCCATCTGATACCTCCAATCTACACCTCTAAACAAAATGCCCAGTAGCTAAACTTGTAAAAAAATATGATGTGGACAGTCACGCTGATACACTCTAAAACGCACCCAAGCAGCCTTAAAGGCTTTAGCAAGAGCTTTTTTGAACTGAGAAATCAGGTTCCTCCGATTATCTGATTGTGCATCATCATAGAAGTTCTTCACGCCTTCTTAGTGTCATCCCAGTTGGTAAGACAACCTGTTGGCAACTACTTCAACCAATAAGCAGCTTCACCACCAAGAGAGTGTGGGAAGAGCTTGCAGAAGAGATAGTCAAAGCTGACTCCATCATTTTTGTTGCTTGTCACCAAGTCCTCGAACCTCTCAATGTGGTCCATGTGATGCTCATGAGAAAGACCATGAAACTGATGTTGACCAACAAGAGTGTAATAACTCGTTTTCAGCTCAAACGTTTACTAGGATGCCAGGAAGTCTGATCGCAGACTTGTTCTCATAGAACTGATCAGGCCTATTATAGTCTCCAAGAGTCATGCTAGCTTGCGCAGCAGCTTGCGCCTCACCACCCCATTGCGGATTGAGCCATGCGCCTGCAGTGGCGTCAATGACATGAACATGGATAATGTTTCCTGCAGCATCCAATTTCTGTCCGTATTCGTTGTACGGTTTACCCTGACGGTCACAAGAACACCAGCCTCGTCCGGAATCAGTATCACGTGTTGCATCATTTTTTATGGTTTCTTCGCCTTCCGGTTTGTACGTTCTAACTTTGCAAGATCCTGATTTTGAAGAAACAAAATCTCTTAGTCCGGGTTGCTTCTGGTTTCACGAATAGACATGCACCTGAAACACACAAGACAAGAAAGAAAGAACAATGTAAGTAACAAAAATTAAAAGTTTAATAAAAAAATTTAGTGAAATTTGCTCAAATTGGTATTAATCTTTAGATAAATTACTATCTTAATATCTATTACACTACTTTTACTAAGTTAGTGTTATGAGTTGGTAAAATGACATAATTACCCATAGCAAGATAGTTACCTTTTTTGTCAAACAAATTATTTAAAAAAAAAAAGAGTTACTTTTTTATATTAAACATATTATTAAACCAAAAAATTACCAAAAATACAACTATATGTAAATAATTTTTTTTAAAGTAAAGAAGTAAATGTTTTATCTTTACGATATAACCTAGGTAAACTCTTTCTTACTCAGCTCAATCTCTGTCGCCGTCGTCTCCTTCCTCTCTCTCCGTCATCTCCTTGCCGCCTCCGCCTAGTCGGAATCCGCAGGTTTGTTCCCGACTTCTCGGTCTTGTTCGATTTCTTACTTCAAATCAGCTCAACCCTCTCTCGCTGCATATCCTATCCAGCTCTAGCCTTTCTCGCCGTCGTCTCCTTCCTCTCTTGCCTTCATCGACTTGCCGGCTCCGCCTAGTCGGTTCGGTCCGTGTTAATTAGGTTGTTCTTTCGCCGACTTTTCAGACTTGTTCGATTCTTCTCGGTCTTTTACTTCTCTGCTTCGGATTGACTGTGTTATGCCATGTTAATTAGGTGGTTCTTTCGATTTAATCTGGAAAATACAGTACTCTTGTCCTTTGATTGTAGCTTATCTCTCGTTTACTAGATTTTGTTGCTATTTGTTCGATTTAACGTCTAGCGTGATGATTGTCTTGCCATTACTGAGCTAAGTACTGATTTTAGCTTCTTTATCTAGGTGTGTTCTTTGTAGCTTGATATTTTATCTATCTTTTCTGCAAATTGTATCATTGTTTACTGATCTCGTTCAATGTTGTTAGTGTTGACATGGAGGAAGCAAAGCAGAGTAAATATCCGCAGCGTTTGTTTTAAGACGGCAATTATCCTACTCTACCGCGAAGTCTGAATCACGGCAGTAGCTTAGAGCAGTTGCGAGGAGCCAAAAAACAACTTGGTGATGATGCATGGAAGGATATGATTGAGTCTAAACATGGGTGTGTTGCCAAGCTAGCTGAGAAGAAATTCATTTTCTGCGGGAGCACGCTTTTCTACTTTCTTACACGGCAGTTGGATACAAAGAAGCCGATGGAAATGTGGAGTTTGATTGGCGATGATCCTTTGAGATTTTCACTCTACGAATTTGCTAAGATAACCGGTCTTGACTGTGATCAATATGCTGAGGATGGTGGAGTTGATCTCGATCACACGGAGTTATGGGCTAAAATAGGATTGGCTGTTGGCGATGGACCACATTGGACTGACATGCTACGGGTGTTGAAAATATGCGGCGGCTGGTCACCAACTGAGAGGATGATGTTGGGAATGTCCTGAAATCTATTGTACTTACTCTGAGTATAAGTCGTATTGTCGAGATGAGACAATCATATGACACTAGGCAATCGTAATGCTTTGCTAGAAGCCACTTATGATCAATGAGTTTAGAACCCATTGCAAGTGTTATATGATCCTACCGGGTCACACACCTAAGCAAACTGAACAATAGAATGTGAGGTTGATCATTAATGTAATGATCTGATAAATGCATATTTGATATGCATTCAACATCGAGTTTCTGAGGCTGTGTCGATCGTTGAAACATGTGCATCAATCGACACAAATCGCGGATTAATCAGATTAATACGGTTTAATCGTTGGTTAATTCGGTTGCGGTTTAAGTCGACATATATAAGATATATGGTCGACCTAAACTCTAATCTAACCTAATACACAGCCACCAGAAAAGAAACTGAAACCTCTTGAGAGATCTGATCTCTAAAGGCACTAGCATCCCTTCTGTTCAGTTTGTGTGCATGTGGATACCAGTAGAGGCGCAGCATTTGAGGCGCTTTAGATCTCGATTATCTGAAAATCTTCCGCTGCTAATCACCAGGTAATTCTCGAGATCTGATAGATTCAATTACATGAACCCTAGATCCTAGGCTTGGAATTCAGACCAGGATAGTAGCAATCCATTAGAGAATGGACTTTATGTTCTAAACCACAATGTGCCTAACTATAACATTAATACCAAGAGATTCAAGTCAAATGATACGAGTCAAACTTCTCTCTGGCATTGTCGTTTTGGGCTACATAAATGAGAAATAGATTCAGAAGCTCCATAGTGATGGGCTTTTGGGCTCATCTGATTGAGAATCGTAATGAGTAAAGTGGATCTTGTTTATTAAGTAAAACGACAAAGGCTCCTTTCAACAGAGGTAGTGTCGATCGACACAAACGGTGCGTCGGTCGATACAGGTTGCGAACGATCAAAATGAAAGGGCCAGAAGCTTATTGGGCTTTATACATACGGATGTATATGGACCGATGAGCACTAGTGCTAGAGGAAAATTTCAGTACTTCATTACCTTTACTGATATTTTCAGAAGGTACGGTTATGCCTTATTTATAAGGCAAAAGTCAGAATCTTTAAAAAGTTCAAAGAGTTCCAAAATGAAGTACATAATCAATTTGGCAAAGGTATTAAACCTCTACGATGAGATCATGGAGGTGAATACTTAGGTCAAGAATTTAATGATCATCTGAGAGATTGTGAAAGTGTTTCACAATTCACTCCTCCTGTATCGGACTTTATTAGATATGGTTCGATCAATGATGAGTCACTTAGATCTTCCATTATCCTTCTAAGAATACGCTCTAGAAATGTCTGAGTTTACTTTAAATAGAGTTCCATCAAAATCAGTTACAGAGATACCACATGAGATGTGGAATGTAAATGTTTCTAATTTATCCATCATGGAGATTTGGAGTTGCGAGACTTATATAAAACATTTAATCTCTGATAAGCTCACACCCAAATCTGATAAGTGCTGCTTCATTGGTTGTCCTAACAAAACCAATGCATGTTACTTTTACAACCAGTTCGAGAACAAATTGTTTGTTGCTCGGAACTATGTTTTCTTGAGAAATACTTTCTTTCCAAGAAGAACAGTGGGAGTAAAAGTACAACTCGAAGAAATTCAAAAATCACAGGAGACTGCTCAACCTGATGAGGAAGAGCAGCAGTTGGATCTACAAAGAGTTGTAGAACCTGCACCTGTGGTGCCTAGAGTTTATAAAGGATCTGGCGAGTTTCTGAAGAAGTGTCGATCGACACAAAAGTTGCATCGATCGACACATATCGCGAACCAAATATTGATTTTGGTTTATGAGTTAATTAACTACGGTTTAAATCTTGGTTAATTAGGTCGTGGTAAAAGTATACATATGAGATATATGTGCACGACTTTTACAGAAAACTGAAGCTCACAGATCCGAAAGGATCCGTCACGAACCCGAGAAATATGGATTTCTCGTAACCAATTGCCGTGATCTACTGATCATTGAAAGTGACGGGCCTGTGAATTTTGAAGAAGCAATGATGGGCCTTGACTCCGAAAAAGGCTGAAAGCCGCTGAATCCGAAATGGGATCCATGTCACAGAACCAAGTATGACTTGGGTTGATTTACCCGATGGTGTAGAAGCCATTGTGAGTAAATGGATTTTCAAGAAGAAAAGATGACATGGATGGTTATATTCAGATGTACAAAGCTAGGTTGGTGGCAAAAAGGTTTCAAGTAAATTCATGGTATTGACTGTGAAGAAACCTAATCCCAGACACCGTGCTAATGTCCATTCGGATTCTCCTAGCAACCGCCACTCATAATGGTTATGAGATCTGGCAGATGGATGTGAAAACAATTTTCCTTAATGGAATTCTGGAAAAAGGATGTGTACATGACACAACCTGAAGTTTTTCATTGATCCTAATGAAGCTAGGAAGATATGCAAGCTTCATCAAACCATTTATGGATTGAAGCAAGCATCTCGGAGTTGGAATTTTCGTTTTGATGAAGCAGTCAAAAGGTTTGACTTCGTCAGGAATGAAGAGGAACCGTGTGTTTACAAGAGGACTAGTGGGAGCGCAATTGCATTTCTAGTATTATATGTTGATAACATACCACTTCTCGGAAATGAAGTTCCATTGTTTCAGTCTGTTAAGACTTGATTCGAAAGTTGTTTTTCGATAAAATTATGGGAGAAACCGTATACATTCTTGGAATAAGAATCTATAGAGATAGATTGGATAAGCTAATTGGATTGTGTCAAAATACTTATAGTGATAAGGCCTTGCACATGTCCAATATGCAGGACTCCAAGAAGGGCTTCGTGCAAATGACTCTTGGTATTACTCTTAGCAAGACGCAGTGTCTTTCGACGCACGCTGAGCAAGGGCGAATGAGGGTCAGGCTACTGCTAAAGGCATTAGATGTCTTAAGATGTGATCTTAATTTTAGTGGGAGTCATTGTTATTAATTTTAGTTATGATATGATGTTCGTATAAACATAATTTGATTACGTTATTGAAATCTGACATCTGTATTATTTAATAATGGTTATTAAATAATAGTCCCAAAGTAATTTATGACATTTTATAGGTCATCAAGTATGTGACTTGATCATGAAGCCCTATAGATAATAAATGACATAAATTATGTTGGTCCCTGGTCGAGGTTGTTAAAGTGGGACATTAACAACCGCGTGAGACTAGTATGTGAGGTGACTGATGACTAAGTTTCATGGAGTCATTAATAAGAGTATTAAAGTCAATCACATAGATATGTGTTGGAGAACACAGGATCGGACATGACCCACTGATGAGAACTCTACGGGATAGTTATATAAGTGTCATGAGAGTTTTCATTACGACTATAGAGTATAGTCCTTAGACCTGAGTTCATCATGTTTTCTTACATGTGAATTGGTCCGCTTTAACCTTGTCAAACGTCAGCCGTAACTGGTGACTATAAAGGCATTGATTGGGCGTATCATGAAGCGCGTGAAGAAACAGGGATGGAACAAGATGGGATTTGTCCCTCCTATATAACAGGAGATAAATATCTCAGGGCCCTTCGAAGATTTGATACTGAGAAATGTGTGGCCACACTCAAACGAGGTGATTGTCAGTCGTTTGTCTTATCAGTATAAATCGGAGTTCGATGAACATGATCTTGGCTAAATAAGGGTGACACAGATCTTGCCTTATGCCAGATCGAGATATAGTGACAAAGGGATTAAAGGAATAGATGATTCCAGTACAAGTGGGAGATTGTTGGGAATGTCCTGAAATCTATTGTACTTACTCTGAGTATAAGTCGTATTGTCGAGATGAGACAATCATATGACACTAGGCAATCGTAATGCTTTGATAGAAGACACTTATGATCAATGAGTTTAGAACCCATTGCTAGTGTTATATGATCCTACAGGGTCACACACCTAAGCAAACTGAACAATAGAATGTGAGGTTGATCATTAATGTAATGATCTGATAAATGCATATTTGATATGCATTCAACATCGAGTTTCTGAGGCTGTGTCGATCGTTGCAACATGTGCATCGATCGACACAAATCGCGGATTAATCAGATTAATACGGTTTAATCGATGATTAATTCGGTTGCGGTTTAAGTCGACATATATAAGATATATGGTCGACCTAAACTCTAATCTAACCTAATACACAGCCACCAGAAAAGAAACAGAAACCTCTTGAGAGATCTGATCTCTAAAGGCACTAGCATCCCTTCTGTTCAGTTTGTGTGCGTGTGGATACCAGTAGAGGCGCAACATTTGAGGCGCTTTAGATCTCGATTATCTGAAAATCTTCCGCTGCTAATCACCAGGTAATTCTCGAGATCTGATAGATTCAATTACATGAACCCTAGATCCTAGGCTTGGAATTCAGACCAGGATTGCCTAATTTGATTAGGATCTGCTAGAAATTCCTTCAGATGAGTGTTGGTTTCTTATGCCTCCTACATGTTGGAGTTTTTGGATTTCAAAGAGGTTCTAGGATCGAGTTGAAGTACGCGAAGAAGGCCTTAGATAAGAAGGTTTTTAATAGTCTCCAGTGGGGCCGTCTTGCATTTGATGTTTTGATCTCTTCCATCAGAAAAGCAAACCTTGCTGCATCCTCGGTTACACTAAGTGGATTCGTTCACGCGGTTAATGTTTGGGCTTATGAATCATATCCGAAGTTGAGAGAAATGCATGGTGGTAGAAAGATTGATGATGCGCTTCCTTTACTTCGGTGGGTGGATCACGCGCTCACTACGATGTTGATGATGTGATTTTAGCAGCTAAAAGTGAGAACAATGAGGTACGTCTCAGATTTCTAACATGTCATTTGGTGTTTACATTCCATGGAATTGTTTATAGTTTGCCAGATTTTTCTTCTGTTCTACACGCACTTGATTACTGTGTTGTTTGCATATTGATATGCTTGGGTTGTTCTAACTCTGCATCTGCATATTCAGGTTCGCAACATGGTAATGAAACCGATGGATCAAATCTATCCCGAGTGGGCAGATGAAACTGATGACGAGAGAGTGGATGCACTGCTAGAAGACATCATCAACCAGAGATTGCAGAAGAAGGAGTGGACTTGGGAATTACATGGAAGAGTTTTAGATGGCAAGAAGCACAAAAACTCGGGTAAGAAGAAGCGTGTTCGTAGTGAGCAGGATCCGGAAGACGAGGATCACGGGTACAGTTGGTAAGAAAAATAAGAAAGTGAATGTGAAAGCTGGTTGTGACCACGGTGGTGAGACGAGTGGCAATGCTGAAGTTGTTAACCTTCTGAAATCTGTGTTTGAGAAACTGGGTGAGATGGACAGCCACAATCGACAGCAGTTTTCAGCTATAGGTACAAGGTTTGTAGAAGTTGAATACCAAATGGGTCTAAAGAAAGGAGCTATACGTAGCTTGCAAAATGATGCCAAGGCTGAAGGGAAGAAACCGGTAATCCAGGAGGAAGTAGTGGGAGATACAAGTCATTCAAAAAATATGGTAAGTTTCGAACTCCCAGATTCCTGCCGTTAGTTTGCTATATTCATTTTGTTGCGGATTTACTTTGGAATTGCGGATTTATTTGTTAAGTGTGCTATTGTAGAAGCAGGCTGGAGATGATGTACATGGAGACAATGTTGCTGAAAAAAGTACACCAGACACTCCAGTAAGTAAAGTTTAACAGTTCGTGATGAACTATTTCGTTAATACTTTCTTGGTACAATAAACCAGACATTGATGTCTTCGTATGTAGGTTCCTACCGATTTAAATGGAGAAAAGGACAGGAAAGACCGTGCATCTGAAAACCTGGTACGAGAATGCTGCGTTTCTTTTTTTCTGAGTTTATAATTTTTAAGCGTGTGTTAACTGCTGTTGATATGTTTCTACTGATTGTAGTCATGGTTAGAAAGGCCTACTCAAGTGAAAAAGAAGCCAAAAGTGAAGAAAGCAGTCAAACCAGCTGTTGTGAAAAAGACTGAACATTCAGAGAAAGTGGTCAAGGTTAAAGTTGAGCCAGCAGAAAAGTTTGTGACACCAAAGAAGCAGGGAAAGAGGAAGAAGAAAGGTGTGAAACTTGTAGTGAAGATGTAGGGGATGAGAATAACACAGATTTTGGTAATCATTTGGACATGCTGGCCGCACAGCTGCACAAGAACAAAGGAGATGCAGATGGTGTCCGGATCAAACTCTTGGCTCAGTCACAACAAGAACCATATATCCCAAGCTCAGTCGTGAAAAGGATCATGTCAACCAGGGCAGCATTTGGAAAATTTCCAAGCGACTACGCTTATGATCCATTTGAAAAGGTGGAAGAGAGGAAACTTCAAAATCTCTGAGACTTGATACAACAGGATGAGTAAGTATATGTCTTCACTGGTACACTTCTTTATTTTGGTTAATACTTAACATAGAACTTGTGTTTTCATTGTTTTTGAAAGGGAGGAGCCAATTAGCACATTCAACGCTGAAGTTAACTTCTACAAAAGGCTGATGACGAAAAAAGAAGAATGGACAGAAGCTGAATATGTTTGGTTAGGCGACCAGGTAAACTCTAAATCATTGTCCTCGTTACTGATTTATTTGTTCTTTGAGTGGGGTTGAGGATTGTTTGTTACGGAATTATTTGTTCTAGTTGGGAATATATTTGCTACTTACTGTGACTCGTTTTCACTCTCAGCATATTACGGCAGCCTTGCGAATGTTCCGCAAGCGGTTGCTACATGATGAAAATCCTTACCGGACTGACCGTGTTGCGTTCATCGACCAAATGTTTATCAATTTTTGGTATCAGGAGACCAAAGAATTTGAGAAGAAGAAGGGAAAGTTCATATTCAAGTCTGGCTACAACGATGTGTACTCTGGTGTTGTTATAGGCGATAATATTAGTACTAACAAGAGATGGATAGACGAGGTGGATATTGTGTACTTTTGCCACAACTCCAACAACAGCCATTGGGTGGCATGTGAACTTGATTTGCCTAATAGGAAGATTGACATCTACGACAGCATCATCAGCGTTGAGAGTGAGCAGTTGATTACTAAGCAGGTGAAGAAGTATGCAAAAATGCTACCATATTGGATCAAGACAGAGACTGCAAAAGGTACTTATTATCCTTTATTTTTTAATCAAATTTTCTTCTGAATATGTACTCGTTAATCCTCTAGTCTCTTTACATTTTATAGGTGAAGGTGGCAAATGGAATTGGCATCCATTCAAAGTTAACTACATTAAGAATATACCACAGAATAAACAAGTGGGTGATTGTGGAGTTTATGCCCTGAAGTTTGTCGAGTGCCTTGCTCTTGGTGTACAGATGGATGATCTGAGCGAAGAGATCATTGGCGACATGCACTTGAAGCTCGCAGCTGAAATATTTGATGAATACCCAGAGAAGAAACAACAGATGTCTGACCCGGTCCGAGGTGCCGATATAGGCCATCAACCACGTCCTGCCACACAAGCTTGAGCTAGTCTCAATCTTATGCTTGTTTGACTTGTTTTTGTTTCATTTTGAATGGTTGTTAGTAGGTACTTGATGCGTATTAGTGTCAGTCTGGTCAACATTAACGTTATGTTGTTTTGACGAATTTATATATTCGTTGCGGATTTATATATAATCGTTGCGGATTTGTCTATTCCCAGCGAATTAATCAATTTTTTTGGATTTTTCTCTACCTATTAAACTTATAATTGGCTAAATTAACCCTTGATTTCCAATACCCTAAACCCTATGTTGCAAATTGGATCGAAAAAACGTTCATAATATTCAAATAAACTACTATAGGGCATATACCCTAATTCAGAAACCCAAAAACTTATAAATAATAACCCTAACCCCAATACCCTAAACCCTAGATTTCCTAAACCCTAAACCCTAAGTTCATAATTTGATTAAAAAAGATCTAAGGATACTACCATAAAATCCAAAACCAACAACAAACCCTAAGTTCATAATAATTAAAAAAAAATCTGTTTAAATTAAACGAATATACTTCTAAGGATACTAACCCTAAACCCTAAACCATAAGTTCATAATTTGATTAAAAAAAACTTCCTAAACTCCAACGAATATACTTCTAAGGATACTAACCCTAAACCCTAAATCCAAAAAATTAAATAATATTTCCGGATTGTTTGATTTGGCTTTTTTTTTTGCAATTATGATTAATTATAAAATGCCTTAAATGACGGCATTAAAAGAACTTTAAGATTGCTTGTTTTGAAATTTTTTTCCATTTTAACACCTAAACTGAAAATAATAAAAAATTATAAAATAACAATTTGTTTCAATGGCAAGATTCCTCAAATTTTTAATAGAGTAAAAGATAACACCAAATTTAAATTAAAAAAAAATCAGAAATGTCTATTTTGGATGACGCCCACAAGTATGACTGTTATGCCCACTTTGGTTGCACTTCAAGCAAATATGTGTCTTTCTGGGGCGTTTTCTGAACAAAGCCTTCTCCAAAGCAGACTTGTACCGACTGTTCTTAGGTCTTACAGGAGGCTGACGAGGTATAGGAGGTAGACACTGTTGTGCTGCAACGAGTTCAGGAACAGGCTGAGCTACATCTCTTGGCATTATAGACATAGCGTAAGCGTTGATAAGGTAGCTCTTGAAATAATACGGAGACGAAAGACCAAGCGCATTAATCTTCTTAGATACTCCAGCAGCGATAGCATGAACACAAGGTAATTGATGAACATCGAACCTTTTACATGAACATTGTCGTTCACGTACGTTGACAACATGTGAATGCCTTCCGGTAGTAACGTGTACTTGATCAGCATCTATTTCCTGCACTGCCAACATTCTAGCTGCAGTAACACGGGGCTGCAAGCAAACAATATTCAATACGCTTAGATTTTGGAGAAAACATTTGAAATTTATAACCACTAACCTCTATCAGTTTTTCTGCAGCATCCGTCAACCTAGTACACATTTGTTCTGCAGCCCGCCTCCTAGCGGAGAACCATCTTATTAACATGGACCGAATGGCGTCTAAGAGCTTGGTAATTGGCAGAGTTCTCGCATATGACATGACCCTGTTGATCGACTCGGCTATATTGGAAGTTAAAATATTGTATCTCTGACCTGGAAAGTGAGCACGACTCCACACCTTAACATCAGCTTTCTCGAGATAAGCATGGAGGCCCTGTTTGAGGTTTTGGATCTCACTGAATATGACATTAAAATCAGATATCCTATACGCGTTTGCTGCCTTCTTTACCAGCCGGAATGCGTCACCACCTTTAAATCGCACTAGTATGTTTTTGTACATATGATAAGTGCATATACCCCTAGTAGCCAGTGGATATACTTTTCCAATGGCTGTAGCTATCAATCTATGTCTGTCGGAAATGATGGATAGACCAGCCTCGTCTTGAAATACACGGTTCAGTTGTATGAAGAACCATTCCCATGATTCATCGTTCTCCGTGTCAACGACCGCAAATGCTATAGGGAATATTTGGAAGTTACCATCTTGACATGTTGCGACCAAGAGTGTCCCTTTATATCTCCCTTTCAGATATGTCCCATCGACAACAACCACTTTTCTCATGTATTGTAAGCCATTGATACTTGCACCGAAAGAGATAAAACAGTACTTGAATTGGCCTTCCTCGTCCACCGCTAAACGTGTAAAAGTCCCCGGATTAGCCTTTCTTATCAAGTACAAATACGAAGGAAGTTCCGCATATCCACTCTCGTGGCTACCATTAGCCAACAAACGTGCGTATGCAAGAGCCCGATGAGCTTTTCAGTAATCAATCTGCCATATATACAACTTATATTAAATATGTTTCCCGTAAAAACAATCCGCAACAAGTTGTAATAACTAGAAACAAATCTGTAACAAAAGAATTATTGAAAAAAACTACAACCAGTATAAGGACATTAGAACATACCTTTATACCAAATTTGAAGTTCAAAGCCACAGCAACATGATCTGGTATCACTTTTGGCCCAACGCTACCAACCGAATCGTAGTACAACTGCCCCAAGATATTTTTCGTGGCTTGGCGAATACGCCCACCTCGTTCTGTGACAGAACAAGTATGATCTTTAATGTATACCTTGATATGAAAACAAGGCGAATCTCCTACTGTCCCGGCATGAACTCTCCATGTGCATCCTTCTACCCAGCATTGAACAATCAACAATTCCGGCCTTGACTCTACACGGTTAAAGTCAAACTTTCTCGCTAGTGAGAGAAGCTGCAACTTATTAACCAATTCATCTTTGCTATCGTACGTTTGCCCAACAACAATATCCAAGGCTTGTAACTCTATGTTCCTGTAATTCTCATCATCAACACCTTCTTGGACAGCTTTCCCAAAAGATTTTTTCTTCTTTGGCAAACAAGGTTCCTCAAACTCTCTCGGAAATTTCCCAGACAAATCGTAATCCTCGTCACCCGAACTAGCACCATCCGAATCTTCACAGCAATCAAATATCAATCCTTCTTCATCGCTGTCGTCATCTTCCTCAGCCTCTTCCGTGTTACACTCAGAATTTTCAGTAGCTGACGTCCTCTTCTTAAATGTAACACATAACCTGCATGTTTTATCTTTGAACTGATATAAGAAAGATTTCATTTGTCTATCATCACCAACAGGCGCAGGAGGTCTGCTCTTCGCTAAGCCAACCAAAACCTCCTTTGGAAGCATATAACTAAGCTCAGCGATGTAAGTCTTATATTATGTGTTGGAATTGTGTCCAGTAATCTCGGTACTGTCTCTAGAAAGTAAGAGTATGTCAATGATCAGACATAAGTCATATAATACTGGGGGTCATGATGGCTTGCTAGAGTCCGCTCATGATCTATAAGTCTTGGACTTATTGCCTTTATTATATGATCCCATATGGGTCACACGCCTAAGCTAACAGGAAAGGTATAGGAACGGCTTAGCAGAAGTACGGTAAAAGTGCTAGGCATTTACTGTACTTAGAGAGAATAAAAGGGTTTGGCCACTGTGTGTCGATCGATGCACAAGGTGTGTCGATCGACACAGTGCGCGAACGCCTTCGAGTTATTTGGTATTTGGGCCAAATGGCCCAAGAGGAACCGGACGAGTTTTATAAATAAAACTCGAGTCTGTTTTCCTCTATAACCCGAACCCAGCCGCCAACTCTCTCTCTCCTGCGACGTCTCCTCAGCTCGGTCTAGCAGCCTCTCTTCCTGCTTGATGTGCGTGTGTGAACCTCTGGAGGAGTTATCCCTCGGTGGCTCTCTGATCTCTGACCATACCATCCCTTTCCGCTGCATAAACAGGTATAAGGTGAGATCAACAATTGTTTCTAATCAAGAGAACCTAGATCCGCATGTTTAGGCTAATCTGAATCAGAGAATTGAATCAGGATTCATCTAAACATTCCATCAGTGGTATCAGAGCCATTGGTTCTGGTTTTTCTTATTTAGATTCATGTTTAGGATTGTTTAAAGAGGTGTTTTTGAATCAATCTACTGATAAGATTAAAACACTTAAGAAACAAGAATTGAATCCTAAACAAACAGTTGAAAAATCGCATGACCAAGCTATATTGATTTGGTATGCGACCTAAACTGATTTTGCATCGACTGAGATCGCATTGCATCGATCGATGCAATGCATGGATCGATCGTTGCAACCGCGAGAGATTGACCACGATCGCATGGATCGATCAAACGATCGCATGGATCTCGCGAGAATCTCTCGGCCAAATCTGTTAACCGTTCGTGCACGCGTGAGAGCATCGATCGATGCAGGATCGATGCACGATCGATGCAGGATCGATGCTGAGAGCGTCGATCGATGCGGTTAGGGTTTTGGCTCGGTTTAATTTAATTAAAACTTAATAACGTCACGGTTTAATAAACAGACTTAATAAATTTATTAAGTTCTGGTTAAACCGGGATAAGAAATCCAAAGTCGAAAATTGGATTTTGTGCCTAAACCAGGATTTTCTAATTTGATTTGGTTGGACCAAATAAATTGAGAAAATCCGGTTTAGTAAATAACCGGTTGACAATTGTGGTCATCGTAGTAATTAAAATTTGGTTAGACCAATTTTAATGAACCAGACCGGTTATGTCATTTAATTGGACAATTGGGTCATGTCTTGGACATGGACCAATTCTTGGGCCTCGGGCCAAGAAGTTAAAACAATTGGGCCAATTATTTGAGTCTTTCTTCAGATTAATTTAAAATTTATTTTATAAAATTATAAAGTCGATTTTAAATTAAAGTTTCCGAAATTTTGAAATTAGAAAGTTTCTTAAAATTGAAGTTTCTAGATTTGCGGGTTTTGGATTTTAAAGAAATTTCTAAAGTTAGAAAGTTTCCGGTTTTAGAAAGTTTCCAATTTTAGAAAGTTTCCTAAAATAGTAGGTTTCCAAAAATAGAAAGTTTCCCGAAATAGTAATCTTCTATTTTGGGAATGAAATTTTAATAAACCTACGAACCTCAAATAATATCAAGCGTTGGATGTCTTGCCCAGTCTATGTCAGCTGTCGAAGCCCATTCAATTGTATTCATGGCCTTACAGTGTGAGGGTGTCTACTTTTGCGTGGATAAGACGGTTTGTGATTCATAAATGTCATTGGGAGTCCCAGACATTAATGATTACATGACTGTATAGTCTGGTTTTCTTGACTAGGCCATCGGGAGTCCCGGGCCTTGAGACATCAGAGTGGATTGGGCCTCGGGCCCAGATTCACAACCAAGAGTTATATCACGGATATAATTAGCCGACATAGGGCTTACCGATATAAGCTGAGGTTTGGTGACGGCCAGTGGCCCACTTTAATCTTAGTTATATGTGGATCTTGGAATCATTATATTCTATTGAGGGTAACTTATGTTATTGAATATAATGCGTGATTAATCATATTAAATATAATACGAGATTAATCATATTGAACATAATAACTAATAACCTTTTTATCTTATATATTTCAGCTATGACTACTACAAGCACACAAAACACATTCTCAATCCGGTCTGTTTCTCGAGAAGGAGAAGCTGACTGGAACGAACTTCCTGACGTGGTCAAGGAACTTGAGGCTGGTCCTCAAGCAGGAGAAGAAGGATTATGTCCTTCGTGATCCTCTCCCCGAGAGGCCTGCTAACAATGCCGCCAGGACTCTGCATAATGCTTGGGAAAAGCATTCGTCAGATGAAAATGATGTGTATTGCCTTATGTTGGCGACAATGACTGCTGAGCTGCAAATGCAGTTCGAGAGTGTATTGTCACCAATTGAGATAATGGCAAGCCTGAAATCGCTTTTTCAGGAGCAAGCAAGGACTGAGAGGTTTCAGACAGTTAAGAACCTCTTAGACTGTAAGTTGGCTGCAAATGCGGCAGTGAGTCCTCATGTCTTGAAGATGATGGGTTATCTCGATCATCTTCAGAAACTCGACTGCCCTATCAGCCAGGAACTTGCCTGCGACATCATTCTGCAGTCATTACCTGCAAGCTATGATCAGTTCATTCTGAACTTTAACATGCATGGCTTGAGTAAGACATTGCCTGAGCTTCACGGAATGCTCAAGACTGCAGAGCCCAACTTGAGGAAAACCGCCAAGGACCCCAATGTGCTTATGGTGCAAAAGGGCAAGGGGTTTAAGAAATCCTCTGCTAAGGATAAGGGAAAGGCCAAGGCTGTCCAAGTCGCGGACAAGGACACGCCAAAGCCCAAGCCCAAGTCCAAGGCTGGGCCAACTGACATATGCAGGTTCTGTAAAGAACCAGGGCATTGGAGGAGAGAATGTAAGAAATTCCAAGAAGGTCTAAAGGAATTGAAGAAGAAGACTCTCGAGACTTCTTCGACAGGTATTTTTGTTATAGAAGTTAATACAACTACTTCTGATAATACCTCATGGGTTATGGATACTGGTTGTGGGGCTCATATTTGTACTAATATGCAGGCACTCAGCAACAGTAGAAGGCTGAAGCAAGGACAAGTGGAGCTACGAGTTGGGAATGGAGCGAAAGTTCCAGCGCTAGCTGTAGGCACATACTTGTTGTCTTTACCTTCGGGATTGATTTTAGAACTCAATAATTGTTATTTTGTACCTGCTATAAGCAGGAATATTATTTCAATTTCTTTGTTGGATTTGGAAGGTTATGATTTTTCAGTTAAGAATAAATTATGTTCCTTCAATCGCAACAATTTGTTCTATGGTTCTGCCCCTCTTACGAATGGGCTTTACATACTCGATCAATCCGCGCCAGTTTATAACATTAATACCAAACGGTTCAAACCTAATGAGGAGAACCGAACGTTTCTATGGCATTGTCGTTTAGGGCACATCAGCGAGAAACGCATCAAGAGGCTCCATTCGAATGGACTTCTTGGCTCATTTGACTTTGAGTCATGTGAGAAATGCGAATCCTGCATAATGGGCAAAATGACGCGGGCCCCCTTTAATAAACCTAACGAGAGGGCCAGTGACTTATTGGGCCTGATACACACTGACGTGTGTGGCCCAATGTCCACAAATGCAAGAGGAAACTATCAGTACTTCATTACCTTCACTGATGATTTCAGTAGGTATGGATATGTTTATTTAATGAAACATAAGTCTGAATCTTTTGAGAAGTTCAGAGAATTCCAAAATGAAGTACAGAACCAACTTGGTAAGAGCATTAAGGCTCTTCGGTCCGACCGAGGAGGAGAATACTTAAGCCAAGAATTCAGTGATCATCTAAGAGAGTGTGGGATCGTATCCCAACTCACTCCTCCCGGAACACCTCAATGGAATGGTGTGTCTGAGAGGAGAAATCGGACCTTATTGGATATGGTTCGATCTATGATGAGTCACACAGACCTTCCAATATCCCTTTGGGGATATGCTCTGCTAACAGCAGTGTTCACTCTAAATAGAGCGCCATCGAAAGCAGTAGCAAAGACACCATATGAATTATGGACTGGAGAAGCTCCAGTGCTGTCTTATCTCAGAATTTGGGGTTGTGAAGCCCATGTCAAGAGATTGATCTCAGACAAGCTTACACCAAAATCTGACAAATGCTACTTCATTGGTTATCCACGGGAAACCAAGGCTTATTACTTCTATCTACGTTCCGAGAACAAGATATTTGTTGCCCGGGATTGTAACTTTCTTGAGAGGGAGTTTCTCTCTAAGAAAGACAGTGGGAGTAAGGTACTGCTTGAAGAAATTCAAGATGAACAGGATACTGCTCAACCTAATGAGGAAGAGCAGCAGGAGGACCTACAAGAAATTGTAGAGCCTGAACCTGTAGTACCTGAAGTTCGAAGATCCGGGAGGATCCGTCACGAACCCGAGAGATATCAAGGATTCCTCGTGACTGACTGTCATGATCTTCTGATCATTGATGGTGATGAACCATCGAACTTCAATCAAGCCATGATGGGCCCAGATTCCTCAAAGTGGCGCAAGGCCACTGATTCCGAAATGGACTCCATGTCGGTCAACCAAGTGTTTTCGTTGGTTGACTTACCCGCTGGTGTAAAAGCCATCGAGTGCAAATGGATCTTCAAGAAGAAGATTGACGTGGATGGAAATGTCCAGATTTATAAAGCCAGGTTGGTGGCAAAAGGTTTCAGACAAGTTCACGGTGTGGATTACGATGAAACCTATTCACCAGTGGCTATGATGAAATCTATTCGGATTCTACTAGCAACTGCAGCTTTTCATGATTATGAAATTTGGCAGATGGACGTGAAAACCGCCTTCCTGAATGGTATTCTGGAAGAGGATGTGTATATGACACAACCTGACGGTTACATAGATCCAAAGAATGCTGGGAAAGTATGCAAGCTTCATAAATCCATTTATGGATTGAAGCAAGCATCGAGGAGCTGGAATCTTCGTTTTGATGAAGCGATCAAGCAATTTGACTTCATCAGAAACGAAGAAGAACAATGCGTGTATAAGAAAACTAGTGGGAGCAAGATAGTATTTCTTATTCTGTATGTCGATGACATACTGCTTCTCGGAAACGAAATTCCAATGCTGAAGTCTGTAAAGGACTGGCTTGGAAGTTGTTTTTCCATGAAAGACATGGGTGAAGCCGCATACGTTCTTGGAATCAGGATCTACCGGGATAGATCTAGAAGGCTGATAGGCTTGTGTCAAGATTCATACATTGACAAAGTCCTGCAAAGATTCAGCATGAAGGATTCCAAGAAGGGCTTCACGCCAATGGTACATGGCACAACGCTAAGCAAGAAGCAGAGCCCTACGACGGCTGCTGAGCTTGAGCGCATGAAGAATATTCCTTATGCATCTGCAATAGGATCTATCATGTATGCCATGATCTGTACTCGTCCTGATGTTGCTTATGCATTGAGCATGACGAGTAGATACCAGTCAAATCCAGGTGAAAACCAATGGATTGCCGTAAAGAATATCTTGAAGTATCTAAGACATACTAAGGATAAGTTCTTAGTGTACGGTGGAAGTGATGTGCTTAAAGTCAGTGGATTCACGGACGCAAGTTTCCAGACAGACCAAGATGATTTCCGGTCACAGTCCGGTTATATCTTTTGTCTGAATGGCGGTGCAATCAATTGGAGAAGCTCCAAGCAAGACACCGTTGCTGATTCCACTACATAAGCTGAATATATAGCCGCCTCAGAAGCTGCGAAGGAAGCTGTTTGGATACGAAAGTTCATTATTGAACTAGGTGTGATACCAGATGCGGCTGAGCCTCTGGCACTGTTTTGTGACAACAATGGTGCTATAGCTCAGGCAAAGGAACCAAGATCACACCAGAAATCCAAGCATGTTCTAAGAAGATTTCACTTGATACGTGACATCATTAATAGAAAGGAAGTCAAGATCAGCCGAGTTCAGACAGATGATAACGTCGCTGATCCGTTGACAAAGCCACTCCCAAAGCCTAAGCTCGAGTTTCTGACTGAAGCTGTAGGCATTAGAGACATTGAAATGTAATCTAAATTTGAGTGGGAGTTTGAGGGCTTTTATTTAGTTATTTGATATGTTCTTGTAAAACATTCTTATGTTTAATGAAATTATTATTTCAAGATTATTTTAACTGTGATGAAATAATCGTTCCAAAGTGATATAAACCATTTTATAGGTCATCGAAGTAAGTGACTTGATCTTGAGTCATCGAAGTCATTTAGCTTGATCATCAGACCCTATATTTGATAGATGGATTAAATCATCATGTCCCTAGTCGAAGGTTGTTGAAATTGGAACACCAACAACCGTGAGAGACTGGATTGGTATGTGACTTATGACAAAGTCTCAGTGTGTCATAGATGCGCGGCATCAAAGTCAATACATAGGTGTATGTTGGGAACATACGACCGGACAAGACCCGATTATGAGAACTCTTCAGGATATTTATATCTGTGTCATAAGAGATTCTCACTACGACTATAGAGTATAGTCCTTAGACCTGAGTTCGCATGCATGTGACTGCACATGGACTGATGCACTTTGATCATTGTCTAACGCTATCGTTCTGCGAAAGTTATAAGGACCTTGTTTGGGTACATTATGAAATGAGTAGTTTACAGTGATGGAATAAGACGGAATTTGTCCCTCCAATATAAATGGAGTGAATATCTCTGGGCCAATCGGAGATTTGAATACTGGAAAATGCATGGCCATGCTCAAACGGACTGTCCCGAGTCGTTTGGATTGTCAGTATCGAATCAGAGTCCGATGAACAAGATTAGGCTTTATAAGGATGACACCAATCTTGCCTTATGACTAATCGAGATATTGTGACAAAAGGATTATGAATACAGAGATTCCAGTACAAGTGGGAGATTGTTGGAATTGTGTCCAGTAATCTCGGTACTGTCTCTAGAAAGTAAGAGTATGTCAATGATCAGACATAAGTCATATAATACTGGGGGTCATGATGGCTTGCTAGAGTCCGCTCATGATCTATAAGTCTTGGACTTATTGCCTTTATTATATGATCCCATATGGGTCACACGCCTAAGCTAACAGGAAAGGTATAGGAACGGCTTAGCAGAAGTACGGTAAAAGTGCTAGGCATTTACTGTACTTAGAGAGAATAAAAGGGTTTGGCCACTGTGTGTCGATCGATGCACAAGGTGTGTCGATCGACACAGTGCGCGAACGCCTTCGAGTTATTTGGTATTTGGGCCAAATGGCCCAAGAGGAACCGGACGAGTTTTATAAATAAAACTCGAGTCTGTTTTCCTCTATAACCCGAACCCAGCCGCCAACTCTCTCTCTCCTGCGACGCCTCCTCAGCTCGGTCTAGCAGCCTCTCTTCCTGCTTGGTGTGCGTGTGTGAACCTCTGGAGGAGTTATCCCTCGGTGGCTCTCTGATCTCTGACCATACCATCCCTTTCCGCTGCATAAACAGGTATAAGGTGAGATCAACAATTGTTTCTAATCAAGAGAACCTAGATCCGCATGTTTAGGATAATCTGAATCAGAGAATTGAATCAGGATTCATCTAAACATTCCATCATTATGAACTCCATAATCCTTGTAAACCGTTTCTATGAATCTGCTGAAAGAAAGTTTATCATCGACTCATACTGTTCTTGTTCCTCTTTCATCCACAGCAAATTTCCATCTTGTTTCATCAAATTTCCAGTCACCACAAAGTATAACAATCGGAACCATGATCAATTCTTATTGTTGACGAGCAGAAAAGACACTGATACATACCATTCGAGCTCGTTCAGAGATGGCGGCTACTGCTGTGTAGGTTGTTCTTCATATGTTTGATGAAGATGGCGATTTTTTGCCAAAATTTTCCATAAATTCGACCATAGCAAAAATTAATTCTGTAAAAAAAACCATAAATTCAATCATAAATTTCTTTCCATAACTGTCTCAAACGAATATCTTTGCGTTTATGAAAAAAAAAATACAAGTTTCCGTTTTAAAAAAAATCGAATTAGTATTAATACTTACCTAAAATAATTTTTGGTTCGTAAATGGAAAGATTTGAAAAGCAAAATTCATATTTAAAATAAATAAAATCATATATGTATATATTTCCAAATTCCAAGATATTAAGTTTTTATTTTTTTTTAATATTACATTGTTATTTAACATATCAAATAAATTTAAAACTTATAAAATTATTTTGTAAACTTATTATGCCTAAAAACTAAATTATTAGTTTTAATATTAAAAACTATATAAAATATTACAACCTAAAATGAGTTTTTTGGCCCTATATAGATTCATACAATAAAATATTTTTAAATTTACAATGTCATTATTTGAAGTAAAAAATTATATTTTCAATTATTAAATAATTTGTAAAACTATTTAAGGAAATAACATAACAAATCCGCAAAAAAAAATGAGCAAAATGCCTCGTCATCAATTTTAAAATAAAATCTGCAAACACTAAACTTAAATCTGCGACACATCAACTAAATCTGTAACACTAAAATACTAGTTTTGTAATTTTTTTAGGCCTTTTGCCTGTGTTACAGAGTTTTTCCAAATCTGCAACACATACAAAAAATCTGTAACACTGGGAATAAAATCTGCATAAACAATCCGCAAAATCCTGAAAAAACTGCAAAAACCCAATAAATCTTTAACACTAGCGAAAAAATCTTCGAACTCAATTTTACAAAAACGAACAAATCCGCAAGTATACAAAAAAACTGCAACACATGGAACAAATCTGTTACACTACGAACTAACTTAGTAATTAAAAAAGTACATTTCCTTTGTCGCGGATTTTTTTTTAAATCCGCAACAAAGAAACAAATCTGCGACACTTGCATTTAAATCCGTAACATCATTTACGTAATTACACAAACAAATCCGCAATCAAAGAAATCTGCAACACGTGACTGCGGATTTAATTTCGCAGGAAAGGTGGCATTTTCGTAAATATTTGATTTTTTTCGCTGACATGGAAAAAAAATAATGGCAATTCTGTAATTTTTTTCCCTTCCAAATGATGCTAGGGGTACTTTAGGCAATAAAATCTTGAGAAAAAGGCCAAAAGATTAATCCTACTCTAGTAATAACTATACTTTTTCATACTAGATAAGTAATTTTCCCAAAAATTTAAAATCAAATCTATTGGTAAAAACAGAGGCCCAGAGCAAGTACCAAAAACTTGATATGTCAAAGTTTAATCCCTAATTCTCAACTGCAAGTGTACAATATATTGTCGTAGTACTTACGGTACCGAATAAAAAACCTCAGATTACCGATAAACTATTCGTTTTAAATCAGAACTAAGCAGAGCAAATGATGGAAAGCAGAAAATAATGTAAGTAAAATAAAGTTTATATTCGAAGGATTAAGGCGTCAGACTTAGTGAAGTTTTCAGAAAATCACACAAAGCAAGGCACTGGTCAATTAGAATTCAGATTAAATACAGGTTCACGAACTCGATACAAAAATGTATAACAATTCAACTCTCACTGCAGTTATTAACTATGTTTAGCAACCTAGAAATCTAAATCTCTTTGCAATTCTAAAGTTCTAAACATTCAAAAAGATCAAGTTCGTTCGTTCACAATTTCTCTAAACCAAATCTCTTTGCGATTAGTTAAAATTTTTACTCTAAGTTCTTTTCAGATTATTAACCACACGCTCGTGCTAATCAATTACTCTAAGATCTAAGTTCTAGGTGATCAATCTAGAATTAGCTTTCAGAACTATTAGATGGTGAATCCTAATTAACCATATAACCTAACAGAGCATGAAATCCCTAATTTTAACAAGGTAAACTACTCACATATTGATATTTATAAAACACATGATGAATAGAAAACCAATGAGATTGAATAAATAATAAAGGTGTTCGAAATCTACTCTCAAGGAGTACTGAGTAGCAGCATTGAGCTCACAAAATCTCTCAATATCCAAAGTAAGAACAAAGATAATATGAAAACTGCTTTCAAACCTAATTGATAGTCTAAACACATTCAGAGACTTAATTATAAATAATGAAACTTCTGGGTTCTTTTGCAATTCTTCAAAAGATATTTTAAGCTTGCGTAGAAAGTCTGATTCGGGGTCGGTGTTAACCGACACCATGCTATATACAAACATATATCATGGTCAAAAACCCGGAAAACCATGATATATCATAGCTCCTTCTGTTTTCTTTTGAGAAAAATCTCCAAATACCAAGTTCATAGTAGATGGGATTAAGGTTTGAATTCCCAAATTTTCCGCAAATTCTTTCGACATGATGTTGACATTAGCCCCAGAGTCACATTAACAATCTTTAAATTCGACACCAGTGATTGAATAAGTAAAAGTGAAACGGCCATGATTTTTGACCTTTTTAAGTCTTTGAAGAGGTAGACGTTTTGGCTACCTCGAAAGGTGGAACTCTAGATTCTTCATCTTTCTTCAGAGCTTTTTCATGGAGGGAACGAAAGTAGGCGAGGTTCATGAAATATTTTTTACTTCCTCCTTATCAGTTACAATACTCTTTCGGCTTGTCTTCTACCTTTCCTGGTAAGACTCCGGCTTGTCTTTTCACAGCCTCAACGGTTTGAGCGACTTGCATGTATAACTTCTTGGTATGGGTATTGAGTGATTCAAAATTCTCGTTAAAGTCTTTATACATTCGGTCTATTCTTGAGTTGAACTCCTTGGACATCTTTTGTTGCTCTGTGATGAGTTGTTGCATCATTCTTGAGTTTGTCTTCTCTTGAGATGTCAGTGGGTGTTTGGTGGAGCATAAGTTTGTGCGTTGAAGGGTGCGGAATGAGAGTTATAAGTAGCTCTCGATTTAAAGTTACCATTTCTTCTAAATTTCCCGTTTTGGAAACGATTTTGGAAAGGTTTGGGCTGAGGATATAATTGATCTCGTGGATTTTCCACGTTAGGATTACGAAAGGAAAGGGGATTCATGTTCTTGAAGTTGATGTTGAATCCATTGTTGAAGTTGCGGTTCGGATACGGACCTTGGCTTCAATGACCTTCAATATGCGCAAGCAGCCACTATATTTCTCCCCAGGTAAAGACTTTGTCGGCATGTCCGCATGATTGATAGATGTGTGAATCTTTTTAACTTTAACTTCTCCATCTGAAATGACTTCCTTGATGTAAATGTACTTCACATGAATGTGGTTTGTCCTCTCGTGAAACATACAATTTTTGGCTAAGTAAATAGCACTTTGAGAATCACAAAACAACTCCACCGCATCCTGCTTGAACCTTATTTCCTCACAAAAGCCCTTCAACCAAACTGTTTCCCTGCTAGACTTTGATAGAGCAATGTACTCCGCTTCTGTTTTAGACACTGCTACTACCTTCTCAAGACACGATCTTCAGCTAACTATGTTCCCACCAACTGTGAAAACGAATCCAGTAATAGACCTCCTTTTGTCCAATTCTGCACCATAATCCGAGTCACGGTAACCTCTGAATTTGAAGTATGAACTTGTGTGAATGTTAAAATAACTCATCAAATTCTTCATTATCCACTTAACTTCGCTCCAGTGATCTCTTCCAGGCTTTCCTATATGCCTACTTACTAGACCAACTGCGTAGGCTAGATCCGATCTTGATCCCTCCATTGCGTACATCAAGCTTCGAACCAAACTAGCATAAGGTATATCCTATATTTCCGTAACTTCCTCTTTCTATTGAGATTTGGTTAAGTCTTTAAGTTTGAATTGAGACCCCATAGGAGTTTTAACTTCCTTACAATCCCACATGTTGAACGTTGTAAGAAGCTTCTTTAAGTATTTCTCTTGAGATAATACCAAATTTCCTTTCTTTATGTCCCGTATTGACACATGTTTAACTAGTAGAGAAAATACCTTGTTGTAGTCAATACCCTCTACTTGAGAAAAGCCCTTGGCAACTAAAAGAGTCTTGTATCTTGGTTCCTAAACTCCAGAAATGCTTGGTTTGATCTTAAAGATCCATTTACAACCTATGACCTTTTGATCTTTAGGCTTTTCAGTTAATTCCCAAGTATGATTCTTCTGTAAGGAAGCCATTTCTTCATCTGCTGCTCCATTCCACTTCTTCCACTCCTTGCTGCCTTTTTCTTCTTGCATAGATTTAGGTTCATCAAGATCAATAGCCTCTGCACTAGCAAGAGCATAAGCCACCACATCAGATTCTCCATATCTTGATGGTGGTTTAGTCGCCCTCCTCTCTCTCTATCTCTTGCTCTATCTCTTGCTAGTAGGTACTCACTTAGATCACCTTATTGTTCTCCTTCATCATCTTCACTAGATGGATTTATTGACTTACTACTTAAGATCAATCCACCTTGATTTGACGTCTCTTTTTAGTTAAATTTCCTGATAAAACCACTACTAAGTCATCCTTGAAGCTTACCTTCTTCTTATTTTCCTTTTGGATCACTGAAACTGATGAACTCTCAACCACAAGATCTCTTTCCTTGAAGACTCTTTCCTCATGAAACACTACGTCCTTGCTTATAACCATTTTATGATCCTATAGAAGCTAAACTCTTAATTCTGAGTACATGAGCATAGCCCACAAATATACCGTTTGTACCTCTAGGACTAATCTTATCAGATATTGTGTGAACATAAGCAATACACCCAAACCACTTTAGATGACCATATTTTGGCTTGCACCCTGACCATAGTGCCTTTGGAACCTCAAAATCAATCAATGATGAAGGAGAACTATTGATGATAAAATTGTTGTTGAAGCAGCCTCTTCCCAAGATTCCTCATATAGATATGTTTCCTGAAGCATACACCTTACCTTGTCCATGATGGTTCTATTCATATGCTTTGAAACGCCATTATGTTGTGGCGTATAAGGGCAAATCTATGTCTTCTAACACTAGAATCCTTGCACAATTTGTCAAACTGAGCATTACAGAATTCTAAAACATTATCAGTTCTCAAACATTTCAGTTTCTTGTTGGTTTGATTTTCCACCAAAGTCTTCCATTCAACAAACTTATGAAATGCTTCATATTTAGTCCCTAAAAGTATATCCACACTTTATTTGAGTGATCATATATAAAGGTTAGGAAGTACTTTCAACCGGATAGACTTGGAGTGACATTGGGAGAGCTCCATAAGTCTGAATGAACATACTCCAAAATGTCTTTAGATGTATTTTTAGCCTTGGGATAGCTTTGTTTGTGAGACTTTCCCATAGTACATGCTTCACAAAATCCAAGCTCTTTAACTTCCTACTTCTTTAGATATCCCTTTCTTACCAGTGCCTCCATTGAAGATAAGCTCATGTGAGCTAAACGAGTGTGCGGTCCTCTTGTAGTATCCATTGGACTGTGAGCTGAATTCACATGTGGTTCTTTGATCTTTCCCTGAAGATAGTATAGCCCCTGATCATATTTTCCTGACAGAACCTTCTGATTTCCTTTGTAGAACTCGACTACAAAACCTTCACATCTGGACTTGCATCCGGATTGTTCTAACTGACTATATGATATAAGGTTTCTTCCCGTCTCAGTCATGTACCTATATTTGCTTAGAGTTACCACTGATCCATCCGGATTGTCTATAGTGATGATGCATTTACCTTTGACTATACATAAAGTTGTTATTTCTCATGATGACCATGTTTCCTTCAAATTTAGTAAAGTCAAATAGTAATTTTTTCCTTAGTATTATGTGGAATGTGCATCCTGAGTGTCAAGGACCCATTCCTCTCTAGTAGTTTTAGGACTTGCTAATAAAGATATAGGTTCAAGTAACTTGACCACGACATTGGCTGAGTTTTGTTGCTTGTTGAAACCATTCTTATCTCTTTGTGGGCAATCACGTTTCCAATACTTTTAATTTCCACTACAAACTCCTCTTCATTTCTACTGTTCACTCTTTAGAGGCTTCTTTAAATATGTCATTCGTAATTCATCCAACCCTAATTAATGTGAGTATAGTTGACACAACCACAAACATTTGTGAAATTTATAATCAAATTATTTTTTGAAGCACAGTTAAAATGCAACTTTGTTAACTAAGACTTGTACATCTTTTTAAGTTTGAGCCAACCTTTAATCACTACAAGAAAATAGGCGTCTAACGACGGCTTAAATCGTCGTTTTTTCATCACTAAATGAGTTGTACAACGACTTTGCGGCTAAAGTCAAATCGTCATTAATCATTAGTCGCAAATAAAATCAGGCCATTAAAACATTGCAAATTAACGACTATGTCCTTCATTCGTTGTAAACATTTCGTCGTTCATTCATCGCGATGTTTATGACACCTTAATGATGAATTCAAATAGTCACATATCATCGTTAATCCGTTGTTTAGGTTGCAACGAATTAACCTTGAATGGGTGACGGTTTCGTAATTATATATAAAAATATGTGTTGTTGTACAATCGTCTTTAAACAAGTCGTCGTTAGTCCGTCGTAAATTAATTTGTTGTTATTCTGTCGTTAAAATATTTGTCTTTAGTCCGTCGTAAATGTCGCGATGAGTTAACGCCGAAATGTTTACGACAAATTAACGGCGAATTTATAAATATATATTATACGAATTAAAATATCATATATATTATTTATAAATAATTTTTCGTAAAATAAAATAAAAATAATAATATAAAAAATATTCATATTATATAACGCATTTTACAAAACCCGAGAAACCGAGATACATAAATACTATCCTAATTGTTAAGCTGGAGACCGGTACCCTAAAAAAACTGCGGTCGTGGAGATGTTTCTCGACTATTTTACAATCGTCTTTGGTACCTCAGAAGATGCCTGGCTCGGTCTCGCAGCCTGATTCCTCCTCATCTTCGCCAACCCCTGTGCAAACCGCGGGTTACCGTTAGCTAATAGATCGAACAAGCTGTCCTGAGCTCGCATCTACTGATGAGGACATCGTCATCATCAACCAAAATACTTGGAGAGAACCAGTTTGAGTGCACCAGAGACATATGTGCATGTCTTGGAGCATATCTACCCAACGAGACGGACTTAAGCTACAATTCACCTTGTTCCAGAAGCTTAACCCATCAAGGAATCAGGGAGAGTTCGAATCATCACAATTGGAGTTCATATGAATAAGTTATTCAGCTTCTAAAACAGATGATTCTCAGCTTGCTTCATTTGGAGGATCAAGGATTCATTCACTTACAAACAATACACTGGCGACTAGGAGAGATATCTAAGCATTCAGGGGACATATATAAACATCCAGGAGAGTTCTCTATCAAGTTCCCATACACCAGCAGCCATAGGATCATAAAGACCTCATTATTCTCACACTTGCCTTATTTGGAGCCAAAGGAGATCAAATCCCAACTGATCTTTTTCCTGGAGTTTGGCCACGAATTGAAGCTCTCTAACATTATCCAGAATGTACCTAGACACTCCACATTCATGCCAAAGCTTTCAAGACTCAAGAAGATTCATCTTTCTATTTCTGGCCAAATTTTCCAATAAATGCCAACGGCCATATTCTTCATATTTTTCGATTCTTTTCTTGTATTAGACCTTTCAGACCGTTGTCTATGAGCCTATAAAATCTCAGCTTCGAATTCGTTGTAAATCACCCTTTTTCAACTATCTAAAACTTAATAGAAATATTCTGTTTTTTTCTTCCAAAGTTTTGTGTTCTTTGTGAAGTGTTTCTTCTCTAAATATTGTGAGTAATTCAACTTGTTCTTAGGAGTCTCAGATCAATCTATTTGAGTGATTCTGATAGCTTGTTCTTAGGTTGAGAGAGTCAATCAAACCCACTGGTTGAGAGAGTCAATCACAAGTTCTACCACCAAATCTACCTTCAATCTATCTTCCGCAAGCTTGGCTTAGGAAACATATGATCATCAAGTGATCTTAGCATTGGAGTGATTCCAGGGCTGCATCTTCTGGTATAAGAGATTCAAAATCTCCTATCAAGCAGGTTGTGTTCATCCAACCCTATCTTTTATGTTTTGTTGTTTCATTTCTTTTAAAATCGAAAATCCATAAAAATTGTGATTCTGTTTTTTGTCTGAATTCTATTTTGCATCAGTTCTTAGTTTTCATTCATAAAAACCAGAAAAGACCATAAAAAGTTTCATTTGATTTTGTTTCATCTGATTTTCATTTCATTGTTTGCATCTATAAAAGAAAACCCATAAAAAAATCCTCCATTGCATCCATCTAGCTTTTGTGTTCTTCATTCTTCAATAAGTTTTTTTAAAAAAATCAGAAAACAAAAGAGAAGACTTTTACTGCTTTTGATTCATTTTTCCTATATAAAAACCCAAAGAAAAAGTTATTTACTTATTTAGATTTGTTCATTTCGAATTTTTTTATAAAAAAGTTATAGTTTCCTTGTTTACTTATTTTGAGTGCTCTAAAGAAAGAAAATATCATTTTCTTACTTGCTAACATAGCATTTTCGAAATCAAGCCTTGTTTATATCTTCCATTAAGTTTATTTGATACTCTGAACTTTGAAAATCACAAAATACAACATGGAAGAAGATGAAGACAATTGGGAACATGAAGAACATGTTTGGCCAGATGTAGAAGATAATGGCTGTGGAGATAAACCAGAATATGAAGACATTGATCCAGAACCACCAGATCATTTAAAGGCCACAACCAGACAAGCCAAGACAGGGCTGAATCATCACCTACCTCAACTTTCAAAGTTTTCAGGAAGTAAAAGAATTCCAGAGATTTACCTAGAGTGGGAGAGAGACATGGATGAGTGGTTTTGGTACCACAATATTCCAAAGGGTAAAAGGCTTTCCCATGCCCTAAATCTACTCTCTGGATGGGCATATGAATGGTGGAGGCAAGAAGAAAGACAACAAAGGAGATGTCAAAAACAAGCTATCACCACTTGGGAACAATTGAAGTTTCTCATGAGCAAGAAGTATGTTTCAAGAGACTTTTACAAGGAATCAGGGAGCAATATACTAGAAGGATCCCAAGCCATGTGCATCCATCAAGATACAGGTCATAACAAAAGAGAAATATCCCAAGGAGAATAAAGGAGATTCTGAAACTAAAGGAGGAGAGAACAGAGAAGCAGCAGAGCCATCAATCTTCTATGAGCATATGAGAACCAGGAGTTGCAACCAAACCCAGATCTAACACCTTACCAAATATGTTAACCATACCAACACAAGGTAAGTCTTTTAACTTTGTGAGTTTCAAAGAACCTACATGTTATAGGTGTCATAAGAGAGGACATTTTGCTGCAACTTGTCCCAGTAGGAAATTAATGAGAGAAACTTTACAAGGAGATAAAACAAAAGTAACTAGAGAAAGTGATAGTTTATCTCTTTTTGTTTTTCTAATTTCCAATTCAAGATTTATGCACTTGTCTTTGCCAAAGAGTTTTGATGCAGGAATAAGACAAGAAGAAGAGCATGTAAGCCAAGGTGAAGAAAATCAATTCTTACACCTGACTTGTCCAAAGGAGGCTGAGAAAGAGGAAACCAAGCAAGACAGCAACATGAGAGTGCAAGAAAACAACGATCAGATTATGTTTCAACTTGCCAATGCCATCACTGTGAGTTTAAGTTTCACCAAATCTATTTCTATGGTATTAAACTCAGATGTAATGCACTTGTTCTTGTCTCTGGGAATTGATTTTGGTACAGGAAAAACCATGAAGCATAAGGCAAAGGAAGCCTTAGTAAAGAGACCAGAACAGAGTTACATGTGTCTACAAGAGCCACAAGCAAATCAGAGACCATAAAGAAACCTAGTCCCAACCAAATGTAAGGTTATCTCTGAACTTAAAGTGTCTAACTCTAACTCTCAAGCTACTGGTATAATGCACTTGTTCCTAGATTCAAGTGATGAGGCAGGTAGAGCTAAGAGTGTTGAGACCAAAGGAGAAATCAAGGAGAAACCACCAGATCCAACATCCAGACATCTTACCATGATGTCCAAGCTGAATCAAAACACTAAAGGTGTTGATCAGGTAAGTAATTCTTATAACCAGCTTGTTCTTGATAACTCAATAAACTTGTCAAATGAGGAATCAGTGTTCTGTCCACAAAAAGAGCAAAGGCATTTTTCCATAGGTATTTTATGTTGGGAATGTCCTGAAATCTATTGTACTTACTCTAAGTGAAAGTCGTATAGTCGAGATGAGACAATCACATAACACTAGGTAGTCATAACGCTTTGCTAGAAGCCACTTATGATCAATGAGTTAAGAACTCATTGCTAGTGTTATATGATCCTACAGGGTCACACACCTAAGCAAACTGGACGTTAAAGACGAGGTTGATCATTAATGTAATGATCTAGTGAATGCATATTTGATATGCATTCGATATCAATATTCTGGGGCAGTGTCGATCGATGCAGATAGTGCATCGATCGATGCAACTCGCGGATTAATCAGATTAATTCGGTTTAATCGTTGGTTAATTCCGTTATGGTTTAAGTCGACATATATAAGATATATGGTCGACCTAAACTGATTGCTAACCTAATTCACAGCCACCAGAACTTGAATAGAAACCTCTGAAGAGATTGGATCTCTATAGGCACTAGCATCCCTCCTGTTCAGTTTGTGTGCGTGTGGATACCAGTAGAGGCACAGTGTTTGAGGTGCTTCGTGATCTCGATTATCTGCAAACCTTCCGCTGCTTATTACCAGGTAAATCTGAGATCCCATAGATTCAATTATATGAACCTTAGATCCTAGGCTCGGAATTCAGACTAGGGTTGCTAATCCTGATTAGAACTGCTAGAAATTCCTTCAGTGGTATCAGAGCTTTAGGGTTCCATTGAATTTGTAGCATGTTGATTAGATTAGTTGAATCTGAATCTGTGTATGGTTGATACAAACTTGCTAAAATTCGTTTTCATGAAAACCTAGTTTAGGGATCTGTTCGAAAACGTTTTAGGGTTTTTTCGCATGGTGTCGATCGATGCCAATCCGGCATCGATCGACACAGGGCGAAAACCCGAATAAAACTTCGTTTTCGCCTAGTGTCGATCGACACAAGTGTTGTGTCGGTCGACACAAACCTCGCAAGATTAATGAATCGGTTCAATTGGATTGGACCGGTTATCGAGCTTGGTTAATGATGGTTGAACACTGTGAATGGTTTAATTGCGATTGGTTTGATTAGGTTGGTATCGACCGATGCTAATGTAGCATCGATCGACACTGACCGACAATCAAAACCGGATCAATTGGATTGATCGGTTATCGCGAATTGTTTTGGTTGTTCTGCATCGATCGACACTATAGTAGTGTCGGTCGACATCAGATTCGATGATTAGGTTATTGAACCTGAAATCACAGAACCAAAGCAAGATAAATCAATTAATTATAAGAATTAAAACATAATAAAACTGAACGTTTTAAATGGTTCTGTTCCTCAACCAAATATCAAGTGATACTTGATGTCTTTCCAATATTGTCAACTGTCAAGACTCGTTTCATTGTGCGATAGACTTGCAATGCGAGATGTCCACAATTACACGAGTAAGGCAGGAGGTAATCGTGTTGATGGGCTTGCAGTGCAAGGCATCAACAATTACATGACTGAAGAGATTGGTTTACTTGACTGGGCCATCAAAATCGTTTTGGGCTCAGAGACATCAGGTGGATTGGACATAAGATGTCAATCCACAACCAAGAGTTATATTGGATATAACTAGCAAAGTTGTTGCTTACGTAGATAACTAAAGTTGAGTGATAGCCAGTGGCTCACTTGAATTTAGTGAAGTATGGGTCTTGGATCATTATATTCATTTGAGGAAACAATGTTTGAATATAATGCGAGTTTTCTTAAAAGTTAAGACTTCTCATTTCTTGAACATCATAAATAAACCTTTTCCTTTCTTTGTTCTCAGCTATGAATACCACTCATAATAATTCTTTCTCCCTGCGATCCGTCCTTGAGAAGGACAAGTTAAATGGATCGAATTTTCTCGAATGGTATAGGAACTTGAGAATTGTTCTCAAGCAGGAGAAAAGGGACTATGTCCTTGAAAATGTTCTCCCTGAAAAACCGAGAGCCAATGCTCCACATGCAGAAAGGAACGCTTGGGATAAGCATTCTAATGATGTGGTCGATGTGAATTGTCTCATGTTGGCTACCATGGACTCGGATTTGCAGAAGCAATACGAGAACGTGGAGTCGCCCGTGGAGATGATCACTAGCCTGAAAAGTATGTTTCAGGAGCAAGCATGAACTGAGAGATACCACACGGTTAAATCTCTCATTGAATGCAAGCTACCAAAGGACAGTCCAGTCAGTCCTCATGTCATTAAGATGATGGGTTATATTGATAACCTGGGGAAGCTGGATTGTCCCATTAGCCAAGAGTTGGCTACTGACATCATTCTGCAGTCACTGCCGTCAAGTTATGATCAGTTTGTTATGAACTATAACATGAACAACATGACGAAGACGTTGACTGAACTGCATGGCATGCTCAAGACAGCTGAGCCTAATATCAAGAAGGGCACTCCTAATGTACTTATGGTACAAGGGGGTAAGAAGTTTAAGAAACTTGGCAAAGGCAAGGGAAAGGGCAAGGCAGTCCAGGTTGAGAACCAGGACACGCCTGCGCCAGCCCCGAAGCCCAAGCCGGGCCCATCTGAGACTGATAAGTGCCATTACTGTAAAGAGCTTGGGCATTGGAAGAGAAATTGCAACAAATTCTTGGAAGAAAAGAAGAAGAAGAAGAAGACTTTCGAGACTTCATCTTCAGGTATTTATGTTATAGAAGTAAATGTTACTACTTCTGGTTCTACTTCTTGGGTATTGGATACCGGCTGTGGTGCTCATATTTGTACAAATATGCAGGGCCTAAGCAACAGTAGGACGTTGGAAAAGGGACAAGTGGACCTGCGCGTGGGGAATGGAGCAAGAGTTGCTGCATTAGCCGTAGGAACATTTAACTTGTCTTTACCTTCTGGTTTGGTTTTAGAACTTCATAATTGCTACTATGTACCTGCTATAAGCAGAAATATTATTTCTATTCCTGTTTTGGATTTAGAAGGATATCAGTTTTCAATTAAGAATAAATGTTGTTCTTTTGATTACAATGATATATTTTATGGTAGCAGCCCATTAGAGAATGGGCTTTATGTTCTAAACCAAAGCACACAAATCTATAACATTAACACCAAGAGATTCAAGTCAAATGACACAAATCAGACTTTTCTTTGGCATTGTCGTTTGGGACACATAAACGAGAAACGAATCCAAAAGCTCCATAGTGATGGACTTCTGGGCTCATTTGATTATGAATCATGTGAGAAATGTGAATCTTGTTTACTGGGCAAAATGACTAAGGCCCCTTTCAACAAACAAAATGAAAGGGCCAGTGACCTATTGGGCCTCATACATACGGATGTATGCGGCCCAATGAGCACAAGTGCTAGAGGAAATTTTCGATACTTCATTACCTTTACTGATGATTTCAGCAGGTATGGCTATGTCTATTTAATGAGACACAAGTCGGAATCTTTTGAAAGGTTCAAAGATTTCCAAAATGAAGTACATAATCAACTTGGCAAAAGTATTAAGGCTCTTCGATCAGATCGTGGAGGAGAATACTTAAGCCAAGAATTCAGTGATCATTTGAGAGATTGTGGAATTGTTTCACAACTCACTCCTCCTGGAACACCACAATGGAATGGGGTGTCCGAGAGGAGGAATCGAACTTTATTAGATATGGTTCGATCAATGATGAGTCTCTCAACTCTTCCATTATCCTTTTGGGGATATGTTCTAGAAACGTCTGCGTTTACACTTAATAGGGTTCCGTCAAAATCAGTTGCAAAGACACCACATGAGATGTGGACTGGAAATGTTCTGAATGTGTCTTTCCTGAAGATTTGGGGTTGTGAAGCTTAAGTTAAGCGATTAATTACAGATAAGCTCGAACCCAAATCTGATAAGTGCTACTTCGTTGGTTATCCTAAGGAAACCAAGGCATACTACTTTTACAACCAATCCGAGAACAAAGTGTTTGTTGCTCGGAACTGTGTTTTTATTGAGAGAGAGTTTCTTTCCAAGAGAAACAGTGGGAGTAAACTACAACTCGAAGAAGTTCGAGAGCCACAGGAAACCGCCCAGCCCATTGTGGAGGAGCAACAGTTGGATCTACAAAGAGTTGTAGAGCCAACGCCTGTGGAGCCTGAAATTTGCAGATCCGAAAGGATCCATCACGAACCCGAGAGATATGGATTTCTCGTAACCAATTGTCATGATTTATTGATCATTGACAGTGACGAGCCCGCGAATTACGAAGAAGCGATGATGAGCCCTGACTCCGAAAAGTGGCTGAAAGCCGCTGAATCCGAAATGGGATCCATGTCACAGAACCAAGTATGGACTTTGGTTGATTTACCCGATGGTGCAAGACCCATTGAGTGTAAATGGATTTTCAAGAAGAAAATTGATGTGGATGGAAATATTCAGATATATAAAGCAAGGCTGGTGGCAAAAGGTTTCAAACAAATTCATGGCATAGACTATGAAGAAACTTACTCCCCGGTCGCCATGCTTAAATCCATTCGAATTCTCCTAGCAACAGCCTCTCATTATGACTATGAGATCTGGCAGATGGACGTGAAAACAGCTTTCCTTAATGGAATTCAGGAAGAGGATGTGTACATGACACATCCCGAAGGTTTCATCGATCCAAATGCAGCTAGGAAAGTATGCAAGCTTCATCGATCCATTTATGGATTGAAGCAAGCATCTCGGAGTTGGAATCTTCGTTTTGATGAAGCAGTCAAAAAGTTTGACTTCATCAGGAACGAAGAGGAACCATGTGTTTACAAGAAGACTAGTGGGAGCGCAGTTGCATTTCTCGTGTTGTATGTAGACGACATACTTCTTCTCGGAAATGACGTCCCGTTGTTACAGTCTGTTAAGGCTTGGCTCGGAAGTTGTTTTTCAATGAAAGACATGGGAGAAGCCGCATATATTCTTGGAATAAGAATCTATAGAGATAGGTTGAACAAGTTAATTGGACTGTGTCAAGACACTTATATTGATAAAGTCTTACACAGATTCATAATGCAAGATTCCAAGAAGGGCTTCATACCAATGTCTTATGGCATAAGTCTCAGCAAGAAGCAGTGTCCTGAGACACCTGCTGAGCGAGAACGCATGAGTCGGATTCCCTATGCCTCGGCGTTGCGATCCATCATGTATGCCATGCTCTGTACTCGTCCAGATGTTGCTTGTGCTTTAAGCATGACGAGTAGATACCAATCGGATCCTGGTGAAAGTCACTGGACAGCAGTCAAGAATATTCTGAAGAATTTGAGAAATACTAAGGATAAATTCTTGGTGTACGGAGGAAGTGATGAGCTGGTAGTAAGTGGTTACACAGACGCAAGTTTTCAGACAGACAAAGATGATTTCCGATCACAATCTGGTTACATCTTCTGCATGAATGGCGGTGCAGTCAGCTGGAAGAGTTCCAAGCAGGACACTATAGCAGATTCCACAACTGAAGCTGAGTACCTCGCTGCTTCTGAAGCGGCAAAGGAGGCTGTTTGGATCAAGAAGTTCATCACTGAACTTGGTGTGATTCCTAGCATTTCTGAGCCAGTGGCTTTGCATTGTGACAACAATGGAGCCATTGCGCAAGCAAAGGAACCTAGATCACACCAGAAATCCAAACACATAGAAAGGCGATATCACCTTATCCGTGATATTGTGAATAGAGGAGATGTGAAGATCAGCAGAGTCCCGACGGATGAGAATGTAGCTGATCCACTGACCAAGCCCCTCCCAAGGCCTAAGCATGAGTTTCACACTGCTGCTGTAGGCATTAGATTTCTTAAGATATGATCTTGGTTTCAGTGGGAGTCATATTTGGTTTTTAGTTATGACTTGATGTTCGTAAAACATAATTTGGTTATGTTATTTTTAATGAAATAGTTTCAGCATTATTTAATTATGTTAATTAAATATATTGTCCCAAAGTAATTTATGACATTTTATAGGTCATCAAGTGTGTGACTTGATCATGAAACCCTATAAGCAATCAATGATATAAATTATAAATGGTCCCTGGTCGAGGTTGTTAAAATGGGACATTAACAACCACGTGAGACTATTATGTGAGGTGACTGATGACTATGTTTCATGGAGTCATTAATAAGTGTATTAAAGTCAATCACATAGATATGTGTTAAAGAACACATGATCGGACTTGACCCGTTAATGAGAACTCTACAAGATGTTATATGAGTGTCATAAGAGTTTCTCATCACGACTAAAAAGTGTAGTCGTTAGACCTGAGTTCATCATGTCCTCTCTTATATGGATTGGTTCGTCTTGACTTTGTCAAACGTCAGCCGTAACTGGTGATTATAAAGACACTGATTAGGCGTATCATGAGATATAAAAGAGACATGGATGGAACAAGATGGGATTTGTACCTCCTATATAACATGAGTTAAATATCTCTGGGCCTATCGAAGATTTGATACTGGAAATGCGTGGCTGCGCTCAAACGAGGTGATTGTCAGTCGTTTGTTTTATCAGTACAAATCGGGATTCGATAAACGTAATCTAGCTTAATAAGGATGACACAGTTCTTGCCTTATGCTAGATTGAGATATAGCTACAAAGGGATTAAAGGAATAGATGATTCCAGTACAAGTGGGAGATTGTTGGGAATGTCCTGAAATCTATTGTACTTACTCTAAGTGAAAGTCGTATAGTCGAGATGAGACAATCACATAACACTAGGTAGTCATAACGCTTTGCTAGAAGCCACTTATGATCAATGAGTTAAGAACTCATTGCTAGTGTTATATGATCCTACAGGGTCACACACCTAAGCAAACTGGACGTTAAAGACGAGGTTGATCATTAATGTAATGATCTAGTGAATGCATATTTGATATGCATTCGATATCAATATTCTGGGGCAGTGTCGATCGATGCAGATAGTGCATCGATCGATGCAACTCGCGGATTAATCATATTAATTCGGTTTAATCGTTGGTTAATTCCGTTATGGTTTAAGTCGACATATATAAGATATATGGTCGACCTAAACTGATTGCTAACCTAATTCACAGCCACCAGAACTTGAATAGAAACCTCTGAAGAGATTGGATCTCTATAGGCACTAGCATCCCTCCTGTTCAGTTTGTGTGCGTGTGGATACCAGTAGAGGCACATCGTTTGAGGTGCTTCGTGATCTCGATTATCTGCAAACCTTCCGCTGCTTATTACCAGGTAAATCTGAGATCCCATAGATTCAATTATATGAACCTTAGATCCTAGGCTCGGAATTCAGACTAGGGTTGCTAATCCTGATTAGAACTGCTAGAAATTCCTTCATTTTGAGAGCAAGTTTATCTCATCATAAGAAACCCATGATCCACTTGTTTCTTGCCAAAACGTGTTGAGATCATTGCAGGTCTTAAGGGATCAGTCAACATTGGAGCTCCTCCAGAACATAATTTACTACTAACACAAGTAGCTGAGACACCAAAGATGAGCACAACTGATGTCACAAAAGAAGAGACAAGTAAATACCACCTAAAGGAAGGAAACATCATACCAGGCCAGAGAAGAGGAGTGCTACTATCATACCTGCTCAAGGGAGAACCTGATGCAGCACACATCACCAATCCAACTAGTTACCAAGGTACGACCCTAAGTTCACAAAAGAGAATGAAATCTAACTTGCTTTCTCTTGGTGCAGGTTATACAATTTCGAGGTCGAAACATTTTCAAGAGGGAGAGTATGATGAGGACATCAAGTCATCATCAACCAAAATACTTGGAGAGAACCAGTTTGAGTGCATTAGAGACATATGTGTATGTCTTGGAGCATATATACCCAACCAAATAGACTTAAGCTACAATTCAACTTGTTCCAGAAGCTTAACCCATCAAGAAATCAGGGAGAGTTCGAATCATCACAATTGGAGTTCATATGAAGAAGTTATTCAGATTCTAAAACAGATGATTCTCTGCTTGCTTCATTTGGAGGCTCAAGGATTCATTCACTTACAAACAAGACATTGGCGACCAGGAGAGATATCTAAGCATTCAAGAGACATATTTAAACATCCAGGAGAGTTCTCTATCAAGTTCCCATACACCAACAGCCATGGGATCAGAAGGATCTCATTATTCTCACACTTGCCTTATTTGGAGCCAAAGGAGATCAAATCCCAACAGCTTTTTTTTCCTGAAGTTTGGCCACGAATTGAAGCTCTCTAACATCATCCAGAATGTACCTAGACACTCCACGTTCATGCCAAAGATTTAAAGACTCAAGAAGATTCATCTTTCCATTTCTGGCCAAATTTTCCAATAAATGCCAACGGCCATATTCTTCATATTTTTCGATTCATTTCTTGTATTAGACCTTTCAGACTGTTGTCTATGAGAATATAAAAGCTCAGCTTCGAATTCATTGTAAATGACCCTTTTCAACCATTTTAAAGTTAATAGAAATATTCTGTTTTTTTCTTCCAAAGTTTTTTGTTCTTTGTGAACTGTTCCTTCTCTGAATATTGTGAGTGATTCACCTTGTTCTTAAGAGTCTCAGATCAATCTATTTGAGTGATTCAGATAGCTTTTCTTAGGTTGAGAGAGTCATTCAAACCCAACTGTTGAGAGAGTCAATCACAAGTTCCACCACCACATCTACCTTCAATCCATCTTCTGCAAGCTTGGCTTATGAATCATCTGATCATCAAGTGATCTTAAAATTGGAGTGATTACAGGGCTGCATAATCTTTTGGGCTGGTATGTCGTCTCCTTTTTCTATCTTGCTCATGCTCTCCTTATGACCTGAAATATGTTCAATACTTTGGCAAAGAGACAAGTGCATTATGGGCTCTTTATCACAGAATAAACTACTTGAATCATTCTCCTTAGAGTCAATTTCATGTGCTAATTATATCTTATCTTCTTTCAAGCTTAACAAGTTCTTTAACACAGCTGTTGAATCATTGGAAATGAAATGTATCAAAGAGAGACTTACTTTATTAATAGATGTAGTGTCTTTAACCAGGGCTGATCATCATCATCCACCCCTCGTAAGCTCGCTCCGTCGCTGCTTGCTTCTCCTCCAAAGCGGCCGTCTGCGTCTTCAACTCTTCGATGACAGTGTGTGCAGAAAAAATCTCCGCCGTAAAACCGCGGGGTTATCATATATGTAATGCCCTCTTCTCGTTTATCCGCTGACCGACGAGCTGATCGGCCAACAATCAAACAAGAACATGACCGATCGAACCCGGGCATGTCAAAAGAGAAGAGTTTGCTACATACAAAAGCCAGAGACGGTCCGGTTTGAGTCAATGGCTCGAACAAAACCATCCTTGACTCTGTTTACCTCAATTTCATGATACATGGCTTTTCAACCCGTACCGCTTCCAAGAGTTGTGTTCGGTTTGGACTAAACCGTATATCGGGAAATAATTCCATTTTAGAGTTTTAAATCTTTTAAATCCTTTAAACCATTTTCTCTAGTTTGAAAGGGTTTTCTAAAATCTTTTTAAGCGCCCATAAAATCCAAACCGAATATGAAAATGATTCGAAAGCAAACCATAGCCAAATGCGAACCCAAAATAACTCTGAGGGTCCTACTGCATCCGCCGAGCTAATCCTGAAACCTGAAAAAAAAAGAGTTTAATGAGAAATCTATGATTACCCAGTGCGTTGGCTCGCAAGTAAACAGTCTACTAAACGGCTAATTAATCCCACCCAAAACCCAAAATAAAAAAACAATAACAAGCAGTGAAATAAAATAGCCGATCACGTGCTACCAAGACGTAATGAACTCCACAACACACAAGCATTCTATGTCAACAAAAAGCAACTACGGAAATTGAGAACACATCGGCACATGCGCTCGATTAGACTCGATCTAACTAACGCGGCTCAAACGTAAACTCCACACTATGGAGCCCAAATGCAAACTCGGTAAACTTCCACGGGAACACTTAGCTATCCCATGATAACTAAAACCTCCCACGACCCTTAGACGTAAACACAAAGTCCTACTACCTAGGACACCATTATCTGTCCAGCGATACACGGTGACTCGGACTATCCCTAGATCGCAAAAGTTTCCATGCAGCCCGGCCCTCGGACATGACCCCGTTTCTCCGGACTACCCACCTATTGACGTCACTCTGTAGGTTAACACCTAACCAGAACCACTATACGAAGGTACGTGAACTGACCAGGATCTCCTAAGTATCCAATCGGAAAGGAAGTACTGGAACGCCAACTCTAGACTTGCGGGTTCTAACACACCTTATAGAGTCCTAATAACAATAATTTAAACAATCAGACTCGCTGGGACTCTATGTCATCACGCAAGACCGATAAGGTTAAATGGTAACACTAACTCAACCCAGTACCGAGTCTATCCCGCAATTCCTACCACCATTCATCAACACATCCAAACCTACCCGGTCCCGTACCGGAATAGGTATCCACACCCAACTTACCCAGTCCCGTACCGGAGTAAGTATTAATCAACACATTATGCCCGACCCAACACTGGAGTAGATAAACAATCACACAATAATACGGTCTACGTGGCCCAACACCGGAGTAGATAACCAATCACCACAATATCAACACATCAGCAAACATATAGATACTAAGGTTAATTCGGTCTTTTATTTCTTAATTTAACTTCTTATTTCATTTAAATGTGCTACTTGGTAATTAGTATATTACTAACCCCGTAGCTCATATAATTATTAATTCAATTTAATTTAACTCTTTTAGATCTATTTTAGTTTCATCTATTCATTTATTTACCGCTAGATTGGAGTTAGTAAACTTACAAACTCCCTAGACGACTAAACCCCAGTTAATTACTTCTTTTTAATTCAATTCTTTATTTCTAAGTTCAATTATTTTAATGTCAGATTAATATTAGTAAACTTACTAATATCCAGACTTCCAATTATTTATACTTAATATTTTAACCCGATTAACCACATCTACCTAATCCCCAGTCTGGTTATAATATTCTAAGGTTTGATATATATAGTTTTTATCCGTATTTTAATTATCTCGTAATTTATGTATATAGATTCATTTATTTTAGTTCTCATAATATAGTCCTAAGCATGTCATCCTATATGTATGCAACAATTACTAAACAACGACCAATATTAAATACGAGCAATCAGTTAACCATTAGCAATATCTAAATGTGCCATGTAATATATATATATATATATATCCTATCCGTTTTAATTAATTTTCTGAGTTATAAATTATCCTAAACTGTTCTATTATATTTCATTTATGGGTGAGATATCCTATAATTCTAGGGTTTTTCAGTTCCGGGTCTACATACTGAATCGATCTACCCTAAATGTAACACACGACAGACAAGCCAACTCACAGTGCATTAATGACGACGGATGACAGAACCACGAGACCCGAGGCAAAACCGAAGTTCCCCGAACTGTTGACCCTTTGACTCGAGGTTAGGCCATGAGCGTTGACCCGAGCTAGTGGAAGAGTTGACCGGAGATGGTTGACCAGTGTTGACCGGTGAAGAGGAGAGATCGCCGACGTGATGTTCGGCGGTTCTGAGCTACCGACGGTGGAGATTCCGGCAAGAGAGGAGAATCTGATGGGATGGCGCGGCGAGAAGAAAGAAAGAGGAGGCGACCGGCGAATGGTTCCGGCGTAATAGGTGGTGGGGAAGAACCGGCGAGAGAGAGAGAGAGAGAGAGAGAGAGAGAGAGAGAGAGAGAGAGAGAGAGAGAGAGAGAGAGAGAGAGAGAGAGAGAGAGAGAGAGAGAGAGAGAGAGAGAGAGAGAGAGAGAGAGAGAGAGAGAGAGAGAGAGAGAGAGAGAGGAGCGGTGGAGCTTTGGCTGTGACGGTGGATTCCAGCGGTTCTCCAACGAGAGCTCCGGCTCCGGCGAGCTTCTTTCAGCGGATTATGACGGTGGTTGATGGTCTAATGACAAGGTTTAATGAGGTTATTAATGATTTATAGGTTAAATATCAAAGTTTAAGGGTTAATGGAGTTTAACTTGGGAAGCAAGTAAATAACCAAGTAGAAGAGGAGATGAGGTGGTGGTGGTCGTCGGTTGGGGAGGGAGAGAGGGATGAGTGTTTCTGTGTTTTTGTTGGATGAGTGATGAAGAAGATGGAAAGGAGCACATGGTTTTATAATCAAAAACCTCTTCTACATGCATGAACCTAAAGGCTAGGTGGCAATCAAATTGGTTCATCAAGTGACACCTAGCCACTTAGGTGTCTCCTCCTCATTTCCCATGCAAAATACACTGAATTTGTCCAATGTGGATTCATGCACCACAAATGAGCCAATCGGCGGTCGCCACATGGCATGTGGCGATCTCGGGCCATTTTGCGTCATTTCCGTAATTTTTTTGGTCCGTTTTGGCCTTATGTAGCTCCCAAAACGTCAAATAAAAGTTTTTCATCTTTTTCTCGGTTTTTTCGGTTTTCATTCCCGACAATTTGTAAAACCTTTTTAAAATCCGATTTCAGCGTTCTCCATCTTCTTAGGAATCTTTTCAAATAAAAAGAAAATTACTTGGCCCGTCAAAGTTTTCCATCTTTATTTTTGGTAAAATTACCAAAATATCTATGAACTTCCAAATATCGCAGAAATGCTCTCCGATGATTTTCTTTTGACTTCTAATCTACCCGTTAACGTAATACGAGTCATGGTATTACAATATGCATCCTTCGGATGTAACGTAGAGGAAGGTGAGACATCTTGGACTGATCCCATGCCAAGGTTTTGTCCTTTCTTCCTCGGAGCGACCTACATAAACCAATAATATGTTATTATCTGAACAATAATTTGCAAAGCAAATTTTAAAACAAAACAAGAAAGAAAACTACCTCCGTGTAAATCTCATCGATCTCTCGGGTGGTCAGTTTATCCCAGACCGGAGTACCTCCCGGTGACAGTTGCTGTGAAAGCTGCGTCTCTCGATATGTGACTCTCGATGTCACTTCGTTGTATATGTGTTCGGCTTGGGGACTCACAAACTGATCCTATTTGTTCTGTTAGTAGCTTTGAAGAGGTCCGCCTTAGGCGGGAGCTCTCCGTCCTTAGCCTAAAAAATAGATAAAATGTTATATTAATTATAAAAATTTGTAAATAATTAAGAAAAAATGAAAAAAAATTAAAATGAAAATTCCTACCATATGTAAACCTCTTCCCGCAAAAAAACATTTAGACAGACGTATGAGGCTTTGGCGGATGACCATCCAGTCTTACGGTCATCGGGGATGCCGAGCACTTTGTGGAGCGAGAGACGGAATTAGGGTCCATCTAGAAGGCGACCAAACCATTCCAAACAGCGACTGAAATGTATAGCTGCCGTGCAGAATCGCCAACCACCATCCACCTATTCATCTTCCAGTCCAAAACAGTACCGTTTATTTGGAGCTTAGATTTCTGCCAGAAAGCAACTTTCACCCGCTCATGGTGGACAAGCTTCCAATGCCATTTTTGCTGTAAATTGAAAAAATAATAATTAATTTATATAATTAAATAAAAATAAATAAAAACAAGAAAAATTAAAATAAAGTTACAGTAAAGCATTTGAGCCACGTATATTTGGTAGTCTGATTCGGTTAACTCCAATTACCGTGCGACCCCGCAAAATAACCTTCGATCGTGTCGAAAACGCTTCTCCTGACGCAATTGTCAACCGTAAACCTGAAATAAAAATGTAATTAATATATAATATATTTATATATTTAGTAGGAACAATAAATTAATTGATATTAAAAAAATTATTCTTACCAAAATGTGTTTGGTGGTCTATCGGGATGTAGTCTCGGGAGCGTCTCTCGGCCCGTCTTCTCTAGAAGCTGCTAAACCGTCATGAGAGCATGAGGTGGTAGCACATTAGTGGGATAAGGTGCGGCCGGCTCTACCGGCGGTGGAGGTTGTGGAGCCGGGTCTGCTAGCGGGGATGCTAAAAAATTCCACTCAGTCATTCATGCAAACCTCAACTAATTATGATCTGTTTTAAAGGTCATCATCCTAGCTACCAACGATAATTTTGACAACCCTGACCTACATCTATAATAGAGGGGCTGATTTGATGCCAGCAGATCATAAAATAGTTCGGCATCTAAGTTGAGTTCTTCAAAATCATTCTGGTCTGTATTTATTGCTTCATGAAATGCATTTGTTACCATTTCATTCAACCTATCATGCTCATGATAATTGTTCTCCCTGTAACAACCAAATTGATCATGATTAACAAGTAATTCATTTTCATGCTAAACATTGCTACTACTACTTCCTGCATCATGTCCACTACTATAACCTTCTCCGTGTTGATACCATATATAATAATGCGGTGTAAATCCTCTATTCAACACGTGACGAGCCAAACCGTCTCAACTGAAATAAATTTCTTATTCATACATTTCCAACAAGGATAGAAAATCTTACCGCTCTCCTTGGTTATCGATGTCTGGTCGGCTTGATACATGAATATTTGAACACGGTCTTGAAACTCTTTTGTCACCGCTCCTTAAACTTCCACGGGAACACTTAGCTATCCCATGATAAATAAAACCTCCCACGACTCCTAGACGTAAACACAAATTCCTACGACCTAGGACACCGTTCTCTGTCCAACGATACGCTGTGACTCGGACTATCCCTAGATAGCCAAATTTTCCATGCAGCCCGACCCTAGGACATGACGCCGTTTCTCTGGAATACACACCTACCGATGTCACTCTGTAGGATAACACCTAACCCGAACCACTATACGAAGGTACATGAACTGACCAGGATCTCCTAAGGATCCAATCGGGAAGGAAGTACTAGAACTCCATCTCTAGACTTGCGGGATCTAACACACACTATAAAGTCCTAATAATAATAATTTAAACAATCAGACTCGCTGGGACTCAATGACATCACGCAAGACCGATAAGGTCAAATGGTAATACTAACTCAACCCAGTAGCCATGCTATCCCGCAAGTCCTACCACCATTAATCAACACATCCAAACCTACCCGGTCCCATACCAGAATAGGTATCCACACCCAACTTCCCCAGTCCCGTACCGGCGTACGTATTAATCAACAAAATCTATCCGATCAACACCGTAGTAGATAAACAATCACACAATACTACAATCTACCCAGCCCAACACCGGAGTAGATAACAATTCACCACAATATCAAGACATCAGCAAACAGATATATACTAAGGTTAATTCAGTCTTTAGTTCTTAATTTAACTTCTTATTTCATTTAAATCTGCTATCTTGGAATTAGTATATTACTAACCATGTATCCCGCATAATTATTAATTCAATTAATTTAACTCTTTTAGATTTATTTTAGTTTCATCTATTCATTTATTTACCACTAGATTGGAGTTAGTAAACTTAATAACTCCCTAGACGGCTAAATCCCAATTAATTACTTCTTTATAATTCAATTCTTTATTTCTAAGTTTAGTTATTTTAATCAGTCAGATTGAGATTAGTAAACTTACTAATCTCCTGACCTCCAATTATTTATGCTTAATATCTTAACTCGATTACCCATCTAACTAATCCTTAGTCTGGTTATAATATTCTAAGGTTTGTTAAATTTAGTATTTATCTGGATACTAACTAACTCGTAATTTATGTATATAGATTCATTTATTTTAGTTCCCATAATATATATATATATAATCCTAAGCATGTCCCCCTTTATGTATGCAACAATTACTAAACAACAAATTGATCTAGGGTACGATATCCTATGATTATAGGGTTTATCAGTTCCGAGTCTACATGCTGAATCGATCTACCCTAAATGCAACAAACAACATACAAGCCAACTCACAGTGCAATAATGACGACGGATGGATGGATGACGGATCCACGAGACCCGAGGCTAAACCGAACTTCCCCAAATTGTTGACCCTTTGACCCGAGGTTTGACTATGAGCGTTGACCCGAGCTAGTGGAACAGTTGACCGGCGAGTAGTGGCGCTGACCCGCGTCGGCGAGAGTGGATTTGCGACGAATGACCGGCATTGACCGGTAAAGAGGAGATCGCCGGCGTGATGTCCGGCGGTTCTGAGCTACCACCGGTGGAGATTCCAGCGAGAGAGGAGAAACCAATGGGGTGGTGCGGAGAGAAGAGAGAAAGAGGCGGCGACCGGCGAATGGTTCCGGCGATGGCGATTTCTATGGTGAGGGAAGTTCGGCGTGAGAGGTGTTGGGGAAAACAGAGAGAGAGAGAGAGAGAGAGAGAGAGAGAGAGAGAGAGAGAGAGAGAGAGAGAGAGAGAGAGAGAGAGAGAGAGAGAGAGAGAGAGAATGGTGAAAAGGAGGAGCAAAGGAGCTCCGGCGGTGACGTCGGATTCAAGCGGTTCTCCAGCGAGATCTCCGGTGACGCCGAGCTTCCTCCGGTGGATTAGGGCGGCGGTTGATGGACTAATGATTTAGGGGATAAGTATCATGGTTTAAGGGTTAATGGAGGTTTAGGAGGTTAACTTGGGAAGCAAGTAAATAACCAAGTAGAAGAGGAGATGAGGTGGTGGTCGTCGCCGGTTGGGGAGGGAGAGAGGGGTGAGTGTTTCTGTGTTTTTGGTTGGATGAGTGATGAAGAAGATGGGAAGGAGCACATGGTTTTATAATCAAAAACCTCTTCTACATGCATGAACCTAAATGCCAGGTGGCAATCAAATTGATTCACCAAGTAACACATAGTCACTTAGGTGTCTCCTCCTGATTTACCATGCAAAATACAAAGAATCTGGCCAATGTGGATTCATGCACCACAAATGAGCCAATCGGTGATCGCCACGTGGTATGTAGCGATCCCGAGCCATTTTCCGTCACTCTTCGAAACTTTCAAAATATCTTTAAATCCCATTTTTATTTTATGGATTATGAAAAATGATGCTCCGCAATTCGTTTAGCCGTTTTTGCCTTATGTAGCTCCCAAAACGTCAAATAGAAGTTTTTCGTCTTTTTTCGGTTTTATCGGTTTCCATTCCCGACAATCCGTAAAATATTTTAAAATCCAATTTCAGGTTCTCCTTCTTCTAAGTAATCTTTTCAAATAAAAAGAAAATTACTTGGCCCGTCAAAGCTTTATGTCTTCATTTTTGGTAAAATTACAAATATTATCATGAACATCCAAATATTGCATAAATTACAAATATTATCATGAGTCATGGCATTACAATATGCATCCCTTGGATGTAACGTAGAGGTGGGCAAGACATCTTGGTCTGATCACATATGTGTTGATTCAGGGAATCCACAATGATCAATTCAATGAACTGATTAGAAAATAAGGGACTTGGATTTAGTCTTATTAGAACAAGAGCTGAAATCGAGTAGCCTCGCTAGCTCTAGGGTTTCGGTACAAAAGTATGAGTTATGAACTTAGTCTAGAGTTTTTCCCTAGATTCTCTCTGATATTATTTACAAAATCCGAACCAACTTAGATTATGTTTGCTTTTTCAAGATTTGCGTTTATCTTCTTTTATTTTGTAAACATGTTAAATTAACATATTTACTTTTTCCATGCAGGTCGGTCGCGATATTGGCGCCGAGCTGCCCTGTTGTCGCCGTGCTACTTCGCACTGGACCGACGTCATCCCGCTTAGGCTGGAACTTCTTCGGGCTGTTTTAGCTATTGGGCCGGGACATAGAGGGGGTGCTAAAACCACCTCCTACAGTAAGCTCGCCCCCCAATTCATCGTACTTAGCGGAGCTTAGGTTGGCGAATTTAATAGCGGTCTGGCCTGGTTAGCTGAATCGGTGCGAGCGTAGATCTGTAATTCGAATTGTCAACTCTTTTTCCAGGTGGCTATCGGCGCTTCGCGTACACAGGATGCTTCTTTCATGTCCAATGGTACCGGGACACGTGGGCTGGGAAGTCGCAGGCTCGCGCCCGTTGAGAGGTAAACTTGTCCCTCAGAAGACTCCCGTCTCTTTACTTCTATAAATAATGCCTCCTTCTTTCACTTTTTCTATCCGCTACCAGAAGTAATTTTCAGGTACCTTCTCCTTATAAACTCTCTCGTATTTTTTTCGTCTTTATATCTTTCTAGCCTTTGTCAATTTCTTCGCCGATATGCGCATCCGTGCCGAGTCCAGTGAAAACTCTGCCAGTATCGTGAGTGCTGGTGCTTTTGACGGGGAAAGCATCCCTTCTTCCTCGCAGCGTAGATCGGATTCGGTCAACCTCGTTCAAGAATTGTCTCGGAGACAGGCCGTGTCTCTTTGTGATGACGCTACCGACCAATCTGACAAACACGTTCCTCTTTCATTGAGGGCGGCGTCCCGTGGCCGAGGTAAAGAAAAGGTATCCACGAAAGGGAAAGAAACAGAAGTAGCTCCTCCGCAGGCCACATATGATGACTTCGGCATCTTGCCGACCTTATCTACCGAAGACTCTCTATCTTTACTAAAGACCTTCCTTGGATGTGAAAGAGGGAAATTTCTTTTGCCTTCCGACTCGCAACGTCCTTGGGATTCTCCTCCGAACTTTGCTTGTTTGTATGAGTCGGTTTTCCACGTCGGGAACCTCCGATTCCCATTTCCTAGTGTGTTGGTTGAGTTTTGCGCGAGGTTCATGATTGCTTTTACCCAGCTGAATCTTGCTGGTATTATTAAATTAACCGGCATCCTCGAGCTTAGTATATCTCTTGGAATTTCGTTGACGTTCGACCTGTTCGAATGTTTCGGCCAGCTGAACATCGTGACGAAGAAACCGGGATGGATTCAGGTTAACCTTCGGCCGCAATACAAGTTGCGGACTGGTATTAAAACTAGCAAGACTTATAATTGCCAGAGGAAGAATTTTTTTTGTCAAGATCGACAAATTTTTGTTTCATGATCCGTCGGCCTTAGTTGTCAACGAATGGAACCTCTCTGTTGGTAGTTGACCTATCGGCCAATCGTATGCATTACTTCTTTCTATTGGCTTTGACCATTGTTTTTTTTATCTTTCAGATCGTCTCAATCAAAAGCGACTCAATCAGGAATATTTGAACGGCGTCGGCAGAAATTTTTCCGAACTTGGTTGGCAGATTTGACCTGAAGCCGAAGAGACTAAATCGAAGAAGACCAGTGGGTTTATTGTTGCTTTGTTGTCTCTCGCGGTGTTGTCATTTTTTATTTGTTCTCATTCTTGTGAACTGCTTTCCGCAGCATCTCATCCGAAGAGTCAAATGGGGAAAGCAAGGAAAGTTATCCCGAGTATGGTGATCGATCCAAAGAAGACCTCTAGACCTTCCGACAGCGGCAAGGCGGATGGATATAGCCAATATGCGGTTGCTAAACAACTTTCTTCTCCTATGTCGCAATCCAAGAGAGGAGACAACCGAGCCTCCGATGAAGCCGACATGAAAAGGGCTGAGGAGGCTAAAAAGCGTTCGTCCGAGCTAAGGTCGAAGAGAGCGGCCGATGGCACTAGTTCTCCGAAGAAGAAGACTGGGATTTTGTCCGTTGCGGACGAGCTGGAGGAGCCTCCTTCTCAATTGACTCGGAAGACTTCGAGGTCTACCGGTCCGGTCGAGGAAGCTCCTTCGACCGATAAAGAGACTCTTCCTCCTTCCTACGCTCAACAAGTTTCGGCTACATAACCTTCTGGACCGTTGGCTTCGCCTGCTGGGGCGAGGAAAAGATCTTCAGAAGTAGCGGGTCGCTCCGAGGGTTCTGGTGCGAGTAAGCGCCCGAAGGTTGGTGAGTCTTCCGAGAGCTGGAAGAACAGGTCCTTCGTTCTTTGAGGGGACAAGCTTAAGATACCGGATGCACGCTACTGCGGGGAGCTGGTCCGAAATATCTCCTTTGACGCTATCCCGCCATGTGCGGTTGACCAAGCCACAAGCCGGATGTGAACTGCGACATCTCTCAATTCTTGCTTATTCTTTTTCTTTTGGTGTTTCCCCTTTGTTTTGACACTTTTTGTTATGCAGGAGCTCAAAGGTTTCAAGGAGAATATGTTTGCCGAGCTGGCGCAGGAGAAGCTTCGTCAAATCGAAGAAGTGAGGAATAAGCAGAATATCGCGGCGTCGGAGGTTGGCGAACTGATTAACGGTTGTAGTGCCTTACTCCGAAAGTACGAATATTGTCTTCAGGAGCTGAAGGAGGCGTTCGCCACGAAGGATGCTGAGAGAAACGCGTATATGAACTTGAGCCAATACTCTGGGACCCTGAATTTTTTTCGATCACTTCGAGACCAGGGGATAACCATTCCTGAAGAGGTTTTTGAGGAGCTCACGGCGGAGAAGAAAAAGTGGGATGAGGAAGTCGATCGGATCAACGCTCCAGACATCGTCGATGACTTTTTCGTGATTTCCTCGGTTCAGCTTAGGATGCGCGACTGCAATCCTCCTTCTCCTCGCTCCTTTCAACCTCCGTCTGACAATTCTCAAGTTGATGGTGCTGCCTTGTTTGACGAGTTCGGCACCAACAATGAGGTGATGTCGATGGATGTGGTTGAGGCTCTGAAGAGTCCCGAGGGTGCTCCACTCACGGTGACATGAAATTCTTCATGATCTCCCGAGATGTTGCCTACCTCAACCCCGGCTGCTCCTCTGGTCGAGCCATTTCAAGATCTCCCTCCGCTGGCCTAGGCTTTTATTTTGTTTTGTTGTAGTACGTTTATTTTTAGGGGTGGTTTGATCTCCCCTTTTTGTAGAACTTTTATGGGGTTATGGGGTGACTATGTCCCCCTTTTTCCGAACAAAATTATATTTTTCGCGAAGTCGTTTTATTGATGATCGTGTGAGGATCGTGTGAGGGCGGAAAATTTCTTGCCTTTTGGGATTGATGACTGTTTATTTTAGCGAGGAATTACTTTCGCTTATGGACTATTTTTGTATACTCTGAGTGAATACTTCAAGAGTGAATAGCGATGAGTTCATCTCGTTGTTTATCGAAGTGGCCTAAAAGGACTTTACTTTCGAGTGAACGAGGAAATAAATGGAAAGGGGGTTGATTTAACCGAGTTATCATCTTTTCGTTGCGAAATCCTTAAAGGATTTGTTGAGAAAAGGGGTTTGACTGTTTGATAAGTCTTAGTTTAGAGCTCGGATTTTTTTAGTGTTTTTCTCGGAGACAACGCGGCTTAAGATTGTACCTTGAAGAAGGGTTTAATTTGATTACGTGAGTGAAGACTCGGTTTTGGTTCGTCGAGCGGGGCTTGGAAATAATTTTGTATCCCTAACTCGGGATCGGTTGTTCGAGACAGGTTAGCTTATTTTGTCCTTCTGAGTTAAGGAGCGGGCTTTTCCTTATGCCAATACATTTAAGATCAGAGTCTTGGTCATATGGTAAAGGCAAATGTTCTTGCACGTTGTTGTGCGGATATGATTGAGTCGAGCATATGGCAAAGATGTCGGTGTTTGTTTGAGACAAGAATTTGTTTTTTCAACAAAAGTCTGTTTTTATTGATTTACGGTTGAACTCTGGGTAGAGTTGCCTACGTACCTCGAAAAGGAGGATCAAGCCGTTCTTAGTTCATATTACACAAGGTAATAGTTTTTTTTTTTGCGCAAAAACCGTAAAAAACAGCTATGCCGTGATGTTCGGTGATATAGAGTCTAGGCCTGGTCCTGCCGAGGTGCGCTCATCCTGGAAAAGCAAACATAACCTTCGCCTCTCTCGGAAGCTTTCCTTATGGTGGTGGTCCTGGTACGATCTTCTTTTTCCCTTTGGGCTCAGAGGGATGAGGGAGTTTTCGCTCGCTTATGAAGCATAACCTCGAAGTGGTCTGATCTCCTCTGAGCGTATGGACTCCGTTTGGAGTCGGGAATTTTATACACTGATGGTACTTCGAAGCGACTGCCTTCAATGCATGTAGCTCAGGTGTTCCCAAGATTGCATTGAATATAGCTGGTCTATCGGGGATGACGAATTTTGTAATGGTTGCCATTCCGCCAACGTAAATTGGGAGTTTTACCGTGCCATATCGTCATGGTTTGGTCGCCATCGAATCTAGTTAGTGGTGGCACCTTTGGCTTGACTCGCAATTTTTTTAATTCTGCTTTCTCAAATGTTTCTTTGAAGATCACATCGACCGAGATTCCCGAATCAAGTAGAACGCGGGATATCTCGCAATCTCTGATTAGGATATTGATGAACAGGGGATCATTATGCGGCACGTCTACTCCGAGTGCGTCGGCTTTTGTGAACGAAAGGGGTATACCTTCTTCGATGGGGAGTGGGTGACGTTTAATCGCTGAAGACTTTCGGCCGTACTTCTTGATCAATCGCACCGAATCCGAACACAGTTGTAGACCGCCCATTATCATGTTGATTCTGCGATGGGGTTGCGGTGCAGCTCGGCCCTCGTCATCTTCATCCCAAGGACGCCCGTTGGGCTCCATTTATGGGGGATTCTCTTACTGCTCTGCTTCTTGGGCGGGGGTTTCCCTTTGATTTTCTTGCCCGTTGTCGTTATTTTTAGGTCGTTGACCACCTCGCTCGGGGTTGACTATCTTCCCTTTGCGGTACTGGTCCAACAAGTACTCGGCCAAGTTTCGGCACGACGCGGTGTCATGAGAGTGCTTCCTATGATACTCACAGTATGGTCGGTCATCGTTACCGTCCTCAGATCGTGGCTGGTTACGAACATACTTGTTCCATCCTTGCGATGTGCTGCCGACGACGAAGGTCGAAGGTGCATTTCCATTCTTATTGTCCTGAAGATCGGGTTTCGGTTTTTCATTTGACGTGGAGGCTTTCTTGACCGAGCCAACATGCTTTTGGAGAGCATGGAGTCCTCTTCTTCCAGCTCGATGAACACTACCGCTCTGTGTAACGCATCTTCTAAGGACGTGGGCTTATTAAGCATCAGGTCCTTTTTGAAGTCTGAGTTATAGCATAAACCTTTCTGAAGTGCTCCTCTAGCCGCATTGTCATCCACGTTTATCTTGGATAAGACCTCCTTGAATCGGTCGATGAACTCTCGCAAGGGCTCATCTTGCTTTTTTCGAGGTCCCATAGATCGGCGTATGATGACTCGGGGTTATGTATAAAGAGTAGTGTTAGAGGAACATCTCCGAGAGCTGGTGAAAGATGTCGATCGATCCTACCTTAAGTCGCGAAAACCAGGGAAGGGTCGTCCCTCAGTGGTTTTCCACGAAGTGTTGGCAGTACCCGGGATCTCTTTCCTCGTTCGTGAATCGATTTTGACCCATCGCTATCATGAAAGTTTTCATGAACTTGCTAGGGTCGAATTTCCTTCTTAGAATGGAATCTTGACCTTTTCGATTGCGCGGGACTTTTGCGTTCATTATTCGGTCCGTGAAGGGTGTTTGCTGGGACTGTTCCAACACACGATCAAGTTCAGGTGCCGAGCTGGCCACGCGATGGACTTTAGAGCTTAACTCTTGGATTTTACTCAGTGTAGTCATGTGCTGATTATTGGATATCGACGCCGAGTTGGCCGGGTTGGATATGCTACCTTCCGGGTTTAATACCAATCCGATGATCGTCTGAGGAGCTTCAGGAAAAAGGCTCCGGTTGATAGATGGTATCTGCTCCGGGTTCGCTCCGTTGCGGTTTCATTTCAAACGTTCGAGCAAGTTTTCTTGGAGCAGGGCTCGTTGGTTAGCAATCGCGGTGATGCGCTCGGTTGCTGCTTTGTCCATGCTTTCTACTCGGTCTAGGAGCATGTGGAGAATCTCCATCGTGTTTTGACTCCCAACTCTGTTGGTCGGTGTCGCTGCGTTCAGCGTGCGTGCTGATCTCGCTGGTGGCGTTGCATCGTTTGTGCACATAGTGGTAGTTGCGACCACTGCTCGAGTTGGTTTTGCCCAGGTGTGGTCAGGGCGCTCGGGTTTCCTGCGGTCGGCGCGCTATCTTGCTATCCCAAGTGTGCTGGTCTGTTTCGGGCTTCGTCACCTTGCTGGGATGGATTGGACTAGGTCCGCTTTTCTCCTGCTGCGTTGATGACGGGGGGATTTCGCCTGCGTTGCTGATTCCTCATGTCCCTTGCGATAAGAGCGGTGTTTCTGTCATGCCGATCTTTCCTTTAGTTAATCGAAAGTCCCCACAGATGGCGCCAATTGTTGATTTAGAGAATCCACAAAGATCAATTTAATGAACTGATCAGAAAATAAGGGACTTGGATAATAAAGATTAAAGTATTGAAAGGCAATAAAAAATATAGACCGAAAATCTAGTCTTCTTAGAACAAGAGCCGAAATCGGGTAGCCTCGCTAGCTCTAGGGTTTTAGTACAAAAGTATGCGTTGTGAACTTATTCTTTTCCTGCGCAGTGGAAAGATATTTATAGCAGAGGATCTAGGGTTTTTCCCTAGATTCTCTCTGATATTATTTACAAAATCCGAACTAATCTAGATTATGTTTTCTTTTCCAGGATTTGCGTTTATCTTCTTTTCTTTTGTAAATATGTTAAATTAACACATTTACTTTTTCCATGCAGGTCGGTCGCGATATTGACGCCGAGCTGCCCTGTTGTCGCCGTGCTACTTCGCAATGGGCCGACATCATCCCGCTTGGGCTGGATCTTCTTCGGACCGTTTTAGCTATTGGGCCGGGCCACAAAGGGGTGCTAAACCCACCTCCAACATCATGCCAAGGTTTCGTCCTTTCTTCCTCGGAGAGACCTACATAAACCAATAATATGTTATTATATGAACAATTATTTGCAAAAAAAATTAAATAAACAAAACAAGAAATAAAATTATCTCCGTGTAAATCTCATCGTTCTCTCGGGTGGTCAGTTTATCTTGGATCGGAGTACCTCCCGGTGGCAGCTGTTGCGAAAGCTGCGTCTCTTGATATGTGACTCTCGATGTCACTTCGTTGTATTTGTGCTCGGCATGGGGACTCACAAACTGACCATCTTTGTTCTGATTAGTAGCTTCGAAGAGGTCCGTCATAGACGGGAGCTCTCCGTCCTTAGCCTATAAATAGATAAAATGTTATATTAGTTATAAAAATTTGTAAATAATTAAGAAAAAAAGAATATTATAATAAAAATTCATACCATATGTAAACGTCTTCCCGCAAAAGACATTTAGTCGGATGTATGAGGCATTGGCAGATGACCATCGTGTCCTACGATCATCTGGGATGCCGAGCACTTTGTGGAGCGAGAGACGGAATGAGGGTCCCTCTAGAAGGCGACCAAATCGTTCCAAACAGCGACTGAAATATATAGCGGCTGTGCAGCATCGCCAACCACCATCCACCCATTCATCTTCCAGTCTGAAATAGTACCGTTAATTAGGAGCTTAGCTTCCTGCCAGAAAGCTACTTTTACCCGCCCCATGGTGGACAAGCTCCCAGTGCCATTTTTGCTGTAAATAGAAAAAAAAATTAATTTTTATAATTAAATAAAAAAATATAAAAAATTAAAATTAAAATAAAATTATCGCAAAGCATTTGAGCCACGTATATCTGGTAGTTTGATTCGTCTGACTCCAATTACAGTGCGGCTCCGCAAAATAACCTTTGATCGTGTCAAAAACGTTAGGAACAATAAATTAATGGATATTAAAAACATTATTCTTACCAAAATGTGTTTGGTGGTCTGTCGGGATGTAGTCTCGGGAGCGTCTCTCGGCCCAGCTTCTCCTGAAGCTGCTCGACCGTCATGTGATCATAAGGTGGCTGCACATTACCGGGATAAGGTGCGGCCGGCTCTACCGGCGGTGGAGGCTGTGTAGCCAGGTCTGCTGGCGGGGATGCTAAGAAGATCTGCTCAGTCATCCAGTCAAACCTCAGCTAAGTTATGATTAGTTTTAAAGGTCATCATCCTAGCTACCAACGATAATTTTGACAACTCTTCTCTACAACTATCATAGAGGGGCTGATTTGATGCGTCTAGCAGATCATAAAATTGTTTGGCATCTAAGTTGGGTGATTCAAAATCATTATGATCTGTATTTATTGCTTCATGAAATGCATTTGTTACCATTTCATGCAACCTATCATGCTCATGATAATTATGCTCCCTGTAACAACCAAATTGATCATTATTAACAAGTAATTCATTTTCATGCTAAACATTGCTACTACTACTTCCTGCATCATGTCCACTACTATAACCTTCTCCGTGTTGATACCATATATAATAATGCGGTGTAATCCTCTATTCAACAAGTGACGTGACAAACCGTCTCAACTGGAATAAATTTCTTATTCATACATTTCCAACAAGGACATAACATCTTACCGCTCTCCATGGTTATCGATGTCTGGTCGGTTTGATACATGAATATTTGAACACGGCTTGAAACTCTTTTGTCACCGCTCCTTAAACTTCCATGGGAACACTTAGCTATCCCATGATAACTCCCACGACTCCTAGACGTAAACACAAAGTCCTACGACCTAGGACATCATTCTCTGTCCATCGATACGCGGTGACTCGGACTATCCCTAGAAAGCAAATTTTCTATGCAGCCCGGCCCTAGGATATGACCCCGTTTCTCTGGAATACACACCTACCGACGTCACTCCGTAGGTTGACACCTAACCAGAACCACTACTCGAAGGTACGTGAAATGACCAGGATCTCCCAAGAATCCAATCGGGAAGAAAGTATCGGAATGTCCTCTCTAGACTTGCGGGATCTAACGTACCCTATTGTGTCTTAATAACAATAATTTAAACAATCAGACTCGCTGAGACTCTATGACATCACGCAAGACCGATAAGGTCAAGTGGTAATACTAACTCAACCTAGTACCCAGGCTATCCTGCAAGTCCTAGCACCATTCATCAACACATCCAAACTTACCCGGTCTCGTACCGGAATAGGTATCCACATCCAACTTACCCAGTCCCGTACCGGATTAAGTATTAATCAACACAATCTATCGGGCCCAACACCGAAGGACAGAAACAATCACACAATAATACGGTCTACCCGGCCTAACACCGGAGTAGATAACCAATCTGAAGGAATTTCTAGCAGTTCTAATCAGGATTAGCAACCCTAGTCTGAATTCCGAGCCTAGGATCTAAGGTTCATATAATTGAATCTATGGGATCTCAGATTTACCTGGTGGTTTGCAGCGGAAGATTTGCAGATAATCGAGATCGCGAAGCACCTCAAATGATGTGCCTCTACAGGTATCCACACGCACACGAACTGAACAGGAGGGATGCTAGTGCCTATAGAGATCCAATCTCTTCGGAGGTTTCTCTTCAAGTTCTGGTGGCTATCTGTTCGGTTAAAAACAGTTTAGGTCGACCATATATCTTATATATGTCGACTTAAACCATAACGGAATTAACCAACGATTAAACCGAATTAATCTGGTAATCCACGAGTTGCATCGATCGACACACTCTTTGTGTCGATCGACACTGCCCCAGAATATTGATATCGAATGCATATCAAATATGCATTCACTAGATCATTACATTAATGATCAACCTCGTCTTTAACGTCCAGTTTGCTTAGGTGTGTGACCCTGTAGGATCATATAACACTAGCAATGAGTTCTCAACTCATTGATCATAAGTGGCTTCTAGCAAAGCGTTATGACTTCCTAGTGTTATGTTATTGTCTCATCTCGACTATACGACTTTCACTTAGAGCAAGTACAATAGATTTCAGGACATTCCCAACAATCTCCCACTTGTACTGGAATCATCTATTCCTTTAATCCCTTTGTAGCTATATCTCAATCTAGCATAAGGCAAGAACTGTGTCATCTTTATTAAGCTAGATCACGTTTATCGAATCCCGATTTGTACTGATAAAACAAACGACTGACAATCACCTCGTTTGAGCGCGGCCACGCATTTCCAGTATCAAATCTTCGATATGCCCAGATATATTTAACTCATGTTATATAGGAGGTACAAATCTCATCTTGTTCCATCCACGTCTCTTTCATATTTCATGATACGCCTAATCAGTGTCTTTATAATCACCAGTTACGGTTGACGTTTGACAAAGTCAAGACGGACCAATCCATATGTAAGAGAAAATGATGAACTCAGGTCTAAGGACTATACTCTTTAGTCGTTATGAGAAGCTCTTATGACACTCATATAACATCTTGCAGAGTTCTCATTTAACGGGTCAAGTCCGATCATGTGTTCTCTAACACATATCTATGTGATTGACTTTAATACACTTATTAATGACTCCATGAAACATAGTCATCAGTCACCTCACATACTAGTCTCACGTGGTTGTTAATGTCCCATTTTAACAACCTCGACCAGGGACCATTTATAATTTATATCATTTATTGCTTATAGGGTTTCATGATCAAGTCACATACTTGATGACCTATAAAATGTCATAAATTACTTTGGGACAATATATTTAATTAACACAATTAAATAATGCTGAAACAATTTCAATAAAATAACATAACCAAATTATGTTTTACGAACATCAAGTCATAACTAAAAACCAAATATAACTCCCACTGAAAACAAGATCATATCTTAAGAAATCTAATGCCTACAGCAGCAGTGTGCAACTCATGCTTAGGCCTTGGGAGGGGCTTGGTCAGTGGATCAGCTACATTCTCATCCGTCGGGACTCTGCTGATCTTCACATCTCCTATATTCACAATATCACGGATAAGGTGATATCTCCTTTCTATGTGTTTGGATTTCTGGTGTGATCTTGTGCTTGTGCAATGGCTCCATTGTTGTCACAATACAAAGCCACCGGCTCAGAAATGCTAGGAATCACACCAAGTTCAGTAATGAACTTCTTGATCCAAACAGCCTCCTTTGCCGCTTCAGAAGCAGCGAGAACTCAGCTTCAGTTGTGGAATCTGCTACAGTGTCCTGCTTGGAACTCTTCCAGCTGACTGCACCGCCATTCAGGCAGAAGATGTAACCAGATTGCGATCGGAAATCATCTTTGTATGTCTGAAAACTTGCGTCTGTGTAACCAGTTACTACCAGCTCATCACTTCCTCCGTACACCAAGAATTTATCCTTAGTATTTCTCAAATACTTCAGAATATTCTTGACTGATGTCCAGTGACTTTCACCAGGATCCGATTGGTATCTACTAGTCATGTTTAAAGCACAAGCAACATCTGGACGAGTACAGAGCATGGCATACATGATGGATCCCAACGCCGAGGCATAGGGAATCCGACTCATGCGTTCTCGCTCAGCAGGTGTTTCAGGACACTGCTTCTTGCTGAGACTTATGCCATAAGACATTGGTATGAAGCCCTTCTTGGAATCTTGCATTCTGAACCTGTGTAAGACTTTATCGATATAAGTGTCTTGACACAGTCCAATCAACTTGTTTAATCTATCTCTATAGATTCTTATTCCAAGAATATACGCGGCTTCTCCCATGTCTTTCATTGAAAAACAACTTTCGAGCCAAGTCTTAACAGACTGTAACAACGGAATGTCATTTCCATGAAGAAGTATGTCATCTACATACAACACGAGAAATGCAACTGCGCTCCCACTAGTCTTCTTGTAAACACATGGTTCTTCTTCGTTCCTGATGAAATCAAACTTTTTGACTGCTTCATCAAAAACGAAGATTCCAACTCCGAGATGCTTGCTTCAATCCATAAATGGATCGATGAAGCTTGCATACTTTCCTAGCATCTTTAGGATCAATGAAACCTTCGGGCTGTGTCATGTACACATCCTCTTCCAGAATTCCATTAAGGAAAGCTGTTTTCACGTCCATCTGCCAGATCTCATAATCATAATGAGCAGCTGTTGCTAGGAGAATCCGAATGGATTTAAGCATGGCGACAGGTGAATAGGTTTCTTCATAGTCAATACCATGAATTTGTTTGAAACCTTTTGCCACTAGCCTTGCTTTAAATATCTGAATATTTCCATCCACATCAATTTTCTTCTTGAAAATCCATGTACACTCAATGGGTCTTGCACCATCGGGTAAATCAACCAAAGTCCATACTTGGTTCTGTGACATGGATCCCATTTCGGATTCAGCGGCTTTCAGCCACTTTTCAGAGTCAGGGCTCATCATCGCTTCTTCGTAATTCGCGGGCTCGTCACTGTCAATGATCAATAAATCATGACAATTGGTTACGAGAAATCCATATCTCTCGGGTTCGTGACGGATCCTTTCGGATCTGCGAATTTCAGGCTCCACAGGCGCTGGCTCTACAACTCTTTGTAGATCCAACTGTTGCTCCTCCACAATGGGCTGGGCGATTTCCTGTGGCTCTCGAACTTCTTCGAGTTGTACTTTACTCCCACTGTTTCTCTTGGAAAGAAACTCTCTCTCAAGAAAAACACAGTTCCGAGAAACAAACACTTTGTTCTCGGATTGGTTGTAAAAGTAGTATGCCTTGGTTTCCTTAGGATAACCAACGAAGTAGCACTTATCAGATTTGGGTTCGAGCTTATCTGTAATTAATCGCTTAACATAAGCTTCACAACCCCAAATCTTCAGGAAAGACAAACTCGGAACATTTCCAGTCCACATCTCATGTGGTGTCTTTGCAACTGATTTTGACGGAACCCTATTAAGTGTAAACGCAGACGTTTCTAGAGCGTATCCCCAAAAGGATAATGGAAGAGTTGAGAGACTCATCATTTATCGAATCATATCTAATAAAGTTCGATTCCTCCTCTCGGACACCCCATTCCATTGTGGTGTTCCAGGAGGAGTGAGTTGTGAAACAATTCCACAATCTCTCAAATGATCACTGAATTCTTGGCTTAAGTATTCTCCTCCACGATCTGATCGAAGAGCCTTAATACTTTTGCCAAGTTGATTTTGTACTTCATTTTGGAATTCTTTGAACCTTACAAAAGATTCCGACTTGTGTCTCATTAAATAGACATAACCATACCTGCTGAAATCATCAGTGAAGGTAATGAAGTATCGAAAATTTCCTCTGGCACTTGTGCTCATTGGGCCGCACACATCTGTATGTATAAGGCCCAATAGGTCACTGGCCCTTTCATTTTGTTTGTTGAAAGGGTCCTTAGTCATTTTTCCCAGTAAACAAGATTCACATTTCTCACATGATTCATAATCAAATGAGCCCAGAAGCCCATCACTATGGAGCTTTTGGATCCGTTTCTCGTTTATGTGGCCCAAACGACAATGCCAAAGAAAAGTCTGATTCGTATCATTTGATTTGAATCTCTTGGTGTTAATGTTATAGATTGGCGTGCTTTGGTTTAAAACATAAAGCTCATTCTCTAATGGGCTGCTACCATAAAATATATCATTGTAATCAAAAGAACAACATTTATTCTTAATTAAAAACTGATATCCTTCTACGTCCAAAACAGGAATAGAAATAATATTTCTGCTTATAACAGGTACATAGTAGCAATTATTAAGTTTTAAAACCAAACCAGAAGGTAAAGACAAGTTATATGTTCCTACGGCTAATGCAACAACTCTTGCTCCATTCCTACTGTTGCTTAGGCCCTGCATATTTGTACAAATATGAGCACCACAACCGGTATCCAATACCCAAGAAGTAGAACCAGAAGTAGTAACATTTACTTCTATAACATAAATACCTGAAGATGAAGTCTCGAAAGTCTTCTTCTTCTTCTTCTCTTCCAAGAATTTGTTGCAGTTTCTCTTCCAATGTCCAGGCTCTTTACAGTAATGGCACTTATCAGTCACAGATGGGCCAGGCTTGGGCTTAGGGGGTGGCGCAGGCGCGTCCTGGTTCTCAACCTGGACGGCCTTGCTCTTTCCCTTACCTTTGCCAAGTTTCTTAAACTTCTTACCTCCTTGTACCATAAGTACATTTGGAGTGCCCTTCTTGATGTTAGGCTCAGCTGTCTTGAGCTTGCCATGCAGTTCAGTCAACGTCTTCGTCAAGTTGTTCATGTTATAGTTCATAACAAACTGATCATAACTTGACGGCAGTGACTACAAAATGATGTCAGTAGCCAACTCTTGGCTAATGGACAATCCAGCCTCCCCAGGTTATCAATATAACCCATCATCCTAATGACATGAGGACTGACTGGACCGTCCTTTGGTAGCTTGCATTCAATGAGAGATTTAACCGTCTGGTACCTCTCAGTTCGTGCTTGCTCCTGAAACATACTTTTCAGGCTAGTGATCATCTCCACTGGCGACTCCACGTTCTCGTATTGCTTTTGCAAATCCGAGTTCATGGTAGCCAACATAAGACAATTCACATCGACCACATCATTAGAGTGCTTATCCCAAGCACTCCTTTCTGAATGTGGAGCATTGGCTCTCGGTTTTTCAGAGAGAACAGTTTCCAGGACATAGTCCCTTTTCTCCTGCTTGAGAACAATTCTCAAGTTCCGATACCATTCGAGAAAATTCGATCCATTTAACTTGTCCTTCTCAAGGACGGATCGCAGGGGGAAAGAGTTATTATGAGTGTTAGTCATAGCTGAGAACAAAGAAAGGTAAAAGGTTTAGTTATGATGTTCAAGAAATGAGAAGTCTTAACTTTTAATAAACTCGCATTATATTCAAACAATGTTTCCTCAGATGAATATAATGATCCAAGACCCATACTTCACTAAATTTAAGTGAGCCACTGGCTATCACTCAACTTTAGCTATCTAGGTAAGCAACAACTTTGCTAGTTATATCCAATATAACTCTTGGTTGTGGATCGACATCTTATGTCCAATCCACCTGATGTCTCTGAGCCCCAAACGATTTTTATGGCCCAGTCAAGTAAACCAATCTCTTCAGTCATGTAATTGTCGATGTCTTGCACTGCAAGTCCATCAACACGATTACCTCTGTCTTACTCATGAAATTGTGGACATCTTGCACTGCAAGTCTATCGCACAATTAAATGGGTCTTGACAGTTGACAAGATTGGAAAAACATCAAGTATCACTTGATATTTGGTTGAGGAACGGAACCTTTTAAAACGTTCAGTTTTATTATGTTTTAATTCTTCTAATTAAATGATTTGTCTTGGTTTGGTTCTGTGGCTTCAGGTTCCATAACCTAAACCATCGAATCTGGTGTCGACCGACACTACTTTAGTGTCGATCGATGCAGATTAACCAAAACCAATCTGCGATAACCGATCAATCCAATTGATTCGGTTTTGAGTACCGGTCGGTGTCGATCGATGCTACATTAGCATCGGTCGATACCAACCCAATCGCAATAAACCATTCTTAGCGTTTAACCATTATTAACCAAGCTCGATAACCAGTCCAATCCAATTGAACCGATTCATCAATCTAGCGAGGTGTGTGTCGACCGACACAACTATTGTGTCGATCGACACTAGGCGAAACATAAGATTTATTCGGGTTTTCGCCCTGTGTCGATCGATGCCGGATTGGTATCGATCGACACCATGCGAAAAACCCTAAATTTTATTCGGGTTTTCGCCCTGTGTCTATCGATGCCGGATTGGCATCGATCGACACCATGCGAAAAACCCTAAAACGTTTTTTCGAACAAAACCCTAAACTAGGTTACTTTGATCAAAACGAGTTTTAGCATGCTTGTATCAATCATACAGAGATCCAGATTCAACCAATCTAATCAACATGCTACAGATTCAATGGAACCCTCAAGCTCTGATACCACTGAAGGAATTTCTAGCAGTTCTAATCAGGATTAGCAACCCTAGTCTGAATTCCGAGCCTAGGATCTAAGGTTCATATAATTGAATCTATGGGATCTCAGATTTACCTGGTGATTTGCAGCGGAAGATTTGCAGATAATCGAGATCGCGAAGCACCTCAAATGCTGTGCCTCTACTGGTATCCACACGCACACGAACTGAACAGGAGGGATGCTAGTGCCTATAGAGATCCAATCTCTTCAGAGGTTTCTCTTCAAGTTCTGGTGGCTATCTGTTCGGTTAAAAACAGTTTAGGTCGACCATATATCTTATATATGTCGACTTAAACCATAACGGAATTAACCAACGATTAAACCGAATTAATCTGGTAATCCACGAGTTGCATCGATCGGATCGCCCCAGAATATTGATATCGAATGCATATCAAATATGCATTCACTAGATCATTACATTAATGATCAACCTCGTCTTTAACGTCTAGTTTGCTTAGGTGTGTGACCCTGTAGGATCATATAACACTAGCAATGAGTTCTCAACTCATTGATCATAAGTGGATTCTAGCAAAGCGTTATGACTTCCTAGTGTTATGTGATTGTCTCATCTCGACTATACGACTTTCACTTAGAGCAAGTACAATAGATTTTAGGACATTCCCAACACAATCACCACAATATCAACACATAAGGGATGTCATTGCATTTTAGGTGCATTTAGCCTTGTTCTTGTACATGTTTTGGTGCCCATTTCATGATCCCATACTTTTTCATGACTTTTGATGCATTTAGAAGTTTAGGATGTTTAGAGTTAGGTCTTGCATGTTTTGTTGTTCTTGGGATGGTGTTCCTTGTGTTTTAAAGGTTATTGGAGTTTATGGAGTGAGGAGAATGGAATTTGGAGGCTTGAGTGGAGCTAAGGAGGAGAAAAAGACCAAGAAGAGCACGAGAGAAAACCACCAGACTCCAACATCGGACGTGCCCAGTCCAATGTCATCACACCGGACAAGGGAAGTCCGGTGAAGCTTTATCGAACGGGTAACATCAGGAACTCCTCGTCCGATGGTCCTTTTCAAGCTTCAAACTGTAACTTCCACGGACAAGAACATCGGCTGTATCCGGTCCAATGTAATCACACCGGACAACCTTCGTCGGACCATCCAGTCCAATGTCAACACACCATACCACCTTCATCGGACGATCCAGTCAAATGTCATCATACCAGACGACACACATCTGGCACCACGTGTCCGATAGAACGTTACGCGAACCCACTTAAACCGGGTCAATACCCGGTTTGTTCCGGGTTGACCCGGTTTCGACACTATTCACTATAAAACTTAAAAACCCTGATTTTGTTTCCGTAAGCTTGTTTTTTTATACGTACTTTGTTCTTGGTATTTTTGTAAACAAGTTTCAATCTTTCCTTAATCAAAGTTGCATTTGTCTTTGATTTCTTCTTCCTTTTCTTTAATCTTTCTCTTAACATATGATTCTCATGGGTTATTGTGTTAGGAGTATGATTAGTGAGTAGTCTTTCTTTGATCTTTTGGGTTAGGAAGATTTGAGTAATTAGGAGTTGAATCTTGATGTCTAGGGCCTAGATTTGAATTATCCTTTCTCGATAGATGTTCATAATGCTAGGTTTGGCTTAGCTAACCATAATCTAGAACTTGGGAGTTTTATTGCACACAAGGTGTTTCATAAAATTCTAGCTAGGATTTAATGCGAGCTTTACATTCTTAGCCAATTACAATTGATGTTTAAGGTGTTTAGTAGCTAATAGGACTTGTAATTAATGCATGCTTGCTTGTGATTAACCAATGAAAGTTGATGATTAATGCATGATTAGCATAGGGTTAATGACATGAGAGTGTATTAGCTTGGATTAGTGTTCCTAAGCTTAAGGATTATCATATAAATGTTGTGATTGGCTTCTTGATTCAATACCTAGTCACCCAGATCAATTTTCTATACCCATAGGCTTAAATTGTAATCAAATAGTTTGTTTACTCTTGCTCTGTTTCTTTTTGATTCTTGTTTAGCTTCTTGGCTTGATTTGGTTTGCTTATTTACCTGTTATTGCATCTAAGATTATAGTACTTTGGAATTTGACTTTGAAATCAATGATTGCATTTAGCTTAAGTATCTTCCCTTTTCTTATTGAGTTAAGCATCCTAAGTTTGGATTGATACCCCAATTACTACAACGATATTTGTAGGAATTTGGAATTGATCAAGGAAGACACAAAATTCCTATTATCAATTTCGCGTCGTTTCCATCTTGGGATTTGCTTTAACCATTAGGAATAGGACTTTGCCTAAGACTAAGTCCTTTTCTTACTTTGTTACTAATAGTCTCTTCTTCTAGCTCTCTCTTGTCTTTGGTAGGTGAATGAACCTGAGGAGCCGTGGACCTACAAATCTAGTTGTACGGGTTGAGGATATCAAAGAATACGAAAAGCGGAGAGTAAGGGAACGAAGAGTACAAGGAAGAGCTTCTCACTTAGCTCGACTTGGATTGGAACCAGTTATTGAGGTTCAGCAAGAGATTGTGGATATTGAGAATCAGGCTATGGATCCACAGGGGTGACCAACATGGTCATCAAGAGCAAATTCATCTACAGAGAGATTGCTCACGATGATCAAGGAAATAGGATACCAGTACATCCTCCAAGAGGAGTGAGGACAATAGTAGAGGGTGATTCTTCAGACACTAATGCCAATAGACAAGGCATCGTTCCTCCTTCTGTTGTCAACAACAACTTTGAGATCAAAGCTTGTATCATCAATATGGTACATAATATGCAGTTTCAAGGATTGCCAATGGAGGATCCTTTACAACACTTTGATCAGTTTGACAAGATATGTGCCACTACTAAGCTCAATGGAGTATCTGAGGAGAGCTTCAAGCTGCGTCTGTTCTACTTATCTCTTGCAGACAAGTCTCAGGAATAGGAGCAGAACCTACCTGAAGGTTCAATCACTTCTTGGGCTCAACTTAAGAAAGCTTTCCTAAAAACGTTCTTCTCTAGTTTCTGCACAGCTAGATTCAGAAATGAGCTGTTCGGTTTCGCTCAACGAAACAATGAAAGCTTCAGTGAAGCTTGGGAAAGGTTCAAGAGATATACCAATCAGTTTCCTCATCATGGTTTCACCAAGGAAACACTTCTCAGCAATCTCTACCGCGGTGTTCTCCCCAAAATTAGAATGCTACTTAATACTGCTAGCAGTGGACACTTCTTGGGAAAGGGAGTTGATCAAGCAATGGAGCTGATTGAGAACTTAGCTACAAGTAATGGGAACTATAATGAAGACTATGATCGAACTAACAGAGGATCTACTGCACTTGAGGAGAAGTATGAAAAGGAGATCAAATCACTCTATGAGAAGATGGATAAGATGATCCAATCAACACAAAAACCAGTCCACTTTGTTAGGAACTTTGATAATAGCCAACCATATCTAGAGAGTTTTGAGGATGATATGACCCAAGCGGAGAGGAACTTTGTGGCTGGACAAAGAGGGTACAACAAGGGCTTTAACCAAATCTATAGGACCCATCCAAATTTCTCCTATAGAATCCTAATGTGGATAACCCACAAGATCAAGTTTACCCTTAACAACAAGGTCAAGGGCAAGGAGGACAACAACAAGGATTTGCTAACTTCAATCAACCAAGGCCTTTTTTTCCCTACAACAACCAACAAGGATTTGTCTCTAAGCCTACATTCCAAGGACAACAAGGAGGGTTTGTGCCTAACCAACAGTTTACTCCACCGGGATTTTCACCTCCACAACAAGCTCCTACTTCATCCACTATGGATTCAGAACTCAAGGGAATGATGCAGCAACTCATACAAGGGCAAACCACTGGGGCATTGGAAGTAAAGAACTCAAAGAATGAACTGCAGCATTTGACTTCTCGCTTGATCAATGTTGAAAACATGAATGCTTCCATTTCTTGGCCTACAGGTACTCTGCCAGGAAACCTGGAGAACACTACAAGAAAACAGTGTTTTTGGGACTGGACCATGCGACAATACTTGTATTCGTAACATTTGGCCACTATTAGGGGACAATAATGCTACTATTTTGCGACAACGGATATATGGACGTGTAAATGATTGTCGCCGATTAATCGTCGATTTACGACAGATTAACAACTATTGTCGAGACCGGAACCAATAGTCGCAGGCTAGTCGGTGATATGGCGACTAATTTTGCGTTTGATGCTCAGAGTCGTAGAACAAACGCGATTTGGTCAGTACATGGGCGACTAATTCGCTACTTCGGGTATAGTAGTAACAAGTCATTTATTTGTCGCTATTGATACGACTAATATTCAACTCACTATTCGTGTTGCAAAGTAGTCGGGTATGGGTCGTATCATATAGTATTTTTGGATTTTTTGAAAGCAATATGAGATAGTTTGGTTATATTTTACCTGTTTGTGGTAGGTGTACGGCTTTCAAAGCGAATCTATACTTGCAATATGTAAAGTGTATAATCGCTTTTCCAACTTCTAATAAACATGTACAAGTTGCAATATTATATATTAACTAAAATTTATTGTAAGTTAATTAACCCTTAAAATAGAAACCAAACGCGTAGCAATCTTTAATTACACTGGTCTTAAGGAATCAAAAATTAAAAATTCATAAGATCTTAATAGTTATAGAATAAGAGTGAAGGAGAGTTAGTAGCGATCGAGAGTCTGGTGCTCGTTTGAGTACCATGTCAGAAGAGGATTAGGTACTTACACGAAATCAAAGAGGAAAATACATTAGATGTTTTTAAGAATTTATATGATCATAAGATGTTCAATATGATAATTTCAAAATATTCATACCGTTCCATCAAACTGTTCAACTCATCCAAAGATACTCGATGTAAGTCAATTGTAGAAGGCCCTTCTATTCCTCTAAACCAAGAAACCCCTAGATAAAAAATATATATATTCTCATAATTTTGTTCTATATTAATGTCTTACTCATATTTTCTAGAAAACATGTCAACATACCACAAAATCTTTCGATCCAGAAATATCGGAGCAATACAAACAAATACTTGTCTGGAACTTGTTCAAAACGCCTCGACAATTCCTCAGCGGGTGGTCCATAGGCAACATATTATATGGCCCTCTTCCTTCAATTCCAACATCATTATTTAGTAAGGTTTTTTTTTTGGTCAACAGTAAGGTTTTATTATAAGGTAATTATAAAACTCAAAAACTTAAACTTACTCGGCATCTCTTAGCGAGAATTGGACTTTAGCGCGTGTACGTGAATACGAATAGACCTTTGAAGAGTCATCTACCCATTCAAGCTCTCCAACCCATGTTATAGCACCAACAACATCTTAGGAAATAATTATTTTGAATATAAGTTAATCCCCTAAAAACAATAACCACAATTCTTCCAAATCCGATGTTAGATTTTTCCATTTAATCTAATAATAATGTATTGTAAACAACACTTACCAATTACATATTTATCTGAAACCGTGCCATCATTAATTCCTTGGATTGGTTTGAGGCTCAAGAGGTCATCCAACGTTGAAGGATCAAAGTTCTCAGTGATATTTGTCTCGTTAGTTATAAAAATATCATTATACGTTGAACATACTCTGTCATACTTTGGCCCTAACGAAACCTTAAAATCAGAAATATTAAACCAGCAACCTTCTTTCTGTAAAAGAAAAAGGAACTTTCGGACATTTTTTCGAAAGCTAAGGCCTGAATCCGACTTCCCTGTTGATTATAACTAAAGGTTACAAAAGGAAGTACACAAATAAAAACGTATGGATTTATGGGTGCCATGTATACTCAATAAAATGAAAGGGGTAAATTAATTCCAAGGGATAAAAAAAAGTAGAAGAAGAATACCGTTTCATTGGATAAAATTAATTCCAAGGGAGCATCATAGTGTGTAAAACACCACGTTCTCAAAACTTTCGCTCTAACATTGCTAGCAATTATCTCTCAAAGTAATATTAGCAATTTTGTGAAATTGTGAGTTTTCAGAATCCATGTTATAAGCGGATTCATTTTGTGGATATCTCTTTGAATATCAGAGAATGATGGGAAGAGGTAGAAGAAGAAAGTAAAGAGTTTTTAGGTTTATTGAAATAAATACCTGGTAACTATTTTAACTCGATACACAACAGTTGCGACTTTCATTAAAATCCACTTACTCGTTTTGGGCTTTTCTCGAATGATTACATGAGAATGACCCATGTTTTCTTTTGCTTCATAATCTCTAATTGTTATGCGTTGAATTTTCTATAAGAAACTGATTGTTCATAATCCTCTCAGTTGAACGATATACATTGATTTGTTCTTCAAAACGGAACATGTTTTCGATCGGTTAATAAGTTTATATACTATATTTTAATCAATGTTTAATACTCATTCATTATTTTTCAATTTTTGGATATCATGGAATATGAGTAATATACTAAGTTACTAAAGATAACCAAGTTGACAAAAAAAAAAGTAAATACTAGAGAAAACCATAAACAAGTGGTGGGTTATAAATACAAATTTAATTTAAATTCATAAACCATAAGTATGTTCTTCAATTCGCAAATCCAACAAACCCTACCCAAAATTAATAACATATAGGAGGCTAGGGTACCTAAACCAAAAAAATCAACGGTTAAAACAATAACACATAAGATCATAAAAATACACTAACATCTATAATATATGATTATGAGTTGTGAGATAAATACCTCTGGACAAAATCATGAAACCTTCAACTTCATACGCATCAAAGCGTATCTTAGAAACTCGTTGAATGGCCTCCAACCTCACCAACCCTAATCAAAAAATAAATTTTAATTATTTGTCATTTTACACTAACTAGAACGAATTTTAAAAAAAAAGCTTTGATGTTTTATCATACCACCACTGTTGTTGGCGATATTAAAGCACTGGAATAAGCAGAACAATATCCCATTCGGACTTTTTCCCCATGCCCTAACTAGCCTAACAGCAAGATCACCATTGGCCACACAATCTAATGACTCGTTTATGCCAATATTTACTGCAGATCAGCTTCTAGACATTCTAAGATATTGTACATGAAATAAATTGATGTTATACTTACTCCAAATCTCTGACTCTGAATTTTACTTGAAGTCGCCTCCAGAAATAAGTTTCAGGATCATTTGCAGTAACCACTGTATCTCTTACGAAGCCATCAATTCCAAACACAACACCAATCAAATCTATATCACAAACCAATAAACATAACAAACAAATCCATAACAAAATCATATTAAAACAGTAATGTCCTATAAAACTTGTAACCTTAAGTCCATAAAACTATACCGATTGGATATGTGCTAGTTATAGTGCCATTTGAAACGCCACGTATAGGCTTCAAGTTTAAGTAGTGTTGGCCATTAGTGTATGGAATTTTCCAGATTACACTAGAACTAGTTCGACACAAAGAGAATAAACTATCTGTTAAGCGGTCAAATATTGGCCTATCAAGGATATGAACGTTATCCCATTGTACCCACTGGCCCTTAGATTCCACCAGCCACTCGAAGATTTTAACGATATCACCCCAAATTTCTCATTCTATCCTTTGGCCCTATCGTTAGAAAGTGCAAGACTTAAAACTTTAAACAGCGTAAAATAAGAAGTTTATACAACTTAAATCAAAACTTTTTACAGCGCATGGACTGATAGAGAGATAACATGTTCATCCACCAAAAGTAGTTTGATGATTTTGCCAGAGAAGACCCGTTGATACATCCAACACCGAAGGACCTTCAATCTCAAACTCCATTTCGTGGTTGACTTGTTGATCTCCGAGAGGAATTGGTATTGCCTTTGTGCCATTGGTCTTTTTGCAATAAATTTTCCATTAAGAAAATAAATGTAAGACGAAAGGAATTTGAGAGATAAAGTGAATTTGAGAGAGGTAATAATGGTTAGGGTATTGGCAGTTTATGGTAATTTAGACATCATAAATATATTGGGTTTGGCGGGCTTTAATTAGATATATCAGTACGTTAACATGGTTTCGATCAATGTAAATATCTTATCGATTCTCGGTGCACATAATGGTTTATTTGTGTCACATAATGGCTAGTCATGAACTAGTGAAAGAACTATTGTTTGACACTTGCCCTCACACTTGTAACTATTGAATTAGATGTCAAAAGAACTTTGGGTTCGTGTTGCTAGTTATGTTGAGTTCCTAATCAATCATCCATTTGATATTTTATTTATGTTTTAGTAGCATATTGTAGGATTCACTTTTTCAAGTAATGGTAAGTTACAAATTGTGAAAAAATACATCGTACTAATTATCAGAATTAGTATATTTGAACCACAATATTTTAATATTTAGTGTTGTATTATTGTATAGTGTTCTACTGTGAATACTGTTACACCAAAATTGGATTACCAATGTTGATAGCTAACAAAATCTTGCATGACATAATGACTATGTTAGTAAGATTTGACATAAAGTAGTAATAATTACGACTATTTAGCATATAGGGGTCTACAGTCGGCTTCTGCACACACGCAACCAACATTACACGATGATCTAGGTTAGTGGTATAAGTAGTTGGGAACTGCGCGCCAAATACACGATGATCTAAGTTATGAAAGTTAAGTAGATTTTTCGTTTAATTATTTTATTAATCATTCTTGTGTGGGAAAGTGAATAGTCGTGTCTATATGTACGGTTATTATGTAGAAGAAACTCATTCAATAAAATTATAGATTAATAAACACCCATTCTTACGATCTTGAAACCACCGATTCAAAACCAGTAAAAGTCAACCTCTTCGTTAACCCACAGTACAACAACATGCCTATGTCTCATGCGTAGTGGCCATGGCGTTGATACGATCAGCCTTACTACGAAACCCGCTCAGTAACAAGAAAACATAGAGCAATCATCCCATTCGACCTTCTTGGTTGCCTGATGATGTGATAACAAAGATTTTCACTCGTGTTTGCGAACGGGACATGCAAGATCTCCGTCATTCGAAGATTGTTTGCAAAGCCCTGAAAGAGAAGACGGAAACACAAGAGTTCTTCAACTCGGTCAATCAACAGAGATACAATGTTTGGGCTCCGGGATTTGATTGGAAAAAATTCAATGAAAGCTGTTACGACGCAGGCAACACATCACCCATCCTTTTCGAAGGAATCTCAGATTTCTTCTTTGATAAGAAGAGAGATGAAGGTCTCGCACGCATACAGGAGGCTGCAAAAGATGGATGCATCTTAAGCAAATATGTGTATGGATGCATACACAAATTCTTCGGGGGAAGACAGAGATGATGAACTCTTTGGTAGATATGAATTTACTCGGGAAGACGCAACGCAACTGCGATTAAAACTACCTCGTCTAGATCATAGTTCATGGGGAGGTTGGCTTCCTGATTGGTTCAAAGCGAAACGTGACGAAAACAGTGTTAATCGTGTGTGACACTGCCAATGTTCTATCTTCGACCCTTGGCGCTCTGGGTGGCCAATGTTTAAGGACTATTGCGACCAATGTTTTTGGATTATGCAGACCGCTTTCTTCTGCAGACTGATAGATAACAACTTCTCTTGATTTCCTTGTAATCGATGATGTCGTATTTATATATGTTTTGCCTTTTTCACGTTAGATGTTTACCTGTACCAATATCTAGTATTTTGTATCTACCACAATTTCTACAGATTTTTAGTATTATGTTTATTACTTCTAAAGCGTTGCAACCCATATAAATCACTTGAGACAGTGAATAACACAAATAAACGAAACACTTTAATAATGACAAGATCAACGAGAACTTGGTATAAATTATACCCTAAACTCTAATTGCTAGACCCTATATATACCATAAACTATAAACCCAAACGTTAAACCCTAAACCCTATATATACCTTAAACTCTAAACATAGACATTAAACATAATACATGTACTCTATATAGTCTTTTATGTAATATTATAATTATTAATAATTATGTCAATATTTTTTTGTCCACATAATTTTGTCAATATCTACAAATATAAATGCAAATGCCATATACCCTAAACTCTAAACCCAAACATTATACCATATACATTATCTAGAGAACTGCCATTACACGACAATCTAAGTTATTAATGTTAAGTGAATTTTTCGTTTCATTATTTTATTAATCATTTCGTTTCATTATTTTATTAATCATCCACTAACACCTATTTTATTTATTGCGCTCATCACTACCATTTGCACCCTTAGTATTATGTTTGATGGTTCAGCGTTTGCATCCCATAGAAATCGCTTGAGGCAGTGAAATTGAACCCAATATTCCCTTTTAATTATCCCTTCCGAAATTGATTTTTTTATTCGGTTTAACTTCTGATTAAGTAATTAAACCCAAGATCATTAATTCCATAAAAGATTTACAATTTGCCTTAAATTCTAATTTTTGGAATGAAATATAATGGAATAGTCATTCCAGTTTATGTAATCCATTTACACCCTAATTATTACGTGGGGATATCGAATAGTCACGACTGTATGTATATAAAGGCCTCATAAGAAAAAACTACTCGATAAAACCCGTTCAATCAACTCTCCACTTCAAAAGAACCAACATTTCAGAACGAAACCCAAAAGCCATCTCAAATTCCAAACCCTCATATATAATGGCCTTTGCCTCGTTTCAATGACCCGCCCTACGAAACACGGTCGGTGACAAAAGGTGGAGGGAGGCAGCGAGACCATTCAACCTGCTCTGCTTGCCGGAAGATCTAATAAGGAACATTCTTGTTCGGTAAGTATCAATTTACTAGATAACGTGCTACTCATCTTCGAAGCAAACTGCCTAAGATCTTGGGAATGGGTGGGAAAGGCAGATTTCAGATTGGTTAATTGCGAAATGTGACCAAAACGACCCTCATATGATCACCAAGTGCAAATGTTCGAAATACGATCCAAGTCAACTATGGTGGGAGAAGCCGAAGGGGGTCGACATGTGTGATAAATGTTACTGGATTTTTCAGGTTTCCTATGTTTGCAAAATGGTCGCCAAAAACTTTATTCTCTTTGAGTGCAATTGCTGAATTTGGGGGTTGTTAGAACTTTTTAATTAATTTCCAATTTATATGTTTGGAGAAAACTGCCTAAACCCTAAACCCATGTTTATAAACCCTAAACCTTAAACACTAAATGAGAGACAAGGAGAATATTCAATGTTCCTCTCAACCGATATTATTTAATTTCCTTAATATGACAAGTTTGTATAAACTCAAAAAATCACATATATCTAGAAAGATTCACAAATTCATAATTTAATTTATGACCACTTCATCTCACTATGTATTTTGATTAAGATCATTTAATGTAAAAGAAAAGAAGAAACCTCAAGTTTTTAAGAGTATTTCATTTGTTTTGACTATTAATCACTTCGAAATGCGTTGATTGACCAAATTTGGGAGTATCAGGGAAATACGTTTGTTAAACCCTACAATGAAACCTCATAATGAGGTGTTACAGATCCTTTTTAGGGTATAGGGTTTTGTTCACTCCAAAAGAAACCCTAAACCCGAAAACAATTCTAGTCCACGTTACACATACAAGTGGGCAAAAATTCAAAATATTTGCCAAATTAATCCGGAAAACCTAAACCCAATTTTATAGCCCAAAAAATTTCAAAAAATTATTTCTTAGGGTATAGGGTTTCGTCTGCGCTTTAACATTCTAGTCCGAAAACTATTTCTTAAATTTTGTTGTATATCTCTTCTTCGAATCTCTTATTCAAAGCTTTCCATTTCATAGCTAACTTTGGCCGAAACCCTATTGACTCCCTCAAATTCTTCCTTGAATATCTCAATCATGAAACCCTCAGTGAATCGATGCCTACGGGTACAAGTAGCTATATCGCCAGTTTCCTTTTGCTTTGATTGTGAAATGGGACAGGCTCTGAATCTGATCATTTGTTTACAATTAATATTGGTTCTACATGTTGTAAACGACTCCTATAATCCACAGTCTGTGAAAGTTGGTTATTTTTTTAATGAGTGTTTGAGGAGTTAGATTCTGATGGTTAGGATGTTAATCTTATAGTTAGCACGCAATTGAAGACACCAATCTCTTCTTAACTCATTAGTTTGTTCTGCTAAGTTCGAGTGTCTGAGCGCTTACAAGATAATCAATGTATCATTTGAGACATGGCCTAACCATTCATAACTTTCTTTTGAAACATTTGTTGAGGAGATCTATCAACGGCATATGAAAGATATGGTTAGCATCACAAAGGACTGCAGAAGCACTGCAAAGAACTTTGACCTCGTGAGATATCAACAGTTGAATATACAACATATTTCCTCAGGTAAAGTAACATTTTTCACAATCCATGTTTATAAAGTCATCTCACGTTCTCAATTTAATTGTTTTCTCTTACTGTCTGTAATTTTCACAGGCCACTGAGAAGGATAGACGAGTAAATTCTTATCGAGTCGAAAGCCTGACAGCTAATCTTTTAATGCGCAAGCACAAGCAGCCTAGACACTTTTCAGCGGTGTCGCCCACCAAGAGCAACTGAAGGAAGCCAAAAGTAAGACAACAACACCATCTGATTCGTAGGTTACTTTATCACTGTCTCTTGCACTTGTTAATTTATTGGTATGTGATTTGTCAACTCCTAAATGCTGGAGTTTGCGTATGTAGGTCTTCTGTGTCTACATGTTACCAATGTTATTTTTAATGCAAGTGTTTGTTACGTTTGTTGTACCATTCAAATTACGGTATCACCCATTACCAAATCGAAAATGAAATTAATTCAAATACTTTTACGAAAAAGCCAATAAATGGTCATCAATTATTTGCACTACAGACACAAACTAGTTGCTAAATATTTACCATCAGCAAATCTGGATTTTCTGAATAGTCGCTTAATATTTGCGACTAAAAATCAGCACATGGGACGTGCTCTTGGGAGCTTAATGTTGCCTAAATATTGGTTTGCAAAAGTCGAGCTTACGACTTTAAACAAAAGCGCACTTGGGAGACATTCCCATGTTTATCCTTGTACATATTTCTTTAGCTAGTCATTGTTGATGCTTTTTTTAAGTCTTTCAGGGTTTTAGGCCATATAGGTCTTGGCATTGGGAGAAAGAAAGAGGAAAGGTCATGGCGAAATCTAAGAAAAACCGGGAATTCATCCAAGTTTTGGAGAACTCTATAGCCTCCACCTCCCATTCCTCCGTCCCATTTCACACCTTAAAACTCCAAGTAACTCACTCCAATTTCTTTTTCACCTCTTTGTTTCATTTTTCATTTTTACCTTTCTCTTTGGTCTCTTTCCCTTGCTTCTTTCACACAAGGGACTGTGTGATTTAAGTTTGGGGGAGGAGAATAGTTGCTAATGTTGTGTTTTGTGTTATTATTTTCTCTTTTTCATCTCTTGAGTCTCATGCATTCATATAAGGCATAGAAAACCACTAAAGATTTGAATTTTTTTGAAAAAAAACAAAAATCAAAAAAGAGAGCATTTAGTTGCATTAGCATGTTAGGATTGAGTCTAGAGTGTCATATAGGTTGCATGCATAGGGAGTAATGATTTACATTCCTTTTAAGGCTTGGTTAAGTGAAAACTTGCTCCTAATGCTAGTTGATTATGCAGGTTGAATGTTCTAGGTTTGTATATCAAGAAAAGCTAGAAAGTTAAGACGAACCCTACTTGGATTGCTTGCCTTAGGTCTCACTTTTAGACTGAAAATCGCTTTGATTTGATACCAGCTCTACTAAGTGATAACCTTCATATTGACAAATAAATATCTTGCTCTTGCTTTGTGTTCAAACTCATTGATACCTTAAAATATTTGAGCAAACGTATCCTTTTCACCACTCTTGTTTGCTCACATAGATTACCATGACCTAACCCACCTTTCTTTCATGCCTAAACACTATAATGAGAGTAAGGCCTCTTTGAAATGAGCCTGGTAAAAAGTGTTGAGTTGGGAGCGACTAGGAGAAATTTCCATTTTAGATGCAAGCTTGACATCTTTTACTTTGCAATAGGCTAGGATAGAAGTTTGTGGGAAATTGGAAAAGGAAAAGAGTGGAAAAGAAAAGAAAAGGTAAGGGGACAGGATCAAGTTATGCTGGCAAAGGAAGAGAAAAATAGCTCTAAGTGTTGAAATAAAGAGTCTCTAGAAGCAAAATGAAAAGAAGCCAAAAGGCTCACCATAAATGAATAAGAAAGAGACTAGTGCAAGTGAAAAAAAAAGAGCTAAGTTCAAATGAAAAGAGTTACCATTGTGTTGAAGTTTGAAAATAATCCTCTAGTTGTTAATGTGATAAAGTGTTTGATCAAGGTTAAGGGGAGAAGGCAAAAGTAGCAAAGGGTAGACATCAATTAGGAGGGTTAGACTAGGAGTTGAAGTTATTGGGGACATTGGGTAGATGGAAATCAACCTAGTATGCATCAATTGCTTCTAAACTCTTAGCATTTTTCCAAAGCTCATTCAGATTTTATGAGAGAACCCTTATGCTTTTGAAGAAACCCACTTGATTGAGATCACTTTTATCTCAAAACTTAAACCCTGTGCCAAATGAGTTTAATCACTTTTTATTGAGTAGGATTCACTTGAAAAGGCTTAATTAATTTTAAAGAGCTAGTAGATAGTAATGTTTGTGTAAGTTGAGACTTGAGCTTGAGGTATTGTTATGATGAGTATGGATAAATTTTTGGAGTAAGCTTGCCTTGATTGCAACCTAGAAACATTAACTTAGATTGGAACTTGTTGATCTTGGTTTGTCTTTGGATATGAGTGATATACCATGGATTTTAGGGATTTTAACCATGGTATATGTGTCATTTATCGAGTCTTTTACTATGTTTTAGAGTCTTTTCAGGTATTTATTAGGTACAAGCACAGTTGGAGCATATTTGGTGATTATGGCACTTTCTGGAGCAAATTGGAGAATTTGGCCGAGACATAGAGTTCACTGTCCAGTTTTGAAGACTGCGTCGATCGTTGCACACATGCATCGATCGTTGCACCAGCGAGATGGGCCAAACGACGGTTTAATGAAGAATGATGAAATTGCAGTTCTGCCCAGAAGTTCCTGATATTTACAAAGAAGCCCCAATTCGTGTTTTAGATTCCTAGTTAGAGTTTTTTAGCCATTGTTTAGGGAACGCTTTCATTAAGTCTTATTTTATTTTCAGAGAGCCTTAGGGGCTGATCTTGCTCTCGAAAGAGAGAGGATTTCGAACCCCAGTTCTTTATTTGATTTTATATATTATTTGGTTTTCTATTCAAGATGTTTTCTGTTTCGATGAACATGTCTGAGTAGTTTACCTGTTAGGTTGAAGGATTCTCATTAGGGATTTCAGAGAATTACAGTTCTAATTAGTTAATAAGGATTTATATCTGCCAGTTCTTTATCTAAGTTGTTCTTAATGCTTAATCTGAAGTAGCTAATCAGAATTATGATGTTAGGTTGATTAATTCAGCGGAAGTTGGTTAATTTAACTAGAAAGAACTTAGATAAGCAATTAAACTATTCGCAAACGGAAGTTTGGTCTAGGTTAATTGTGAACATATCAAACCTGGAATTAATGCTGGTTTAATCTGTTAGTTCTCGCAAACGGAAGTTTGGTTTGCTGCACTTAGACTTAGAGAATTATCGCAAAGGAATTTGGTTAATTCTATATCTGTGTTTTGAGTTCTAGAACAGTTATCGATTGGATCCTGATTGATTGATTGCTTGCGTTCCTGATTTCCTGAGAGATCCTGATACCTAACGCTTTGCCCTCTTGCTTACAAACTCACTTGATTCGCTTTGATATTTCGTTTACTGTTTTCACATCTGCTTCGCTTAATTTAATCCGAATTACTAATAATCTATTGTGTGACTGAGAGTCCTCGTGGGATTCGATACCTTATATACTACGATTGCATTAACTGTGCACTTGCAGTAGAATAGGGAAAACTATACACCTATCAAGTTTTTGGCGCCGTTGCCGGGGACTCTTTGAGTTCACCGATAGATTTAGTACTAGGATTTAGACTAAGCATTCTTTTTAATTTTCTTGTTTACTCACGTTTTTGATTTTTGGGATTTCAGGAAATCGCACTGCATCGATCGTTGCTCGCCTTGCAACGATCGACACTAGGCGAAGACAGCGATGCTGAGATCTGAGACATTCGGTAGGTTCCGCGCCATGGAACCTTTGATTTTGATTCAAGGTGAAAACGGCGTTTTACGAGACCAAGAGGGTCACATATGCAACGCAAAAGGTCAGAAAATAGATAGGGAAGGAAACCCCATCTTACCAGATTACCATGTATTGGTTGGGCAAGTAGCTGAAATGCAACATAAGATAGATGACATCCACGACATCTTACTTAGGGAGAGACAGTTCCGAGCAGAGGCAAACACTGATAAGTTTGCAGAGGTACGCTACATGGCTGGAGCCGACTCTTACAGACATACCTTGGAACATCAGCAAAGGCAGGGTTCGAGGCACGCTCTGGGATCAGGAGACCACAATTATACTTCTAATCTGGCATCTCCTACACAAAGGAGCAAACTGGAGATGATGTTAGAGCAAACAATTGAAAGGCAACAGCAGAACTCAACTTCTTTCAGCTCGAAGCTAGAGAACCTGTACACTAATTTGAATGAGAAATTTGAATCCTTGAGCACTCGTATAAAGCAGCTGGACACACAGATGGATCAAATTCCAAGTTCTACCCCAACAAAGGATTCTCATGAAGCTCCTGACAACAACATCCTCACTCAGGATCACACACAAATGGATCATGGATCATGTCTAGCAGTTAAAGCTGTGGGATTTGTGGAAGACAGAGGGGGATTTGATGTTGAATTACCAGAGCTCGAAAGCTTCGATGCACCTGACTCAGCAGAGATTGACATGGATCTTTTGACTTGGATAGTCCAGATTGAAACAGGACCGAGCCAAGAAGAGAAATTTGAGTCCGAGACGGCTGGAATGGACCAAGAAACAGACAAACCCGAGACTACAGTTGAAACCCGAGTTGAGACGACAGCACCGATCGTTGCATCACACGCACCGATCGTTGCATCCCGAAAGGAACCAGTTTCACCCAAATCTCGAGAACCTGCTAAGGAAGGAACCTACAAACCTCCGTTGCCATTCCCAAAAGCTCCCGTTAAATCTACAAATATGGCTCAGCGCACATCGGTGGTTGACAAGAAGATGGTGGTTCCACAAGAGCCTATTCTAGCATCATCAAGACCTAAAGCTACTCATAAACAAAAGGCCCCGAACATCAAATCTTTGCCAAAGGTAAAGCATAAAACCTCTAAGTTTAAGCCTCCTGACTCCACTGTTTTGAATAAAGGAAAGAGCGTTAAAACACCCAAGTGTCAATCTCACCCTACATTCCTCCCGACGTTCCTTGGACGACATCATGCTGCTACTGCTTACACACCACCATGGATGATAAGGCATTCACAGAGACACTCAAAGTCTCTGTTGAAACCTCCATGAGTCTGACCCCTTTCCAAAAGTCAAGCTAATGACTTAAAAACAAGCGCTGAGTGGGAGGCAACCCACTGTTAGGTTTAACTATTTTTCTTTTTCATTTTTAGTGTTTTTCTTAGGATTTCACGTTTTTATTTGTTTTTACTAAGTTTTTCAGATACAGAACCAAGTCTGGAGAGGAGTAACGATCGTTGCTCACATGTGCAACGGTCGTTGCAATTGGTCTTAATCGAAAATTAAGGTACATGTCGCTAAACCGGAATCGATTAGATTCAACCAGCATCGATCGTTGCTGCCATGCAACGATCGTTGCAGCCACGACCAGGTAAGTTACCTTAAAACCCTATTTTCTCTTTTTCTTCTCAAAACTCCTTTGGTCGACACTCCGAGCCTCTACCCGAAAAACACCATTTCTCCATCAAATTTCCCGTTTTCAAGTTCTATTTCACTCGTTTTTAACCGACCAATCCATTTCCTTTAGCCATATCTCAAGAAATCAAGGTAATGTTCTTCAATTTTCAAGCTTTCGGATTGGGGTTTTAGGGGTTCTAGATTGTTAGATTTTTGAGCCGAAATTGATCAATGCATGCCCAAATAGGTATGATTTAGGTTGCTAGATGATATATTGTTGCCGACTGTGTGATTGATTGCATGATTTGGAACGAAATTTGTTGACTGTTGATTGCGGCCAGAATCGCCCTGCAACGATCGCTGCCTTTGATGCAACGGTCGTTACTCGACGATTCTGGGGAAATGTTCGATTACACGGAATCGCCCTGCAACGATCGCTACCTTAGTGCAACGGTCGTTGCACGACGATTCAACAGAGAGTCGCCGAGACTAATTTGTTCAAATTTTCTGTTTTGCAGATGGCAACCCGGAATCAACCCCGCAAGAAACGAGCACAAGCTGCAAGCGCCTCACGACAATACATTCCGCCACCGGAATGGTTACACAGGGAATCAGATCCTCCACAGCCGTATAATTTGGTTCATGCGACCATAGGACAGCCATGGTCAAGGCCAGAGAAAGTTTTGATTGAGTCTGATCGCATCTGGAGCGGTTCTATTAAGGGGATACTAAAATCAGTTGACTTCACAGAGAGGCCGCTACACGAGTACTGGGATGAATACGATACCTTGCTGTATAATGGTTGGTATGGTATGGAGATAGCGCCAACAAAGTTCGCTGATTACTCAACCTGCAAGAGTCTCGGAATGGACAAGAAGGTGATGGAGCTGTGCAGAGGTATTGGTCTGGGGACAATGCCAATGCAGCCTTACGATTTGTACCCAGAGCTTGTGAGGCAGTTGCTTGCCACGTGCAGGGTTGTATACCCAAACCCAGAGAGCAGGAATGCCCAAGGAGGCACCTTCACTTTCATGTGTCTCGGAGCAAGGTATCGAGTGCCCCTTCTCGATATCTGTAAGATCTACGGGTTCAGCACCACGCAGCCACGCACCGATTTATCCCTTCCGTGGGAACCACCAGAGGCTCGTGATTTCTGGGAGTACATTGGAGGTGGACGATATCACTCACGGCTTACACCAGTGATTCAGGTTAGGCATCCGGTTCTCAGATATGTCTTGCGTATCTTGGGACGCACTTTATTGTGCAAGCATGAGGCGAACAAGATGCGCAAGACCGAGATGGAGATTTTATTCAGAGGGCTGAGGGAGCAGTTCAGGGGTACTGATGTGAGGAACCCGGCTGAGAAGGTAAACCTAGGAGCTGTATTTGCCCATCACCTTTGCGAGCTGCAGAAGAAGCCTTATGAAGGCGCGCGCAAGGAGACAGTAGGGAGTCTTCTCACTCCTATTTTCAGACACTGCAGGATCCCTATGGGGGGTATAGAGTGCGTTACTGAGCGCGAGTTCTTGGATCTCAGTCACTTGCAAAGTGCTACGTGGCTGAAGGAGGGGCGAGTGTGGGTGTACTACGACCCTGAGGATACACAGTATGGCATCGATCTTCCTGCTGCCAGGTACACTCGGATCGATACCATTGATGATTTGAGCTTCCACCCTTCCGCTAGAGATCGATGTGCAGTACCTACTATGGCTCATCCGCTGGGAGAGCCTTCTGCGAGAGCTTCGTCCTCCTCTGCGCCTGCGCCCGCCCCAGTCGACGATATAGGTCCTTTTCCAGAGCCTACGATGCCTTACGGTGCATATTCTGATGCCGAGTGGAGAGAGAGATCCGATGGCATGTTTCGAGTTGTTTGGAACTTCATGCGCACTTGCAGCTCCAGGAGGCCACCACAGGTCCATCAGCCCGTACACGTTTCTCGACGCAGACATCGATCCCCGACTCCTCCTTCCCCGACTGATACTGATCCCGCAGCTGAGGCAGCCGATGACGATGCACGGTATGGTGGGATAGATGATGAGAGCGAGTGAGAGTGATCCCCATGTTCAGACTTTCGGTTCTGTATTCTGGTTTTTTATCTTTTCTTGCACTTTTGTTTTCCATTTATTTTTAGGATTTGCTATGTTTGGATGGTTATGCTTGATCAGACATATTTGTTGTTTCGATTTTACTCTGTTTCTAGTGTTTTCAGCTTGCAGGATTGAAAATTGACATAAACCGACGGACTAACCTGCTAACTTGCTGACTGATCCGATATGCGCATTGCAACGATCGTTGCTGCTTTGAGCAACGATCGACTATACACGAAAAATCGCCAAGTAACGGTCGATGCACATAGTGCAACGGTCGTTGCTCGTGCGACAGAGGTAAAACCCGACAGAACTAAAACATCCATTAATAATTTTTCTTTCTTTTTACCAATCCTTCGCTTGACACTACTGAGGACAGTGTGTTTTAAGTGTGGGGGAGGTGCTACTGACTTATATCTTTCTGTTTTCTTAAGAGTCAGTCTAGTCAGTCTGTTTTTTCAAAATTTTTGTTTCATTGAGTCAAAATTGTTTAAGTAAGAAACTATGATTTTCTGAGGAGATTTACAAGACTTGCAGGAACTTAAGTAACCATTGGGATGAAGTTGCAGGATCTATCTCTGACTATTAGAAAACCCAGACACGGATCAACCTACTGGGAACACCCATATCACTTCAGGTACCAGAGGATCCTTTACTGACTTCACCCCTAATACTGACTTAGATTTTCTCACCTAAGGGCTTGGTATACTTTATGTCGGATTCCCTGTTAGTTCTGACACAGCCTGTAAACCTGTCCTATTTAGTCCCCTTCTCCCCTTCTATAAAGTAAAAAAAAAAAAAAAAAAAAAAGAGATAATAAACTGAGGATGAGTTAGTAACTCCGAAGTGGTCATGAGAATGGTAGCAAACACTATTTTCTCTCATGTGATCCATGGAATGTGTCCAAAGTACACCCCATAACGGGAAGAACACTGATAAAAAAAATAAAATGATACCCAGTGGGGAAAAATCAGTTGTTAAAGAAGGGAAAGAGAAGAAAGGGACTAGAGAAAGATAGTATGGTGGTCTAGAGCTGGCAAGGTAAGAATCCATGTGCCTTTAGATCGATACTCCTTAGGTGAGACCGCACTTAAATACTTGCAGAAGTCAGTAGGGAGAATTTGAATGCTTGAATGTGATTGTGGAGTTTACCTAGGACAGTTGCTAAGTGTGGGGGAAGTACATGTTGGTCTTGATATCCTGTGATTGATTCTTTCAGTGGTTTACTAAGGGGAATATGAGTATTGTAAGCTTCTATGACAAAATGAGTTTCTGAAGAGTTTTCAAACCTCTTGACTACATTTAGTTCTTTGTCTTGCTTGAGGGCAAGCAAGAGCTAAGTGTGGGGGAGTTGATATACCATGGATTTTAGGGATTTTAACCATGGTATATGTGTCATTTATCGAGTCTTTTACTATGTTTTAGAGTCTTTTCAGGTATTTATTAGGTACAAGCACAGTTGGAGCATATTTGGTGATTATGGCACTTTCTGGAGCAAATTGGAGAATTTGGCCGAGACATAGAGTTCACTGTCCAGTTTTGAAGACTGCGTCGATCGTTGCACACATGCATCGATCGTTGCACCAGCGAGATGGGCCAAACGACGGTTTAATGAAGAATGATGAAATTGCAGTTCTGCCCAGAAGTTCCTGATATTTACAAAGAAGCCCCAATTCGTGTTTTAGGTTATAAATAGAGTTTTTTAGCCATTGTTTAGGGAACGCTTTCATTAAGTCTTATTTTATTTTCAGAGAGCCTTAGGGGCTGATCTTGCTCTCGAAAGAGAGAGGATTTCGAACCCCAGTTCTTTATTTGATTTTATATATTATTTGGTTTTCTATTCAAGATGTTTTCTGTTTCGATGAACATGTCTGAGTAGTTTACCTGTTAGGTTGAAGGATTCTCATTAGGGATTTCAGAGAATTACAGTTCTAATTAGTTAATAAGGATTTATATCTGCCAGTTCTTTATCTAAGTTGTTCTTAATGCTTAATCTGAAGTAGCTAATCAGAATTATGATGTTAGGTTGATTAATTCAGCGGAAGTTGGTTAATTTAACTAGAAAGAACTTAGATAAGCAATTAAACTATTCGCAAACGGAAGTTTGGTCTAGGTTAATTGTGAACATATCAAACCTGGAATTAATGCTGGTTTAATCTGTTAGTTCTCGCAAACGGAAGTTTGGTTTGCTGCACTTAGACTTAGAGAATTATCGCAAAGGAATTTGGTTAATTCTATATCTGTGTTTTGAGTTCTAGAACAGTTATCGATTGGATCCTGATTGATTGATTGCTTGCGTTCCTGATTTCCTGAGAGCTCCTGATACCTAACGCTTTGCCCTCTTGCTTACAAACTCACTTGATTCGCTTTGATATTTCGTTTACTGTTTTCACATCTGCTTCGCTTAATTTAATCCGAATTACTAATAATCTATTGTGTGACTGAGAGTCCTCGTGGGATTCGATACCTTATATACTACGATTGCATTAACTGTGCACTTGCAGTAGAATAGGGAAAACTATACACCTATCAATGAGCTCCCACTTTTAAACCTTTCTCCCAAGCTTTCCTTTGAAGTATTTGAGTTTGCTTGTGGACAAGCAAAGGTTAAGTTTGGGGGAATTAATGTCATTGCATTTTAGGTGCATTTAGCCTTGTTCTTGTACATGTTTTGGTGCCTATTTCATGATCTCATACATGTTTTCATGACTTTTGATGCATTTAGAAGTTTAGGATGTTTAGAGTTAGGTCTTGCATGTTTTGTGGTTCTTGGGATTGTGTTCCTTGTGTTTTACAGGTTATTGGAGTTTATGGAGTGAGGAGAATGGAATTTGGAGGCTTGAGTGGAGCTAAGGAGGAGAAAAATACCAAGCGGAGCACGAGACCAAACCACCGGACTCAACCATCGGACGTGCCTAGTCCAATGTCATCACACCGGACCAGAACATCGGATAAGGGCATTCCGGTGAAGCTTTATCGGACGGGTAACATCGGGCCCTCTTCGTCCGATGGTCCTTTTCAAGCTTCAAAACGTCTTTTGCCGTAACTTCCTCGGACATGAACATCGGCTGTATCCAGTCCAATGTAATATCACACCGGACCACCTTCATCGGAGCATCCAATCCAATGTCATCACACCGGACCACCTTCATCGGACTATCCAGTCCAATGTCATCACACCGGATGACACACATCGGGCACCACGAGTCTGATGGAACGTTACGCGAACCCACTTAAACCGGGTCAATATCCGGTTTGTTCTGGGTTGACCCGGTTTCGACACTGTTCACTATAAAACCTAAAAATCCTGATTTTGTTTCCCTAACACTAGTACTTTGTTCTTGGTATGTTTGTAAACAAGTTTCAATCTTTCCTTAATCCAAGTTGCATTTATCTTTGATTTCTTCTTCCTTTTCTTTAATCTTTCTCTTAACATATGATTCTTGTTGGTTATTGTGTTAGGAGTATGATTAGTGAGTAGTCTTTCTTTAAGTTTTTGGGTTAGGAAGATTTGAGTGATTAGGAGTTGAATCTTCATGTCTAGGGCCTAGATTTGAATTATCCTTTCTCATTAGATGTTCATAATGCTAGGTTTGGCTTAGCTAACCATAATATAGAACTTGGGAGTTTTATTGCACACGAGATGTTTGATGAAATGCTAGCTAGGATTTAATGAGAGCTTTACATTCTTGGCCAATGACAATTGTTGTTTAAGGTGTTTAGTAGCTAATAGGACTTGTGATTAATGCATGCTTGCTTGTGATTAACCAATGAAAGTTGATGATTAATGCATGATTAGCATAGGGTTAATGACATGAGAGTGTATTAGCTGGGATTAGTGTTCCTAAGCTTAATGATTATCATATAAATGTTGTGATTGGCATCTTGATTCGATACCTAGTCACCTAGATCAATTTCCTATACCCAGGGCTTAAATTCTAATCAAATACTTGAATTCTCTTGTTTGTTTACTCTTGTTCTGTTTCTTTTTGATTCTTGTTTAGCTTTTTGGCTTGATTTGGTTTGCTTATTTACTTGTTATTGCATCTAAAATCATAGTACTTTGGAATTTGACTTTGAAATCAATGATTGCACTTAGCTTAAGTATCTTCCCTTTTCTTATTGAGTTAAACATCCTAAGTTTGGATTGATACCCCAATTACTACAACGATATTTGTAGAAATTCGGAATTGATCAAGGAAGACACAAAATTTCTATTATCAATAAGCAAATAGATAGATACTAAGGTTAATTCAGTCTTTTAGTTCTTAATTTAACTTCTTATTTCATTTAAATCTGCTACCTTGGAATTAGTATATTACTAACTTCATAGCCCATATAATTATTAATTCAATTTAACTTAACTCTTTTCGATTTATTTTAGTTTTATTTATTCATTTATTTACCGCTAGATTGGATTTAGTAAACTTACTAACTCCCTAAACGGCTAAACCCCAATTAATTTCTTTTCTTTTTTAATTCAATTCTTTATTTCTAAGTTTAATTATTTTAATATGTCAGATTGAGATTATTAAACTTATTAATCCCCTAGCTTCCAATTATTTCTACTTAATATTTTAACCTGAGTAACCCATCTAACTAATCTCCAGTCCGGTTATAATATTCTAAGTAGTGTTATATATAGTTTTTATCCGTATTTCAATTAACTCATAATTTATGTATATAGATTCATTTATTTTAGTTCCCATAATATATACATACACATATAGTCCTAAGCATGCCATCCTATATATATGCAACAATTACTAAACAACGACCAATATTAAATACGAGCAATCAGTTAACCGTTAAGCAATATCTAAATGTGCCATGCAGTATATATATATCCTATCCGTTTTAATTAATTTTTCGAGTTATTAGTTATCCTAAATCGTTCTATCATATTTCATTTATGGGCATGATATCCTATGATTCTAGGGTTTATCAGTTCCGAGTATACATGTTGACTCGATCCACCCTAAATGCAACACACAGCAAACAAGCCAACTCACAGTGCAATAATGACGATGGATGGACGGATGGACGGATGATGGAATCACTAGACCCGAGGCTAAACCAAAATTCCCCAAACCATTGACCCTTTGACCCGAGGTTTGACCATTGAGCATTCACCCGAGCTAGTAGAAGACGTAACCGGCGAGTTGTGGCGTTGACCGGCAAAGGATAGAATGGACCTGCGATGGTTAATCGGCATTGAACGGTGAAGAGGAGAGATCGCCGGCGTAATGTCCGGCGGTTATGAGCTACCACCGGTGGAGATTCCGGCAAGAGAGGAGAAACCGATGGGGTGGCGCGGTGTGAAGAGAGAAAGAGGCGGCTACCGGCGAATGGTTCCGGCCATGGCGATTTCTCCAGTGAGGAAGGGAAGTCTGGCGTGAGAGGTGGTGGGAAAGAAACGAGGGGAGAGAGAGAGAGAGAGAGAGAGAGACAATGGCAAGAAGGAGGGGGCAGCGGATCTCCGGCGGCGACGGCGGATTCGAGCGGTGACGGCGGATTCCGGCAGTGATGGCGTATTCCAGCGGTGACGGCGGATTCCGGCAGTGACAGTGGATTCCAGCGGTGACGGCGGATTCCAGCGGTTTTCCTGCGAGAGCTCTGGCAACGGCGAGCTTCCTCTGGTGGATTAGGACGGCGTTTGATGGGCTAATGACAAGGTTTAATGAGGCTACTAACACTACAAGAAAACAGTGTTTTTACAACTGCACTTTTAATCGCAGAATAGTCGTTGATCGGGGTTTTATGACAAACATACAACTAAATATGGTAGTCGTGAATCCATAGTCACTAAATCTCATAGTCATATTATTAGTCGGCGAGTTACGACTATTTATACGACCAACATAGGTAATCGTAAAATTGACGCAGCGTCGTCGAAAGATATAGGGACTAAACTGCGACTACGGTAGCGAAAATTGTGCCACTATAGAGGGAGTCCAGATACGGTCGGAGAGATGTTGTCATCAAATAGTCGTTAACTCAGGTGAACATGGGGCAATTAATATGCGACTGTATTGTATAGTCAGAAAGTAGTCGTACATATTTGCCACTATGGAGCGACTGCGTAACGACCATTTTAACTACTATCCCGCGACTAATATGAACATCTATATACGATTATGGTAATGATCTCGCCACTATGTGGCGACTGTTATGTGACTGAGTAGTATAGTCATGACTTAGTCGTAGACTAGGGTGACGTTATGGCGACTGTTTATTGACTAATTTACCGATTATAAGACGACTAAATGGAGAATCCAAATATAATTATGGTAAACATCTTGCTATTAATTGTCGACTGTTAAACGACTATGCAACGAAACATCCAGATTCGATTATGGTACTGTCTGGCCGACTGCTATCTGACTGTCTAATTTAGTCACAACATAGCCGTAAGAAATGGTGGCTACTTGGCGACGGTGTAATGACATTATAACGATTATTAAGTGACTAGATGGAAAATATAGATTCGTTGATGGTAAATATTTAGCGACTAGTTTGTGTGTATTGTGCGAAAAATGGACGATCGTTTAGTGGCATTTTCGTAAAATTTAAAATTGGATTAATTTCATTTCCGATTTGGTAATCGGTGATACCGTAATTTGAATGGTACAACAAACGTAACAAACACTTGCATCAAAACGCAAACTCCAGCATTTAGTAGTTGCCAAATCATACACCAAAAAATTAACAAGTGCAAGAGACAGTGATAAGTAACCTACGAATCAGATGGTGTTGTTGTTTTACTTTGAGCTTCTGTCAGTTGCTCTTGGTGGGCGACAACGCTGAAAAGTGTATGGGCTGCTTGTGCTTGCGCATTTCCGATTAGCTGTCAGGCTTTCGACTCCATCAGGATTTTACTCGTCCATCCTTCTCAATGGCATGTGACAATTACAGAGAGTAAGAGAAAACAATTAAATAAAGATCGATGACTTTATAAACATGGATTGTGAAAACATCGACTTTACCTGAGGAAAGATGTTGTTATATTCAACTGTTGATATCTCACGTGGTCGGAGTTCTTTGCAGTGCTTCTGCAGTCCTTTGTCTTGCTAACCATGTCTTTCATGTGTCATTGATAGATCTCAGCAACAAATTTTTCAGAAGAAAGTTATGACTGGTTTGGCTATGTCTCAAATGATACATTGATTATCTTGTAAGCGCTCAGTCACTCGAACTTAGCAGAAAAAATTAATGAGTTAAGCAGAGATTGGTGTCTTCAATTGCGTGCTAACTATAAGATTAACATCCTAACCATCAGACTCTTAACTCCTCAAACACTCGTTAAAACAAATAACCAACTTACCCAGATTGTGGATTATAGGAGTCGTTTACAACCTGTAGAATCAAAATTAATTGTAAACAAATAATCAGATTTAGAGCATGTCCCGTTTCGCAAGCAAAGCAAAGCAGAAGGAAACTAACGATATAGCTACATGTAGCCGTAGGCATCGATTCACAGAGGGTTTCGTGATTGAGACATTCAACGAAGAATTTGAGAGAGTCGATAGGGTTTCGGCGAAAGTTAGCTATAAATTGGAAAGCTTCGAATAAGAGATTCGAAGAAGAGATATCAGTTTTAGATGGGTGGGCGTAGAAGAGGAGATGTTTGGAAGGAGATTTCTGAAAAGGAGAAGAACAAAAGAAAATAAGGGTTTGACGAATTTGATGATATCTCGGCACTTTGTCAAGAATTCTTGGGCATAGGCGGGTAATTGAAATGTTTTGGGCTATTAAATTGGGTTTAGGTTTCCCGAATTTATTTGAAAAATATTTTTAATTTTGCCCACTTGTATGTGTAACGTTGTCGTGATATATTCTTTTTTTATTGAATCTGTTTTAAAATTTTAACTAATCTATTTTGCTTTTTTTATTGAAAAAAATCAGAACAATTTTGCTCACAGTATAAACAACGATTTAATACAGGTTTTATGAAAGCAAATTTTGTGTTTTAAATTCTTTGAAATAGTTTTGCAATTTTGGTAACACACATATTAAAAATAGTATACATCAAGTTCTAAGAAATAGTTTTCGGACTAGAATGTTAAAGCACGGACAGAACTTTATATTTTAAGGATTTAGGGTACAGTAGGGTTCTTTTTAAGGGTTTAGGATACTCTCAAGTTTGATCAATCAATCTTTTACCTCGAATAATCTAAATCAAAATACATAGCGACATGAAGTGGTTATATTAAGGAAATTAAATAGTACCGGTAGAGAGGAACATTGAATTTTCTCCTTGTCTGTCATTTAGAGTTTAGAGTTTAGCTAGGGTTTAGTGTTTAGGGTTTATAAACATGGGTTTAGGGTTTAGGTAGTTTGCTCCAAACATAAATAGGAAATTAATTAAAAAGTTCTAATAACAACCCTCAAATTCAACGATTGCACTCAAAGAGAATAAATTTTCCGCGACCATTTTGAAAACATAGGCAACCTTCAAAATCCAGTAACATTTATCACACATGTCATCCCCCTTCGGCTTCTCCCACCATAGTTGTCTTCGATCGTATTTCGAACATTTGCACTTGGTGATCATATGAGGGTCGTTTTGGTCACGTTTCGCAATTAACCAATCTGGAATATCCCTTTCCCATCCATTCCCAATGATCTTAGGCAATTTTCTTCGAAGATGAGTAGCACGTTCTCTAGTAAATTGATACTTACCGAAGACTCCCTCCCAGTCGTCCCAGAACATTTTGCACATCATGTCGTAGATATACTCGCTCATGATGCACCCTTTTCCTACAGCAACCTTTATTTGACCGACTCCTACAATCCGCTTGTTCTCGAACAACAAATTGGAGACTCCTTTGAGGCAGATGGCGGTTATGTTGCTTGTGTCGTAGCACCTCTCATGGAACTTTTTCCAGTCAAAACCGGGAGTCCAAGTCCAATGACTTATCTTTTGTAGATTAATAGAGGCGTAGAACTCGTCAGTTTGAGACATTCTATTCAGCCTAGTGCAGGTAATCCTCGAGTGGCGGAGATCCTGCATGTCATTTTCGCAGACACGAACAAGAATGTTCCTTACTAGATCTTCCGGCAAGCCGAGCAGGTTGAATGGTCTCGCTGCCTCCCTCGGCCTTCTTGTCACAGACCGTGTTTCGTAGGGCGGGTCGTTGAAACGAGGCAACAGCCAGTATACATGAGGGTTTGGCATATTATATTGCTTATGTGTTTTGTTCTGAATCGGTGGTGATTTTGAAGTGGAGATCGAGTTGATTGAATGGGTGTTATCGATTAGTTTTTTTTAATGAGGCCTTTCCATATATATATATATATATATATATATATATATATATATATATATATATATATATACATTCGTGACTATTCGATATCCCCACGTAATAATTAGGGTGTAAATGGAAAACATAAAATGGAATGACTATTTCACTCTATTCCATTCCAAAAATTAGAATTCAAGACAAATGGTAAATCTTTTATGTACTTAATGATCTTGGGTTCAATTGCATATGTAAATAGAAGTTAAACCGAATAAAAAAAAATCAATTTCAGAAGGGATAATTAAAAGGGAATTAACGATTAATAAAATAATGAAACGAAAACTCCACTTAACGTTAATAACCTAGATCATCGTGTATTTGCAGTTCTCTAAATAATGTATATATAGGATATCAAGTTTGGGTTTAGAGTTTAGGGTATATGACATTTGCATTTATATTTGTAGATAGTGATAATTATAATATTACATAGAAGACTATATAAAGTACATGTATTATGGTTTAATATCTATGTTTAGAGTTTAGGGTATATATAGGGTTTAGGGTTTACCGTTTGGGTTTAGAGTTTCGGGTTATATCCAAGTTCTTGTTGATCTTTTTATTATTAAAGTGTTTAGTTTATTTGTGTTATTCACTATCTCAATTAAGTACGGTGGGTTGCTACGCTATAGAAGTAATAAACAGAATACAAGCAATATGTAGAAGTTGTAGTAGATACAAAATACTAGATATTGGTACGGGTAAACATTAAACGTGAAAAAGGCAAAACATACATAAATAAGACATCATCGATTACAACAAATCGGGAGAAGTTGTTATCTATCAGTCTGCAGAAGAAAGCGGTATGCATAATCCAGAAACATTGGTCGCAATAGTCCTTAAACAAAGGCCACCCAGAGCACCAAGGGTCGAAGTTAGAAAATCGGCATTGTCGCACATGATCAATACTGTTTTCGTCCCGTTTCGCTTTGAACCAATGAGGAACGAAACCTCCCCATGATTTATGATCCAGACGAGGTAGTTTTAATCGCAGTTGCGTTGCGTCTTCCCGAGTAAAATCAAATCTACCGAAGAGTTCATCATCTCTGTCTTCCCTAAAGACTTTGTGTATGCATCCATACACATACTTTCTTAAGATGCATCCATCTTTCGCAGCAGTCTGTATGCGTGCGAGACCTTCATCTCTCTTTTTCTCGAATAATAAATCTGAGATTCCTGTGAGAAGGGTGGTTGATGTGTTGCCTGTATCGTAGCACCTCTCATGGAATTTTTCCCAATCAAATCCTGGAGCCCAAACATTATATGACATCTGTGTTAGATTGACCGAGTTGAAGAAATCTTGTGTTTCCGTCTTCTCCTTCAGGGCTTTGCAAACAAACTTCGAATGACGGAAATCTTGCATGTTCCGTTCGCAAACACGAGCGAGAACCTTCGTTATCACATCATCAGACAACGCTAGAAGATCGAATGGGATGATTGTTCTACATTTTCTTGTTACAGAGCGTGTTTCATAGTAAGGCTGATCGTATCGACGCCATGGCCAATACGCATAAGCCATAGGCATGTTGTTGTGATGTGGGTTATCGAAAAGTTTGACTTTTACTGGTTTTGATTCGGTGGTTTCAAGATCTTAAAAGTGTGTGTTTATTCCCTAATTTTATTGACTGAGTTTTTTCTACATAATAACCGTACATATAGACACGACTATTCACTTTCCCGAACAAGAATGATTAATAAAATAATTAAACGAAAATATTGTTTTCTTTAATAACCTAGATTATCGTGTATTTGGTGCGCATTTCCCTAGATAATCACCTATCCACTAATGTCGGTTGCGTGTGTGCAAGAAGCCGAGTGTAGACCCCTATATGTTAAGCAGTCGTAATTATTAGAATACTTTATGTCAAATCTTGCTAACATAGTCATTATGTCATGCAAGATTTTGTTAGCTATCAACATTGGTAATGCAATTTTGGTGTAACAGTATTCAGTGACGGTCCATGTGTCTGGGAGGCCCTACTCAAAACTAAAAAATGTGCCAAATTTTTTTAATACTAACGGTTCTCCAATAAATTTTAAAAAAAAATATGACAGAATACATCATAGACAAAAAAAAAATCTGGAAAAAAACTGAAACAAAAGAAACAAAATATTAAAAAACTAAAAGGTTTAGATATTTTGTTTCCTCACAAATCACAAACTTATTTATAACCAATGTACAGACTGGAAATTTTTACATATATATTGCACAGCAGTTAATATATTACATTTAAATTTTTTATTAATCCAAGGATTATCAAAATCTATGTATTACTATTAACAATACTAATAAATCATTGTAAATACTATATGTTAATCTGCCATAAATATTATCCAATAAAAGCTATAATTTGAGTTTGAGGTTTAAATGTCAGATTTGAAAAAGAAAAAAAAAAGTTACAACGACAGGACGTAAGCGATCGCTTCTGTCGCTTACGCCATGGGCCGGGCCTGACAGTATTCACAGTAAAACACTATACATTACTAATACAACACTAAACATTAAAATATCGTGGTTCAAATATACTAATTCTGGTAATTAGTACAGTGTATTTTTCCACAATTTGAAACTTACTATTACTTGAAATAGTGAATCCTACAATATACTTTTGCAATTTTCTATGTTGTTTTAAATGTATTTTTTTAGTAATTGGTTGGATTTATTTTTAGTACTTCAAATGCAATCATTAATATTATGTTGTTTTTTAGTAGTTGGTTAGATTTAATTTACTTAAATTAAAATAAGTAGTTTTAAAAGAATAATAAATGCATCTTAATATCAAATGGATGATTGGTTAGGAACTCAACATATCTAGCAAATCAACATAAAGATCTTTAGACGTCTAATTCAATAGTTACAAGTGTGAGGGCAAGTATCAAACAGTAGGTCTTTAATATGCCATTTATAACGCATTAGTTCATGAATAACCATTAAGTGACACAAATTAAGACCCTACAACCCCAATATATTGATGGCGCCTGAATTAGCATAAACTGTCAATACCTTAACCCTTATAACCTCTATCAAATTCACTTCATCTCTCTAACTCCTTGCGTTATACATTTATTTCCTCAACGGAAAATCTATTGCAAAAAGACTAATGGTACAAAGGCAATACCAATTCCTCTCGGGCATCAACAAGTCGATGACGAAATAGAGTTTGGATTGAAGGTCCTTCGGTGTTGGATGTATGAACGGGTCTTCTCCGGCAAAACCATCAAACTACTTTTGGTGGATGAACAGGTTATTTCTCTACCACAGTTCATGCGTTGTATAAAGTTTTGATCTTACGTTGTATAAACTTATGTTATGTCGCTGTTTGAAGTTTTAAGTCTTGCACTTTCTAACGATATGGCAAAAGGATAGAAGGAGAAATTTGGGGTGATTTCGTTGAAATCTTTGAGTGGCTGGTGGAATCTGAGGGCCAGTGGGTACAATGGGATAACGTTCATATCCTTGACAGGCCAATTCTTGACCGCTTGACAAATAGTTTATTCTCTCTGTGTCGAATCCGTTCGAGTGTAATCTGGAAAATTCCATACCCTAATGGACATCACTACTTAGACTTGAAGCCTATACATGGACTTTCAAATGACACTATAACTAGCACATATCCAATCGGTATAGTATTTTGGATTTAAGGTTACTAGTTTTATGTGACTTTATTGTTTTTATATGATTTTGTTATAGATTTATTTGTGATGTTTATTTGTTTGAGATATAGATTTAATTGGTGTTGTGCTTGGAATTAATGGCTTCGTAAGAGATCTAGTGGTTACTGCAAATGATCCGGAAACTCATTTCTGGAGGCGACTTCAAGTAGAATTCAGAATCAGAGATTTGGAGTAAGTTTAACATAAACTTATTTCATGTACAATATTCTTAGAATGTCTGAAAGCTCAATTGTATTAAATATTGGCAGAAACGAGTCATTGGATTGTGTGGCCAATGGCGATCTTGCTGTTAGGCTGGTTAGGGCATGGGGAAAAAGTCAGAATGGGATATTGTTCTGCTTATTACAGTGCTTTAATATCGCCAATAACAGTGGTGGTATGATGAAACATCAAAATGTTTTTGTAAATTCGTTCCATTTAGTGTAAAATGACAAATAATTAAAATTTCTTTGTTGATTAGGGTTGGTGAGGTTGGAGCCAATTCAACGAGTTTCTAACATACGATTTGATGCGCATGAAGTTGAAGAGTTCCGTGATTTAGTGCAGAGGTATTTATCTCCCAACTCTTAATTATATAGTATAGATGACTATGTTTTCTTGGCGATCTTATGTGTTATTGTTTTAGTATGATTTTTTTTGTTCAGGTACCCTAAGCCTCCTCTATGTTAAGAATGTTGGGTGTGGTTGGTTGGCTATTCGAAGTGAAGTACATACTTACGGTTTATGAATTTTAATTAAATTTGTATTTATAACCAACACTTTGTTTATGATTTTCTCTAGTATTTTCCTTTTTTGTCAACTTGGTTAATTTACTTTAGCATTAATAAACTTATTATATTAATTACTGGTATTCCATGATATCCAAAAAGTTAAAAAAAAAAAAAAATCAACGAGTATTAAGCATTGATTAAAATTTGTTACCTGAACTTATTAACCATAAAACCATAAATCCATATACGTTATGACTATCATCGTGTAACTATGAGCATAGTATATTACTCGTATACCATGATAACCAAAACTTGAAAAATAATCAATGGGTATTAAACATTGATTAATATTTATTACCTAAACTTATTAAGCGATCGAGAACATGTTCCCTTTTGAAAAACAAATCAATGTATTTCGTTAAGCTAAGAGGATTATGAACAATCAGTTTCTTATGGTAAATTTAGCGCATAACAGTTAGAGATTATGAAACAAAAGCATACATGGGTCATTTTCATGTGATCATTCGAGAAAAGCCCAAAACGAGTAAGTGGATTTTAATGTAAAGTCGCAACTGTTGCGTACCGAGTTAAAATAGTTACCGGGTATTTATTTCAATAAACCTAAAAACGCTTCACTTTCTTCTTCTACCTCTTCCCTATCATTCTCTGATATTCAAAGAGATATCAACAAAATGAATCGGCTTATAACATGCGATTCTGAAAACTCACAATTTCACAAAATTGCTGATATTACTTTGAGGGATAATCGCTAGAATGTTGAGCCAAAGTTTTGAGAGCGTGGTGTTTTACTCACTATGATGCTCCCTTGGAATTAATTTTATCCGATGAAACGGTATTCTTCTTCTACTTTTTTATCCTTTTGAATTAATTTTACCGCTTTCTTTTTATTGGGGGTACCCATAAATCCATACGTTTTTATTTGTGTACTTCCTTTTGTAACCTTTGGTTATAATCAACAGGAAAGTCGGATTCAAGCCTTAGCTTTTGTAAAAAGCTCCCGGAAGTTCTTTTTTCCTTTACAGAAAGAAGGTTGCTGGTTTAATTTTTCGGGTTTTAGGGGCTTCGTTAGGGCCAAAGTATGACAGAGTATGTCCAACGTATAATGATATTTATAACTGACGAGACAAACATCACTGAGAACTTCGATTCTCCAACTTTGGATGACCTCTTGAGCATCAAACCAATCCTAAGAATTAATGATGGGACGGTTTCAGAAAAAATATGCAATTGGTAAGTGTTGTTTACAATGCATTATTATTAGATTAAATGGAAAAACCTAACATCGGATTTGGAAGAATTGTGGTTGTTGTTTTTAGGGGATTAACTTATATTCAAAATAATTATTTCCTATAGATGTTTTTGGTGCTATAACATGGGTTGGAGAGCTTGAATGGGTAGATGACTCTTCAAAGATCTATTTGTATTCACGTACACGCGCTAAAGTCCAATTCACGCTAAGATATGCCGAGTAAGTTTAAGTTTTGGAGTTTTATAATCACCTTATAATTAAACCTTACTAAATAATGATGTTGGAATTGAAGGAATAGGGCCATAGAATGCGTTGCCTATGGACCACCGGCTGAGGAATTGTCGAGGCGCTTTGAACAAGTTCCAGACAAGCATTTGTTTGTTTTGCTCCAATTTTTCTGGATCGAAATATTTGGCGGTATGTTGACATGTTTTCTATAAAATATGATTACATTAATATAGAACATAATTATGAGAATATATTTTTTTTTAACCTAGGGGTTGCTTGGCTTAGAGGAATCGAAGGGCCTTCTTCAGTTGACCATCATCGTGTAACATTGGAGGAGTTGAACAATTTGATGGAACGGTATGAATTTTTTGAACTTGTCATATTGAACATCTTATGATCATATAAATTATTAACAACCTCTAAAATATTTCCCTCTTTGATTTCGTGTAGTTACCCTAGTCCTCTTCCGGCATGGTACTCAAACGAGCACCAGACTCTCGATCGCTTCTAACTCTCTTTTACTCTTATTCTATAACTATTAAGAACTTATGAATTTTTAATTTTTGATTCCTTAAAAACAGTGTAAAGATTGCTAAGCGTTTGGTTTCTATTTTAAGGGTTAATTAACTTCGATTTAAATTTTAGTTAATATATAATATTGCAACTTATACATGTTTATTAGAAGTTGGAAAAAGCGATTATACACTTTACATATTGCAAATATAGATTAGCTTTGAAACCCATATACCTACCACAAACAGGTAAAATATAACCAAACTATCTCATATTGCTTTCAAAAAATCCAAAATACGATATGATACGACGTATACCCGGCTACTCTGCGACCAGAATAATGAGTTGAATATTAGTCGTATCAATAGCGACAAATAATCGACTTGGTTACTACTATACCCGAAGTAGCGAATTAGTCGCCCATGTACTGACCAATTCGCGATTGTTCATGACTCTTAACATCAGACGCAAAAATATTCGACATATCGCCGACTAGCCTGCGACTATTGTTTCTGGTCTCGACAATGGTCGTTATTCAGTCGTAAATCGAAGACTAAATTGGCGACAATCATTTTTGGTCGTATATAAGCGACTAATACACGTCCAATAATCTGTTGTTGTAAAATAGTAGTTATATTGCCACCTAATAGTGGCTAAATGTTACGACTACAAGTATAGTCGCAAGGTCCAGTCACAAAAACAATGTTTTTTTGTAGTGTAAGTATCAAGGTTTAAAGGTTACTAGAGGTTTTGGAGGTTTACTTGGGAAGCAAGTAAATAACAAAGGAGAAGAGGAGATGAGATGGTGGTGGTCGCCGGTTGGGGAGGGAGAGAGGGGTGAGTGTTTTTGTGGTTTTGTTGGATGAGTGATGAAGATGGGAAGGAGCACATGGTTTTATAATCAAAAACTTCTTATACATGGATGAACCTAAAGGCTAGGTGGAAATCAAATTGGTTCATCAAGTGACACATAGTCATTTAGGTGTCTCCTCCTGATTTCCCATGCAAAATAAACTGAATTTGGCCAATGTGGATTCATGCACCACTAAAAACCACACGTGGCATGTGGCGATCCTGGACCATTTTCCATCACTTCCCGAAACTTCTGAAATATCTTTAAATCTCATTTTTATTTTTCCGTATTTTGAAAAATGATACTCTGCAATTCGTTTGGTCCGCTTTGGCTTTTCGTAGCTCCCAAAACCTCAAACATAAGTTTTTCGTCTTTTACTCGGTTTTGTCGGTTTCCATTTCCGACAATCCGTAAAACCTTTTTAAAATTCGATTTCAGCGTTCTCCGTCTTCTAAGTAATCTTTTTAAAATAAAAATAAAATTACTTGGTCCGTCAAAGATTTTCGTCTTTATTTTTGGTGCAATTACCAAAATACCTCTGAACTTCTAAATATTGCAGAAATACCCTTCGATGACTTTCTTTTGACTTCTAAGCCACCGTTAACATAATACAAGATAGGATATTACATTCTTCCGCTCCTATAGGAATTCAGCCCCCGAATTCTCTGTTCGATAAAACCTCGAACTCTGAAGCAAAACTCTGTAACTCCTGCTATTTCTGATTCAAAACTTTGTCTGCTCCATTGAGTTGCTTTACTCTGTCTCCAAATTCTTTTGCGCCAATCTTATATTATGTTCAAACCGTCTCACAATATTCCCGCCATACCAATCTTAAACTTTCCTCACTGTACAAGAAAATTATTTACACGATGTGTTCAATAAATAAGGTACCGACCGAACACGATCTTAAATTTAAAAGAGAACTGATAAACGCTGCAAACTTTCCTCATTGTACAAAAAAATATTTACTATATGAACTTTGAAAAATACTTGGTCACTAACTTGAAATTCTAATCACGTCTCCGACGAGCAGCATAATTTTTACGACGGTTTTGGGTAACTTTCATTCTATCATGGAATCAAATGTAGCTTATATGTGGTTTCAATGATCAATTCAGAATCAGCGCCTTTACTTTCTCTAGATTTTGTCCAACATAACGGGGTGCGACTTAGTTTACCATATGTCGATTAAAATGATACCATATCAGTGCTCACATGATAACTAACTAGATCAATGGTAATATTTTCTCCCATGATTGCTGACTATTTAAAACACAAGATCTCATCACGTCTTAACCACCACATGATTACATAGCGAAATACATGGAGGGCCAAATTTAAGCCATTTAGTTTCTCACATAGCCCAATCAAATAGAAAACCAACATTAACGAATTTAATCATTAACCGGCAACTGAACTAGATCATGCAGTTGCATGCTATTATTATTACCTATGTCACTATGTGGTGTCAGAAATCAAAGTGGCTTCGAAAAGAGAGTGGATGCTTCTGATTATGAACCACTTAAAAATTAAGCAAAATAGAAAACACTCTTTAATCAGCTTACATAAGTTAAATTATATCAGCAACCAAGCAATTTAGAAATTTAGCAAAAGAGAAAAATACTACTCCTTAATTAGATTTCTTTGAAATCTCTGATATCGCCACTCTAAAATCCACACAAAAAAAGGCTCGAGAAGCATTACGTATCGCAAGCAAATGTCCGAACACGTTACAAGAATCGAAGTATATATAAATATTGGTCTTTGAAAAATATAAAGAAGTAAAAGTTGCTGCTGCTACATATCCCTCTATGAAATAAGAAACCACCAAGTAGCTAGCTAGTTTCATTAAAACTGAAAAGAGTATTCATGTAAAAAAGGGAGTCAACGATACTCCTCAATTTGGCCATCGTGCTTAGATGTCAATGATGATCGAATATTCAAGAAGTTAAAAAAAAAAAATAGATAAATAAAGATATCAATTTTAGAATAAATATCTTATGTGAGGGCGGTGGCATTACCCTGACGAGGAAAAAAAAGAATAAGGGAATCTTTGTGTAGAACTTAAACAGAAATTTCTCTTGCAATGGGAAAATATTCCAAATCGGCTCTAAGCCATTGGATTTGTTCCCCTTAAAGACTTAGAGAGTAAAGATTCTCAGTATCTCTCACTAGCATCAAAATTAAAGCAACTCAAACTAGTGGTAATCGCCAAAACCATGTTACCTCCATAGTATGGATTATGGTGTACATAGTATTAGTGGTTAAGAGTTTGCTTCCTTTTGTCTACTTGCGCTAATTACTTTTATATGTTCTATCATTTAATTGTATTATGGTGTCCAATTTGTTGGATATGGGTTTAGCACCCATCCATAAGCCTATTAAAAATTTGATTAAATCAACAAACATCATTCCGGCCCAAGAAAACAAGCCCGTTAAAGTGTCAACAGCCCAAGGAAGAGTCAGCATCCAAGCGCTATAAAAAGGACCCTTCACTCTTTATTTTAAGCAGATTGGAACTTGTAAAGAGGCCGAGCTACTTTTATAAAGTTCCGACCTCAAAGCATAGCTTAGTGAGCACGTCATTCGACGGACTCACACCTCGTACCATCCTGTTCATAGCTCGGCTCTGGCCTTAAGATCAATAAAGAATCATTTCGACCTCATTTTATATTTGTATTTCACCTCGTTGTTCGGACATATCAGATCGTAGCCCGTAATATTGACTAGGTCAAATTTCCGTAACAACAATTGGCGCCGTCTGTGGGGATGAAGAAAACTTCGTTACGATATAAGACGAAGCCGAGATGACAGGACCACGGCTAACATTGATGACTAGCCACGCTCGAACAAATAACATGATCAAGGTAGGACTCCCAACCTGTAACGACTCTGTACGTTCGAGAAAAGAGTACAAACGAAGAATAGAAACGTACCGACGTCACAGGCCAGGCACGAAAAGCGAGCTCACAAATAGGGACGGGATAGAATTTACCGAGGATGGCGAGATAGGGTTGTACACACCGCACAATGACCCACTCGTTGTCAAAGTGCAAATCGGCGACTGCGAAGTGATAAGAGTACTGATCGACACAGGGAGCACGGTCGATCTCATATACGAAGAAACCCTAAAAAGAATGGAATTGCACGAATACGAAATAAAACGTTCAGAAAGACCATTGACCGAATTCACCGGAAGCACAACCACAACCGTCGGAACCATCAAACTACCGGTACGGGTCGGGCGGATGACAGTAATAACCAAATTCGTAATCGTCAACCGACCGGCAATCTATAACGCCATCTTGGGCACACCATGGATACATACCATGAAAGCAGTACCGTCAACCTACTACCAATGCGTCAAATTGCCCACCCCGAGTGGAACATTCACACTCCGTGGAAGTCAAGAAGTCTCCAGCACCTGCTTCCTCGTCGAACACAAACTACACAAGAAGTTTCGAGCCTGCCTACTCGCCGAACCCAAAGTGGAGCTACCACCTCCGGAAGGACCAAACCGTGACGCCAGCGAGCAAGTCAATATCAATATCAGGGACCCAGGACGATGCGTGGGTATAGGGGCAGACCTAAGAAAAGACTTGAAAGATCAACTCATCGAATTCCTCAGCCGAAACGCCTCAACCTTCGCTTGGTCGACCAGCGACATGAAGGGAATCGATCCCACTGTAACATGCTACGAACTCTGCGTTGACCCAGTGTTCAAGCCCGTCAAACAGAAGAGAAGAAAGTTAGGACCAGAACGGTCTCAAGCCGTAAATGAAGAAGTAGAAAGGATATCCAAAGCAGGATCGATAACCGAGGTTAAATATCCAGACTGGCTCGCAAATCCAGTAGTCGTCAAGAAAAAGAACAAAGAGTGGCGAGTATGAAGGATTATGGGTGTTTTCCATGGTTTAATTCTCAATTACAACCTAACACAAATCCTTAAACAGATCTAGGTTCTTGCAAAACGAATCATAAAACAAACCTGTAACATTACCTATGGATTGCACAGCGGATTGATGGTAATGACAAGATCAGCTAGAACAGATTAATCACCTATTCCTCCTTGAGTATCCACACTCTTACAAGCAAGGGACGGCTGCTAGACCAAAGATATGGATGATCAGAGAGAGAGATTAGAGAGAGAGAGGCTCGCGGCCACAAGGAGAAAATCGCAGGGAAGGGCCTCTTCCTTAGGGTTTCTTATTCCTTTTATCTCTCATTAATGGGCCCAAGTCATTAGACTAATGGCTCATTAATCTTTTGGGCCCAAGACACAAATCAGACAAAAGCCTGTATTTTGTCTGGCCCAATTCTCTGATCTAATACAGTAAATGCCATTGCATCTTACCGTATTAATTCCATTTTAACTTTCCCGTTAGCTATGGTGTGTGACCCTTAGGGATCATACAATACTGGTAATAAGTCCTAAACTTATAGATCATGAGCGGACTCTAGCAAGCCATCATGATCACCCAGTATTTATGACTTATGTCTGATCTCGACACTTATCATACTTTCTAGAGATAGTACGGTAGATTTCAGGACATTCCCAACAATCTCCCACTTGTACTGGAATCCTACACAGGACATTCCCAACAATCTTCCGATTGTACTGGAATCCTACATTCCCTAGTCCTTTTGTCTTAATATCTCGATCTGGCATAAGGCAAGATGCGTGTCATCCTTATATAGCCAGACCATGTTTATCGGACCAGATTTGATACTGACAATGCAAACGACTTGGGCAAGTCCGTTTGGGAATGGCCATTCTCTTACCAGCTATCAAATCTCCGATTGGCCTAGAGATATTACCTCCGTTAAACGGCAGGGACAAATCCCATCTTGTTCCATCACTATGAACTACACAATTCATAATACACCCAACCAAGGTCCGTATAGCTCCCAGTTACGAAACAGCGTTAGACAATGATCAAAGCGCATTACTCCATGTGCAGCCACATGCATGCTAACTCAGGTCTAAGGACTATACTCTATAGTCGTATATGAGAACTTCTTATGACACAGATATTAATATCTTGCAGAGTTCTCATCTTGCGGGCCATGTCCGGTCATATGCTCCCCTACATATACCTATGTGTCGACTTTGATGCCGCGCATCTATGACCCCTCGAAACTTGGTCATAAGTCTCAACACAATCTAGTCTCAACAGGTTGTTGTTGTTCCAATTTCAACAACCTTCGACTATGGACACTATGATTTATGTCACTTCGTTAAATATGGGGTTTCAGGATCAAGTCTACTCATGTACTTCGATGGCCCATATATAATGACATGAATCATTTTGGAACGATTATTTATATCACAGTTAAAATAATCCAGAAATCATTAGATTTTATAAACATAAAATATTATGTTTACATGAACCTTTCAAAACAACTAAGTAAAGCCCTTTACAAACTCCCACTGAAATTGAGACTACATCTTAATTTCACTCATCCTACAGCTACAGTCCGCGACTCGTGCTTAGGCATAAGGAGTGGCTTCGTTAATAGATTAGCAACGTTCTCATTCGATGAAACTTGCTTATCTACTTAACACCTCTGTCATTTATCTCAAGGAATAGGTTATACCTATCCTCAAGGTGTTTGGACCTCTGATGTGCAGCTAGCCTCATCTATGCTGTGAATCACATCAAGTTCAGTGATGAAATCTTCTATCCAAACATCCTCTTTTGCCGCTTCTCAAGCTGCGAAATGTTCAGCTTAAGTCATGGAGTCAGCAACAGTGCCTTGCACCGCCAGTTAGACACAAGATATAGCCGGACTGTGACCAGGAATTATCTTTGTCTATTGGAAACTTGCCTTTCAGACTCTATCGACTTGTTGCACCTCACTTTCTCCGTAAATCAAGAACTTATCCTTAGTATTCCTCAAATACTTTAGGATATTCTTTACGGCAATCCAGTGATTCTTTGCTGGATTTGACTGGTCTTTACTTGTCTTGCTTAACATTAAAGCAACATCAAAGCAAGTATGTGTCATGGCATACATGATAGATCCAATTGCCGTCGCATATGGAATCCTATCCATGCTTTCAAGCTCAGCAGTTATCGTAGGACACTGTATCTCGCTTAACGTAATGCCATATGACATTGGCATAAAACCCTTCTTGGAATGCTGAAAACGTGTAGGACTTTGTCAACTTAAGAATCCTGACTTTGTCCTACCAGCTCTTTTGGATCTCTATCTTTAGATCCAAAATCCAAGAACTACGTGGCTTTACCCATGTCAATCATAAAACCAACTCCCAAACCAGTCCTTTACCGACTGCAGCATTGGGACGTTATATCCGAGAATCAGTATGTCATCGACATACACTATGAGAAATGCAATAATGCTCCCACTTATCTTTTAGTAAACGCACAGTTCCACTTCGTTCCTGTTCAAGTCAAAACCTTGACTACTTTAACAGAACGAAGATTCCAACTCCGATATGTTTGCTTCCATCCATGAATGGATCGATAAAGCTAACTTACACAAAATGTAATTTTTCGGAGTCCGGGCTCACTATCGCTTCTTTGAATTTCGCAGATTCGTCGCTTTCAATGATCATCAGATCATGCGAACTTTCAATGATCATCAGGTTCAACTAATGACGAGAAATCACTCTCGGATTAGTGACTGATTCATTCATATCTGCGATCTTCAGGCTCTACAGGTGTAGATTCTACAGAAATCTGTAAATCCATCCGTTGCTCTCCCTCAACAAGTTGAGCAGCCTCCTGTATTTCTCGAATTTCTTCGAGTTATACTTTTACTCCCACTGTTCTTCTTGGAAAGTAACTTCCCTTCTTAGAAAACAGAATGGACGTAAAAGTAACAAGCCTTGGTTTCCCTAGGACAACCAGCGAAGTAGCACAACTACAAATACTCAGTAAAGACGAATTTGGATCGATTCCAATCCACATTTACGTGGTGTCTTTCAACTGATATTGGTGGAACTATTTCAGCGTAAACTTAGATATTTCTAGAGCGTTATTCTTAAAGAATATCATGGAAGATTCGTGTGACTCATCTTTAATCATTTCTAATAAGATCTGATTCATTCTCACAGAAACACCTCTAGGTTTTCAGGAGAAGTGAGATGTGAAACGACTTCACACTAATTCAGATGATCACATAATCAATGACTTAAGTATTCTCACTCGTGATCTAATCCAGAGTCTTAATACTTCTATCATTCAGATTCTATACTTCATTCTGGAACTCTTTTGACCATGTCAAAGAATTCCGACTTGTGTCTCATCAAATGAACACAGTCATACTCATTGAAGTAATCAGTAGAGACAATGAAGTACAGGAAATTTTCTCTGGCATTACTGCTCATCGGACCACATACATGAGTATGTCCAATGTCTAATAAGCCTTTGGGCTTTTCTCTAGCTCGGCTAAGATGGGCCCTTGGTGTTTTGGTCCAGTAAGCAGAATTCAAGTCTCATAAGATATCCATTCAAATGAGCCCAAAAGTCCATAACTATGGGGTTTCTGAATCTGACTTACTCTATGTGACCAAAACATTTATGCCAAGAAAAATCAGGTTTAACTCATCAGATTTAAACCAATTGCGGTATTTATGTTACATTTAGGCACTCTTTGGTTTAAGACATAAAACCCATTCCTTGAATAGGGTGCTACAATTAATATTTCATTAAGATCAAAAGAACAAACTAGTCTTTTATCAAAATGAAAAACATTCAAATTCTTACAAGAAAATGAAAGACAACTCTGCTTAAAGCAGGTACATTGTAGCAATTACTTAATAAAACCAAGCCTCAAAGGCATCTACAAGTGAAAACCCTACGGCTGAGGCAGCATCCCAAGCTCCTTTCAGACACGCAGTTCCACTTGCCCTTCCTTCAACGTTCTACTGTTGCTCAGGCTCTGCATATTATAACAAATATCAGTGCCACAACCAGTATCCAATACCTATAAGGTATAACTTGAAGTAATAACATGAATACCTGAGGAAGTAGTTTCATACATCAACTTCAACTCCTCATAATCTTCCATGAATTTAATGCAATCTCTCTTCCAATGCCCAGTCTCTTTACAGTAGCAGCACTTACCAACGTAAGAGGTATCTGACTCGGGCTCAGAAGACACACGCTTGCCATGATTCAAAATCTGGACAACTTTGTCTTCACCCTTGTCAGCATTAGGTTTAGTAAACCTACCCTTCTCCTTCATGAGATTGTACAGGGTACTCTTTACGTTTGGCTCAACTGTCTTGAGCATATCATGCAGTTCAGTCAACGTCTTCGTTAAGCCTTTCTTGATATAGTTCCTCACGAACTTATCATAGCTTGACGGCAGTGACTTCAGAATGATCTCAGTTGCCAATTCCTGGCTAACTGGATAATCCAGTTTCCTCAGGTTATCAATGTAACCCATCATTTTACTGATATGAGGACTTATTGGATGATCAATCGGTAGCTTGCAGCTAGTGAGAGATTTAACCAACTGGTATCTCTCCACTCTTACCTGCTCCTGAAATCTCAATTTCAGGCTGCTGATCATCTCTATTGGCGACTTCATGTTCTCATATTGCTTCCGCAAATCTGAGTCCATGGTAGCCAATATCAGACCATGCACATCTACCGCATCATTATAATGCTTATTCCAAGCATTATATACTGCATGACTGGCTTTGGATCCGATCCTCTCGGGGAGAGCTTTCTCAAGGACATAGTCCTTTCTCTCATGCCTGAGAACTAGCCTCAGGTTCCGCGACCAAGTCAAGAAATTTGATCCGTTCAGTTTGTCCATCTCAAGGACATACCGGATGGAGAAAGTGTTTTGATTGTTTGTGCTTGTCATAGCTGAAATTTAGAGATAAATAGAGTTTTAGTTATTAAGTTCATAAAAAGAGTAATCTTAACAACTTATAAGAAGACTCGCATTGTATTCAAAATTTCTTTGTTCAACCTCATAAGAATACAATGATTCCGAGACCCATGCTCAGCTAAATCCAAAGTGGGCCACTGGCCGTCACCCAGAATTAGCTTTACTTGGTAAGCATATACACAGCTAGTTATAACCAATAACTCTCGGTTGTGAATTGGACCCGAGGCCCAAATTCACCAGATGTCTCAAGGCCCGGGACTCCCGATGGCCCAGTCAAGGAAACCAATCTCTTACAGCCAAATAATCACTAAAATCTGGGACTCCCAATGAAATTAGTGACTATATACTACTTTACTTACGCGAAAACAGACACCTCACACTGTAAGCCATATCTGTAATCAAATAAGCGTTAAGTAGCTGACAAGATTGGAAAGACATCCAAGCTTGATATTGTTTTTGAGGATTTTAAGTTTCATTTCCAAAAATAGAAGATTACTATTTTGGGAAACTTTCTTAATTTAGAAACTTTCTAAATTTAGTAACTTACTAAAATAGAAATTTCTAATTTAAATATTTTATTAAATATTTTGGGTTGGGTCACAAATTATAGGCCCAATTCTTGGCCCAAGACCATAGAATTCCAGCTGGCCCAATAATTTGACATAATCGATCCGGTTTATTAATTCTGGTCCAAAACCAAATTAACTATCAAAACCATCGGTTATTTACTAAACCAGACCAGCTCTAAATTATCTGGTCCAACCAAATCAAACTTAGACCAGCCTTCGATTTAGGTTAAAATTCAATTTTATGAATTTAAATCCGGTTTAACCAGAAATTAAATAATACCATGTATTAAATTATTTCCAGCAAACCGCGATTTGGGTTAACCGCTTGAACCACCAATTAAATTGGATCGGTTCAGTTAAATCCAAAACCGGGAAGAAACACCTAGTGTTTTAGCCAATTTGATTTAACTTGCGGTTTAAGGCTTTAAACACACAATTAACCGCCAATTAAATGGACCGGTTTAATCGGTGTGGTTTTGGGCAACGAACCGCGAAGCTCGGTTTAACCGATTGACTATTCGCGGGACGTAAAATTTTAACGGGCCAAACAATCGGATCCAAGATCCAACTCAGCCCATTAACGCAATATGTGGGCCCATAATTATCCGAGGCCCATGATCCATTACGACACAGCGGTTGCTCACGATCGAAACCGATCGATCATCGCAACCCACGATCATGCAGGCACTCGGCATCATGGCTCACACAGCTCACGTACGATCCAGCCGGCCTCACGATCGGATCGATCGTTCTCGGTCAACATACGCGATCGAGTATCGCTTTAACACATGCGATTGATTATCGCAGCAACATAGCGATTAGGGTTTTATTATAATAGTATGGCTCATTCTATTATTAACAATATCAGCCGACACACACATGATCAGCAGCCAACGTGATAATCAAATTTGATTTGATAATCGGCTCATCTCATTCAATTATCAACACAGCATCGATTTATTTAAAAACGATCGCATCTTATGATTATCGAAACACAAGAAGACAAACAAGTCGATTCAATAATTGACTTTCACATTATTAATAATTCGATCCAATTTCACAAGCAACCTAAAACCTGGCTCTGATACCACTGAAGGATTATGGGTGTTTTCCATGGTTTAATTCTCAATTACAACCTAACACAAATCCTTAAACAGATCTAGGTTCTTGCAAAACGAATCATAAAACAAACCTGTAACATTACCTATGGATTGCACAGCGGATTGATGGTAATGACAAGATCAGCTAGAACAGATTAATCACCTATTCCTCCTTGAGTATCCACACTCTTACAAGCAAGGGACGGCTGCTAGACCAAAGATATGGATGATCAGAGAGAGAGATTAGAGAGAGAGAGGCTCGCGGCCACAAGGAGAAAATCGCAGGGAAGGGCCTCTTCCTTAGGGTTTCTTATTCCTTTTATCTCTCATTAATGGGCCCAAGTCATTAGACTAATGGCTCATTAATCTTTTGGGCCCAAGACACAAATCAGACAAAAGCCTGTATTTTGTCTGGCCCAATTCTCTGATCTAATACAGTAAATGCCATTGCATCTTACCGTATTAATTCCATTTTAACTTTCCCGTTAGCTATGGTGTGTGACCCTTAGGGATCATACAATACTGGTAATAAGTCCTAAACTTATAGATCATGAGCGGACTCTAGCAAGCCATCATGATCACCCAGTATTTATGACTTATGTCTGATCTCGACACTTATCATACTTTCTAGAGATAGTACGGTAGATTTCAGGACATTCCCAACAGAGTATGCGTTGACTTCACAGATCTCAACAAGGCTTGCCCAAAAGACAGTATCCCGCTCCCGCATATCGACAGACCCTTCGAAGCTACCGCAGGCAACAAGCTCTTGTCATTTATGGACGCCTTCGCCGGATACAACCAAATAATGATGCATCCCGATGACCGGGAGAAACGTCATTCATTACCGACCGAGGAACATACTGCTACAAGGTCATGCCATTCGGCTTAAAGAACGCCGGAGCGACGTACCAAAGGCTGGTCAACAAAATGTTTGCCGACCAAATCGGACAAACAATGGAGGTGTATATTGACGATATGCTGGTAAAATCAGCCTCGGCCGAGGACCATATTGCCCACCTGACAACCTGGTTTAGCAGCCTGAACAAATACAGGATGAAATTAAACCCGACAAAATGTACATTTGGAGTCACTTCGGGGGAGTTCCTTGGATACATCGTCACCAAACGAGGGATAGAGGCGAACCCACAAAAGATTGCAGCTCTCACAGAGCTCCCATCGCCAAGGAACACGCGCGAGGTGCAAAAACTCACCGGACGAATCGCCGCGCTGAGCCGATTCATCTCGAAGTCAATGGACAGGTGCCTGCCATTCTACCAACTCCTCCGAGGAAACAAGCAGTTCGAATGGGACGATAGATGCGAGGATGCCTTTCAGAAATTAAAGAGATACCTATCCACACCTCCCGTTCTATCCAAACCGGAAGAAGGAAACCTTGTATCTTTACATATCAGTGTCGAGTTACGCAGTAAGCGGCGTCTTAGTCAGAGAAGATAGAGGGGATCAGAAGCCGATCTCTTACATCAGCAAAAGCCTCGACGACGCCGAAACCCGATACTCCACCCTGGAAAAGCTTGCCCTCGCAATCGTTACCTCGGCAAGAAAACTCCGACCATATTTTCAGTCTCACTCGGTAACCGTCCTCACCAACCAACCGCTGTGAACTATACTCCACAGCCCAAACCAATCGGGGCGAATGGGGAAATGGGCGGTAGAACTGAGCGAATATGATATCGATTACAAACCGCAAACAAGCGCGAAGTCACAAGTCTTGGCTGATTTCTTGGTCGAATTACCACCAGAGTTAACCCGCGATGGGAGCCAAGTCTTGATCGAAAAATTGACCCATCACGTCGACGGATCATCTTCCCGCAATGGATCAGGGATCGGCATCAGATTGACCTCCCCAACTGGAGAAATATTGGAGCAGTCATTTCGACTAGCCTTCCCAGCATCCAACAACGCGGTGGAATACGAAGCATTGATAGCAGGATTATGGTTGGCAAAAGCAATCGGAGCAAGGCATATCAGCGCAGTCTGCGATTCGCAACTCGTCGCCAGCCAATATGATGTTTGCGTTTTACACACCAATTAAAACCTAATGTGCACGCTACCACAATCGAATGGTATGTCGATGTAACACTTTAGGATCGAATCCACAGGGAGCTAGTGACCTATGACACCAAGAATACACAAAGTTCCTTAATCTAAGCTAATACAAGATATTTGGTTTTTTTTTTTACGAACAACCTAAGTGAGATTAAAGCAAGGAAACTAATGTACAAATGATACAAATAACAAAAATGAATTAAAGACAGAACAAACCATTCTCTAAACAAGATACTAATATTCACAAAAACAGAGTAAAAACAGAGATGATAAAAGACTAAGTTCCTTGGGTTGAGATTTCGGTTTGGGTGATCAACAATTAATCTAGAAGTGTTTAAGAACAAAAGAATGGTTTCTTAGGCCAAGAACAACATATCAAGCTACTCCACTCTCATGATAATAGCCCTACACCTATCAAGCATTAACATCAACTCTCGTTGGCAAGATAGATATGAATTATGAACAAGTTCTTATTACCACTAAACACCTTAAACATCAATTCTCATTGGTTAAGTATGTAAAGCACTTGATAGAGTTTCAAACATAAACTACACCTCTCGGTGCTAGAAACATTTAAGATCAAGGAATTGATTAGCTACTTCAATTCTAGCATTAAGAACTTCTAACAAGTAAGAAATCAATATTTCCAAGTTTTAAACATCCTAAACCATCACTAAATCACCCTCACCTTACTCAAACCCAGAAACTTATAAAGAACTACTCACTAATATTCATATAAACACAAAAATACATGGTTAAGATGATATAAGATGAGAGAAATAGATGAATCAACAAGAACAACACAAGAAAATCAAACCAAACTTCAAAACAAAAATAAAGTTATGATCTAAATCCATAAATGGATCAAGAAGTAGATCATGCCTCTCCACATACATCAAGAGGTCTTAAATAATAGAAAACAAAGTGTCTTGGTCGACCTCAGAACATGGGAGGGTCTACAAGCCAAAAGAAAAAGAGAAAAAGTGGCATGTGGGCAAAAGTTGGTCTCACCACGACATAATTGATATGTGTCCAGTAAATAGGTCATAACCCTTTGTGTATAGCTGCAACTGACTTCAAACGACCTCCATTGGAAAGCTAACTCAATTGCCTACAACTTTGGTTTGAAGCTCCAAAGCTAAATATGAACGCAAGCTCTTCAAATGACTCGATCTTTTAAGGTCAAATCTCACAGCGACTTGTGAAGGTCGCTGTGAGAGGCCACTGTGAGGTTTTTTGATCCACAACGACTTGGGGAGGTCGCTGTGGAGGTCGCTGGGGCTCCCGACTGTTCGCATTTCTTCACAGCGACTTCAGTATGCCGCTGTGGGATGCCGTTGTGAGGTCTGGTCATGATCCTTAGCTGTTTTTCAACTCCTTTTTGGGTGTTTTTCAGTCCCTACCTCCCCCATATCATTTGGGTGCTTCATCATGTCTTCCACCACCTACAAAAAGAGAAAAACAAAGCACATGCCCTCCTAATGATGCCTAAATGCATTATCTAAAGCTAAAACATGCTCCAAATCATGATTAAATCTACTCAAAAACACAACACATCAACTCCCCCAAACTTGTTTCTTTGCTTGTCCTCAAGCAATCAACAATGAGAACAAAGGGGAGAGGTTTGAAGTTGGAGACTCATAACCAAAGAAATCTAGCAAGCCCTCAACATGATGTCCTTAGAAAATGATAGTATGTTGCATGAACAAACAATCTAATCCACTCTAATTTCTCTAGGCTTATCAACACACCAAATCTTATTCTCTTAAGCACATTGTCAAGAATCAACTAACTCAACATTCCACCAACTCTTAAATTCATTCACTCATCAAAGTGCAGTCTCACAAATGGGGGTTTGATCTTGAGCAATTGGCTTGGCATAAAAAGGCTTCAAATGGTGTTTAGAGGAAGGTCATGAATTCTTATTTTGTGGCTAACTCTCAAGGAAGAGGAATGCTATACATATTGCAAAATGTAGCAAGACAAGAACAATTTATGCATAAAACTTTTAACTCTCATTGCCTTACCTAAATGTGTTTCCAAATCCCATCCCAAGTTTAACCAATCTCTCTTCTCTCCCAAACTTAACCATTTGACTTTTTTCATTTTTGGTTCTTGAGAAGTTATCCTTTATATTTTCTAAGACTTTTTTCTTTATGTTTCATTTTCATTACAACTTAGAACTTTTCTTTTAATCATATCAACTCCCCAAGTGTTTCTCTCACACAAGTCTTTGGTTCTTTCTTTATTTTCCTCCCCATTTCACTCCTTTTTTACATTCCCAATCCCATTTTCAAGTGCTTTTAAATCTAATGTTAAGCCAATAGTGAACTCCTAGACTAGCCTATGAGAGCTAATTGTTGTTGTTCTCATACTTTTAAGATTTTGCACATGCTAGCATTATCAAAAGAGGTCTCACTCAATCAATCAAATGAAGGTTTAAAAGAAAAGGGAAGGGTTTTATGGTTGGGATACCATCCTAAGAGTGAGAATGGCCACTTGGATTAACAAAGGGTGGTAAAAATTAAGGTCAAAGATAATCCAAGTGTGTATAATGTGACCATGATCAAGCATCAAAAACCCATGCGTGAGAAGATTAAATTCATTTAAGTCCAAATAAGTGAGTTGGTTTCAAAGTTGAGGATATCATACTTGACAAATAGATTGGAGTGGTGTGATCAAAGCTCGAAATGTGCAAGTGTTTTGAGGGTTGTTTAAGCAACATAGTATGATTATCAAGGACATCATGTTAAGTTCTAAATCTAAATTTCTTACAAGGCAATTAAATCATTGTCTCCTATGCAAATTCAACCTATAATGCTAATAGACTTGATACTAAAAGTGAAACAAAAATGAAGCTACATGTTCTTTTTTTTATGTTTCAAATTTTTCAATTTTTTTGTTTTTTCGAAATCTTATCTATTTACAATGCAAGACTCAATCATAAGAGTAAAACATCAAAGATGGTAAATAAAATTTAAAAGAACTAAAAATATATGTACAAGGTGGTGGTGGTGTTACCTGAAGCGGAAGGTAATAGTGTAATCCCCCAAACTTAGCTCTTGTTCGCTCATGTTTGCTCTTCGGTGGAATCCCCCAAACTTAGCTCTTGCTCTCTTGTCCACATGCTGAAAACACACACACAAAATTAAAACAAACATAAAATTCACACAAACACATATCAGGCAAATCAAACATAGAAAATCAAAGTATATGTACAAAGGATACCATGGGACTTCCTCCCAAGTGAGCTTGTTTAAAGTCTCTAGCTTGACTATCCCTTCACTTTTTCTGGTTGGGAATGTGACTTGACTTTGGATCACTAGGGTTATATTCATCATAGAACCATCCCCTAAACTCATTCATCCTAATCTCCTCAAAAGAGATCTTCCTTGGACCATCAATGCTCATTTTTGTGGAGGAAGTTATACCAAGATGCTTGTCAAAGGGTTGTGCCATTTGAAATTCTTCTTCTTCACCATCCATGGAGATTTCTTCAATAAGGCTCTCTTGTTTTTCCTTAGGCATTTCACTCCATGTCTCTTTCTTGGAATTGGTTTGTATATGCCTTTCCTACTTGGTTGAGAATTCGTCATCCATTGAGCTCCCCTTTATGCACTTTATGCATCCAAAAACTAATCCATCTTCATGAGGTACTTCAGTAGTCCTTACCACTATGTCTACTTTTTCTTTGGTGCTCCTTGCTGGATGACTCACAAGTGTTCCAACATAAACATATCTTATCTCAAGGGCTTCATCAATGGTTTCCTTCTCAGGTTCAAAGTCCATTCCCCCACCTTGATTTTCATTGTCCCCAATAAACTTCTTTGGAGGTAGTTCTCTCCCACTTCTTAGTGTAATAGAATTGATGTACTCCTTTGTTTTGGATCTGGTTTTCCTGGTAGGAAACCTGGTGGATGGTTTGATGATGGTTCGGCTTGCGTTGACTGCTGTTTGAGACTTACAATCTCTAATGCTAGGCTGTCGAATTTTGCATTTATTTCGTTCATCATCTTTTTGGTACTCTCCATAAATTGTTTCAGAAGCTGTTGCATTGTGTCCTCCTTGGATTGTTGGTTTGAAAAACTCCCTTGATCTTGAAAATGTTGGTCTCCTTGGTTTTGATAAAAACCTTGACTGTTGAGAATCTCTTCTTCATTTGGGGAGTAATAATCCATTCCATGCTCGTACTCCATGTCCCAACATTGATATATCTCATCATGTCCATATTGATACTCTTGAGAATAGTTTCCATATGAGATGTCTTCTTGATAGGCGGGTGAGCTTTCAAAACTGTTGTGGCTTGTAGGATCCCAAGATTGTAATCCTTCACCATATCCATAGTGGTACTCTTGAACAAAGTTTTCATATGGAGGATCTTCTTGATAAGTGGGTGAGCCTTCAAAGCTTTGGTAGCTTGTGGGGTCCCAAGATTGGTATCTCTCAACATCTCCATATTGGTGCTCTTGAGCAAAGTTTCTATATAAAATATTTTCTTGATAAGTGGATGGGCATTCAAAACTTTGGTAGCTTGTAGGGTTCCAAGCCATCTCTCTCTCTCTTGAACTTTCTCTCTTGTGATTATGCCCTGCAAAAAGAGCAAACACTTGAAAGAAAATTAGTAACCAGACAAACAAAAACAAAAGAAAGCTTAGTCTCAAAGAAATTTGAAATCCTAATGATAAATCGCCTAGCTCCCCGGCAACGGCGCCAAATTGATGTTTGCGTTTTATACACCAATTAAAACCTAATGTGCACGCTACAACAATCGAATGGTATGTCGATGTAACACTTTAGGATCGAATCCACAGGGAGCTAGTGACCTATGACACCAAGAATACACAAAGTTCCTTAATCTAAGCTAATACAAGATATTTGGTTTTTTTTTTACGAACAACCTAAGTGAGATTAAAGCAAAGAAACTAATGTACAAATGATACAAATAACAAAAATGAAATAAAGACAGAACAAACCATTCACTAAACAAGATACTAAGATTCACAAAAACAGAGTAAAAACAGAGATGATAAAAGACTAAGTTCCTTGGGTTGAGATTTCGGTTTGGGTGATCAACAATTAATCTAGAAGTGTTTAAGAACAAAAGAATGGTTTCTTAGGCCAAGAACAACATATCAAGCTACTCCACTCTCATGATAATAGCCCTACACCTATCAAGCATTAACATCAACTCTCGTTGGCAATTCAAGATAGATATGCATTATGAACAAGTTATTAATACCACTAAACACCTTAAACATCAATTCGCATTGGTTAAGTATGTAAAGCACTTGATAGATTTTCAAACATAAACTACACCTCTCGGTGCTAGCAACATTTAAGATCAAGGAATTGATTAGCTACTTCAATCCTAGCATTAAGAACTTCTAACAAGTAAGAAATCAATATTTCCAAGTTTTAAACATCCTAAACCATCACTAAATCACCCTCACCTTACTCAAACCCATAAACTTATAAATAACTACTCACTAATATTCATAGAAACACAAAAATACATGGTTGAGATGATATAAGATGAGAGAAATAGATGAATCAACAAGAACAACACAAGAAAATCAAACCAAACTTCAAAACAAAAATAAAGTTATGATCTAAATCCATAAATGGATCAAGAAGTAGATCATGCCTCTCCACATACATCAAGAGGTCTTAAATAATAGAAAACAAAGTGTCTTGGTCGACCTCATGGGAGGGTCTACAAGCCAAAAGAAAAAGAGAAAAAGTGGCATGTGGGCAAAAGTTGGTCTCACCACGACATAATTGATATGTGTCCAGTAAATCGGTCAAGCTAACTCAATTGCCTACAACTTTGGTTCGAAGCTCCAAAGCTAAATATGAACGCAAGCTCTTCAAACGACTCGATCTTTTAAGCTCAAATCTCACAGCGACTTGTGGAGGTCGCTGTGAGAGGCCACTGTGAGGTTTTTTGATCCACCGCGACTTGGGGAGGTCGATGTAGAGGTCGCTGGGGCTCCCGACTGTTCGCATTTCTTCACAGCGACTTCAGTAATCCGCTGTGGGATGCCAATGTGAGGTCTGGTCATGATCCTTAGCTGTTTTTCCACTCCTTTTTGGGTGTTTTTCAGTCTCTACCTCCCCCATATCATTTGGGTGCTTCATCATGTCTTCCACCACCTACAAAAAGAGAAAAACAAAGCACATGCACTCCTAATGATGCCTAAATGCATTATCTAAAGCTAAAACATGCTCCAAATCATGATTAAATCTACTCAAAAACACAACACATCACAATACAACGGCGGATACAAAGCAAAGAACGACCGAATTGGAGCATACTTGCAGGTAGTTCAGAAGCTAGCCGGGGAATTCGGCGTTTTCTCGCTCACCAAAATTCTCCGAAGCGATAACTCCCCGGCTGACGCACTGGCAGCCCTCACCTCTACATCCGATCCCGACCTACGGCGGGTCATTCCGGTCGAATGCATCGAGAAACCAAGCATAGGTCAGGCCAAAAACCTGTTCGCGATTTCTGAGCCCGAAGATAGGATGGATGACTCCGACGAAGCAGACAATTCCGCCACAAAAGAAGCATCTGCACAAGCTAGCGATTGGAGAGATGAGATTACGGCCTACATCATGGAAGGAACCACCCCGGAGAATAGGTGGGCGGCCCGGCGTCTTAAAGCAAGATGCGCTCACTACGTATTAAATGATGGAAAATTGCACCGCGTGAGCACATCAAAGGCCCTGCTAAGCTGCATCAGCGGAGAAGAAATCAAATGGGTATTGGAAGAAACGCATGAAGGAGCCAGAGGAAATCATTCCAGCGGACGGACACTCGCAACAAAAATCAAAAGACAAGGACACTTCTAGCCAACGATGGTGGCAGACTGTGAAAAATATGTCGCCCGCTGTGAAAAATGCCAACGGCATGCGCCAGACATACACCAGCCCGCCGAACTCTTAACCACCTCAGCCGCCCCCAACCCATTTATGCTATGGGCAATGGATATAGTGGGCCCCATGCCGGCTTCCAGGCAAAAGAAATTTATTATCATAATGACGGATTATTTCACCAAATGGGTAGAGGCCGAATCATACGCCAGCATACGAGACCTTGACGTACAAAAATTCGTATGGAAGTATATCATCTGCCGCCACGGCCTGCCATACGAGATCGTGACAGACAATGGGTCACAATTCATATCAAGCGTCTTCGAGGGTTTTTGCGCAAGATGGAAGATTCGCCTGAGCAAATCAACACCTCGCTATCCTCAAGGAAACGGACAGGCCGAAGCCACGAACAAAACAATCATTGACGGGCTCAAAAAACGCCTCGAAAGCAAAAAGGGAGTCTGGGCTCTAGAGCTCGACGGAGTGCTATGGTCGCATAGAACGACACCACGACGAGCAACATGTCAAACCCCTTTCTCATTGTCACACGGGATGGAGGAGATGGCACTAAGCGAAGCCAGCATACCCAAAATTAGACGCAAACACGCGCCGGAACATGAAGATCTCAATAACCGCATGATCTTAGACCATCTCGATCAAGCCGAAGAAAAACGCGACAGGCGCTCCTAAGAATCCAAAACAACCAGCAAAAAGCCACACGCTACTATAACAAGAAGGTCAAAGGAAGACATTTCAACGATGGAGACCTCGTCTTACGAAAGGTGTTCGAAAACACCAGAGAGTATCGGGCAGGTAAACTCGGCACAAACTGGGAAGGTCCGTACATCATCTCAAAAGTCGTGAAGCCAGGAGTATATGAACTCGTTACCATGCATGGCGAGGCAATACCCAGATCGTGGAACGCAAACACACTCAAGCGATATTATTATTAAATATATATATCCATGTAAAAAAACGAACTACGATTGGCTTGATCCCTCCTCGGAAGGTACGTAGGCAGCCTCATTAAAGAGGTCCAACTACTTCAATAAAAAAAAATCTCTCTCTTGAAACTTTTTCTAACTACCTGCATTACCTTACGCTCACCGACGTTCTGGCCAAACGATCGGTGAGAACAATGCATCGCACACACAAAAAAAAAGCGACCAACGCGCGTCGCGGATCAAGCCGGGCCCAGACCGGCAAAAAGTCAAAATCTGAACAAACTATGCAAACTGCTCGCACATACTGTTCAAACAAGACTTCCACAGGATAAGCCGAGCACGTACTCGCACCTAAATATATAAATACACGGGATAAGCCGACCCCGAGCTCGCCCTCAAAAAAGAACCACAGGATAAGCCGGCATTAGATCAGCACCTCCAATAGGCCACATGATAAGCCGAACATGTACTCGCCCCTCCGAGCCAAACACATGATAAGCCGAATTCGCACCTAAAAATCATATACAGGATAAGCCAGAAACAGCACCGCACCTAGAAACAACCACAGGATAAGCCAAGCACGTACTTTCACCTAAAGGTTAACACGGGATAAGCCGGCAGTCGCCCGCACCCCCAAAAAAATAGGCTACAGGATAAACCGAGCGCGTACTCGCCCCTAAGAGCCAATAACAGGATAAGCCAGTAACAATACTGCTCCTACAAATGCATAAAAACAGCTATGAACAAAGAACATAACCGTTCACATTCATTGATAAAAGAAAGGCAAAGTACAAACATGATTCATAACGGACCAAGCCAAAGAAAAGAGAGAAACAAAACTAAATCCTAACGCTCCTCCATGGGAGCAAGCCCTTCACCACGAAGCCTCGCGACATCATCAGCAGTAATGATCCCCTCGTTCGAACCATGCATGTCCCATACAAAACGGCCCGCCAAGATATCCCTACGACGATCTCTGCTACCTAAAGGAGTCATACGAAGATCCCTCTCAGAGAGCTCGGTGTAATCCATTGATTAAAAATCTTCCCTGAGAATCTTCTCGTCAGCAATCAGCCGCTCGATCTTTGATGCCGGAACATCCAAACCACCATCAACTAAGAGCCGGTACGATGCTAAAACAGAAACGACCTGTTTCAACTCTAGAAATTTATCCCGGGAATGCGCATCTTCCTCCCTGGCCCTTCTGATTTTCGCCAAACGAGCCTCCGCCTTACAAAAAACCTCGGCCCTCAATCGAGCGACCTCACTAGCACAGGACATACGCAGTTTATCACACTCTGACCGATGGAAAACTTGGGCAGCAAGTAACACATCCTTCTCCCGCAAAGAATCAGCAACCCGCAACTCGAGACTTTCGACCCTCCTCTTTTCATGACAAAGAGCATCACTAACTCCCTCAAGCTCTCGAACTTTCACATGCGCCTCAAGCAGCTTCGATCCAAGCCTTTCTCTCTCAAGTTTAAGTACCTTGATCTCTTGCTCATAAGCATCAGTCAGCCGATTCTCATCCAAAAGAGCCTGACATACAAACTAAAACTCATAGCAAAGGAAGGGGGAAAAGTGAAAGCACGAAGACACGTAAAAGAAGAAGAAAAATCCTACCCGAATACGAGAACACCCGACCTTACGATGAAGTTCTGATCGAAAAGATGCGGAAACGGGAAGGCGACTAGTCGGCGAACTCGACCCCACTGATCGCAGAAATCGAACACACGCATCAGCATCATTTACAATTTGCTTAGAACCAGAATACTCAAAGTGAACCGAGAAGTCAGCAGCTTGAGCACAAACCGACGGTTCGACCTTAGGAGCAGAGGCCAGACAACCCTTCTCTGTCTTCATCCTCTACACCCTCGACGAAGAATAGCCACCATCAACAATACCATCCCGAACACCAGCTGGCGTATTTCCGGGAAACTGTTTTTCCTTAAGTTCCCACTTAGCAGCACCAGCATCTATACGGGAGAAACACCGCTGAATCCTCTCCATGTGAACATCGGGCCATATCAAAGGACCAAGTGAACTCAGCTTCCTCAAACACAAGGGAAAATCCGTCGGATAGGGAGCTTTGAACGAACAGCGATCTAAAAAAAAAAAAGGGAGAAGGAATACTCAATAAGCAAAGAAAGTGGAAGTAAAAAAAGGATGGGAGAGAAGGATAGAGACCATACCATGAGCATGATTCCACGATGACCGGAACAACCTGCTACCATCAGGGACCGAAGCATCATTAACCTTCGCAAAAAATACCTATCCTGCCAGCCAGATATCTTGCTTACCGCACCAGAAACAAGCTTAAGACCGTACCGACTCCTAGCCGAGCCATAACGTGTACTGGTGATCGTCTTATTTGTAGAAATCCTCATCACCTCCTCAAAAAATCGAAGGGTCATGGTGACCCTTCCCTCAGCACCAAGCAACAGGGCGGCCACCATGTTACGAACTGCGGCCGGGCAAAGCTGGGAAAGGGCGATTTGACGCTGTTCACAATAACCTATCAGAAGTTTAGAAAGAGGAAACCAAAGGTGACATTTCACAAACCAGCAATAGTAAAGACAAATCCACCCGTCAGGAACCGACCACGGCCGCTCATCCATAGCCGGCAAACGAAGCATGAGACCGGGAATACGCGCGTGAACCTTCACGATCTTGTCCACAGTCGCTTGCTTACATAAAGACTTCCGAATCTCGCGGGTCACCAAAACTTTTCTCACCTTAGGTACCTCACAAGCGATATCTAAATCAGAGTTCTTGACATGAAACTATGGGATATCAAAGCGCAGACGACGACGTACGAGAGACGAAATCCTCCCACATCCCTGCGACTCTTCGTCTTCGGCGGACACCTTCAAAAAAGGGGAATCTGTCCCCAAAGAGACAAATGAATCTTCATCATCGCTACCACTGCTAGAAGAAGAAGAATCAGACGAAGAACTCATTAGAGAAAAATGGAAAACGAAGCAAAGGAGAGCAAAGAGATACCCTCCTTCGGAAGATATTTATACTAGTGACCATCAACCGACACGCAGGGAACATCATCATCACCTTTACGCATATCCCAAGGCTCGACGGTTGTCCATATGATGTTGCAGGAGATACGCAACAACCCATCCTCCGTACGACCGTTAGTACTTTTTTGTCCCCCCAGTGACATCATGACACGTGTGCTAAAATACAGAATACCAAAAAAGCACGAAAGTCGAACGAAAACGATTCCAACAAGATTTCCGCCTGACTTAAATATTCAAAGAAATTCGTCGAGTTCAGCATCGCAACTCGACGAACTGGGGGGGGGGACTAATTGTTGGATATGGGTTTAGCACCCATCTATAAGCCCATTGGAAATCTTATTAAATCAACAAACATCATTCCGGCCCAAGAAGACAAGTTCGTTAAGGGGTCAACCGCCCAAGGAAGAGTCAGCATCCAAGCGTTATAAATAGGACCCTTCACTCTTCATTTTAGGCAGATTGGAACTTGTAAAGAGGCCGAGCTACTTTTATAAAGCTCCGACCTCAAAGCATAGCTTAGTGAGCATGTCATTCGACAGACTCACACCTCGTACCATCCTGTTCATAGACGTGGACTCACACCTCGTACCATCCTGTTCATAGCTCGGCTCCGGCCTTAAGATCAATAAAGAATCATTTCGACCTTACTTTATATTTGTATTTCACCTCGTTGTTCGGACATATCAGATCGTAGCCTGTAATATTGACTAGGTCGAATTTTCGTAACAACAATATTAACATTCAGATTTGACAATTAAGTTACTTACCCTTGATTAGTGGTCTAACACTTGTTACTTAGTCAGTAATTCAGGTTGGGTATATCCAATTAAGAATGTATAGTAATCTTATATGTATATATATATCCTGTTGCATATAATTGAAAGTGATGTGCCGAAAGAACATGCAACGATTTATGTATATGTCACGAAAAATTGACATTCTATTTCTCATACATATTAAAAGATTTATACATCATTTGCTTCTTCTTTGCAACTATTATATCATTTGCTAATATCCTAGATATGTAAGTTTATTTCCCTATTTAATAGTAACACAGATAAGACTGAAAACTTTGTTTGACGCTATACATTAAAATATAAAACCATAATTAACGTTATTACATAACTACTATTAATTTTATAATAAGTGTTCTAATAAATATTAATATCAAAGGTATAGGGCTATTTTAACAAAATAAAATAAAATATTGACGACAAAAAAATAATAATAAAATAAAATAAAATAAAAAAGGTAGAGGCTTTCACGCCAAAATGTTGGTTTCTTTTTAGATAACGACGGTCGTCACGGTCCAACCAACTCTCTAATTTATTTTTCATGCACTGGTTGAGCATATATTTCAAGCAAATTAAATCTAAAAGAATCATATAATGGCTAGAAAAATTCAAGAGCTTAAATAGAATAATATTTAAGCTTTTGAATTTTTCTAGCCATTAAATAGAATAATATTCAAGAGCTTAAATAGAATAATATTCAACAACTATCAACTTGAGCGGTTGAGGTAGTCCAACTGGTTGAAGGGCTCGTGTTGGCTAGAAACCACCCTGATTCGAGCTCAGATGGAAAGAAAAATGCCTCCTCTGCTCACCCACATGGATATGGGCCCATTGCTTACGGTCCATTTGAATATCCGGAGAGAGGGTCTATCCATGGGCTGCACCTCCCCTTGGGGATTAGTCTGGGCCCTTTCATAGGCCCGGGATATCCCCAAGTTAAAAAAAAAAAAAAAAAAAAAAAAAAAAAAAAAAAAAGATGATTTCGAGAAAACATAGACAATAGGCGTTCCGAGTATATTTTATTCCAAGAGTATCCTAAACGGTGGATGATAAACTTAGAAGAACTACAGAAATTACAATTAAAGATATATGTACAGTACATACTGTTTAAGGAGAATATATTAAAGATGAAATAGCAAAAGATATGAATTCTACTAAAGGTAAGGAATGAATCAAAAACTGAAACTTTATTAGAATTCACTTGAACAAATTACACAGTAATCTTGTTCAATCAGATTGACACGTCTTCACAACTTGTGAAACGTCACTGACCAAATCCTAATCTACCCAACCTAACAGTACAACAACAGTTGCACTTATCTCTCTTTGATCACTACCCAAAGAATCACACAAGCACACAGATGACTGCACCAATGCTCTCTCTTTTCTTTCTTAAGTGGCTAAACCTAATTCAAGTTACATGTTCCTTTATATATCACTCGGTCCACGGCCCACAGCTCGACTTTGTAAGATCTTCCATATTTTTTCACAATATGGAATATTGCCATATCTTCTATCCTTGCGGATCACGTCACATCTCGTCCCATTTTGCTTCCTTGCGTTTTACTTCATATGCTGCATTGGTCTTGCATCCTTGTGTGTCACGCATCACCATGCCCCAACATATCTTGAGCTTTCATTCTCCCCCTCTTTGTCTAAATGTGTGCATCATCTCATCTGGAAATCTTAAGACAAACACAGTAAATACACAGCTAACACTCCACACCAACAATTAGTTTCAATGATCTATCATCTTAACTTGAAGTCACAAAAACACCCATTTGAAATCATAAAATAGTTCAAAGCAACAACCAAGCAACGTCAAAGCACAAGACAAATATCAAAAGAAGCAAATACAAGCATGGCATTTGAAACACATCAGAGAGTGAACTAATCATCTCGCTCGACTTCAGTGCTTTCCTCATCATCATAGCCTGAGTCATACTGGCTCGAACCTGTCTTCTTGGGATACTGTGGGTATTCTCCCCCTGAGATGAACACACATTTCATACAAAGACAAGTTCTAAGATAGCTCAAGATTAGAATCAACCAGAGTGAGAAAACATGCTGCAGATACGACTCTGAATGTAATGCAAGCTTCGAATGGCGTTGTCTACGTCCCTTGCAAGATCAGGCGCATGAGCTTCTTCTTCATTGTCTGACCCTCGACCGGCTTTGGGATCCAGCGTAATGTCTAGCGGATATCCAATTGGTGCACCGTCTCCACCAGAAACATTCACATCCCTTTGGAAGTATAAGACTTGAAAGATCAGATTGGGAAAGATGATCTTTTTCTCTGCCTGTGGTGAGTGGGCCATCTCCATGATCTGGTCATACACTAAGCGGCCAAAGTTGAATGGTTTTCCTTGGTGGAGCATGTACAGAAATCGTAGTCTCTCTCTGACCATTGTTGTAGTGTTTGAGCTCGGAATCCAGTTGGAACAACACAACTTGTAGAGAACTTGAAATTTTGGGAGCAGATGCTTGGATTGCACTCCTTCCCATCGCTTTCGTCGGCCACCAGTGAGTACGGCAACAGCCTGGTCTACATCTTCCTCCTCCCAGTCAGTGGGTTGTCTTGTGTCATTAGTCAGGAACATCCGGTTGATGACATCCGGAGTAAAATCATACACTTCTCCTCGAACATAGACAAGCCTAGAGGTTTCTGTAACTTCCGAATCATATAGATTGGCCAGGAACCCCTTAACTAATCGCGGATAGTAAGGCGACACATGCAACACATTGTAAATTAACCCAGCCTTTTCTATGAACTTCCTTACCTCACTGAGAGTAGACTCATCCAACTGAAGCAGTTTCTGATCTAGAAAGGCTCGCGACTTCATCAGCACATAACGCTCTTTGGCCTTGATTGACGAGTGTCTAGGACTGAGAGGTGTCAGCTGCATGCGGTCTAGAGCCGGATATTTGAAGCGCATATCCTCATAGGCCAGACGATTAGCCAGGTAGTGGTCCTCAAGTGTCCAGTATGGAGTTTTGTGCTGAGGCACAAATTCATCGTCACCAGAATCGGAGTCCTCACTGTCAGATGACGGCGGAGCTGGTTCTTTGCCGGCCCGGTGAGATTTTGCTGGCTCTTTTCCGGAGCGATGTTCACGAGCTGAGCCTGCATGTGACTGTGCGTCATCAGAGAAATCAACATCTCGGAGAGTCAATTTCTGAACCGGTCTTCGAGACCCTTGTGAATTGATGGTCGGAGAGAGATCAACGACCGGTGCTGCGGCTAGTGTTCGATTCGCCCGGTTGCGACGACGCTCAGCTTCAAACGCATCCATCATCAGTTTCGTTGTTTGCGAACGAGTTGAGCGACGTGAAGGAGACGACATCTTCAAGCTTTGAGAAGAATTAAACCTAGAAGCACAAAGGCGGCTGAGTGACACAAACGAGCTTCCCACTTCTCCTTTTGAACATGCGAGTGAGACAAAACAACCCTAGAAAGGCCTTGTTGGGCTTTTAGTCAGTAGACAAGATGAGACCTAGCCAATGTTGGCCCAAAATCCACATACACAAAGTCTAATTTAATCAAAGCTCATTTAGGACAGCCCAAAACAAAGCTCATTTAGGACACTTAGACACGAAACAACAATGTAGCATCGATTATCCATGGGGAAACTATGAGTGACCCTCGCTAATCAACTCATCATTATGCACTGAGAGACATTTACTTGTAAAGAACTGCAATACAAAAGAGATATGTACATATAGGTTAAACACTTTGAAGTATGACACAACCACATAGAAGTGTGAATCCATACACAATCCAACTCTCATATTGATAGCATAGAGAGACATAGCAGACAGCTTTTCTTAGCTAAGATGCTTTCATCTGACTTAGACAGTGAGCATTCTCCATCCACCGATTTCTCATATTCATAATAAACACAACTAAGACCGGATCACACACTAATGTGGACATCGAAGGAGTATAACTTATTTATCCATTAGTGGAGTATGCTAGTGAAACATTCAAGGATTGGACAGCTTTCCCCAGCTGAGGTGCTTTCATCCATAGAGAACCAGATTTCATGTATCCACAGTCAATTAATTAGACAGCTTTCCTCAGCCGAGGTGCTTTCATCTATGAGATACTCTACAAATTTTTTTTTTTTTTTCGTTTTATAGTTGACTGTGGAGTACACTTGAGAGTTTCATCAGACACCTCTAGCTTATACTCTTTCACTTAGATAATTTGGTTATCTTCCTCTTATCAAATGGTGATCCAGTTTTAGTACTCAGTCAAAACAGTGATCTCGCTTAAGTGTAAACTGTTGCAGCAACCTATCTCAAGGAGAGTGCTTATCAATCTGAGCGGTCTATTAATCATACCTGAACCGTGGGTTGAATGCTCCTGTTTAATCCCTCTTCTCTGGTTTATGATGAGTATGAACTCCTTTTATGTTCCCCACTTTTTCTGCAGTATGTCATACTCAAGAGAATACTTCTCACAGTGATTAAAATTCACAGACTCCAAGAGCCTTTCGCAGATACAAAAAGCTATTGAAATCCAATGGTTTTGTGAAAATATCAGCAAGTTGTCTCTCAGATGCAACATGTTTTATGATTGCTAGTTTCTCCTCTACTAGTTCCCTGACAAAATGATGTCGGATGTCTACATGTTTCGTTCTAGAATGCTGCACAGGATTTTTAGATATATCTATTGCGCTCTTATTATCACAGTGCACTAAGAAGGATTCAGTAATGATACCATAGTCATGCAGCATTTGTTTCATCCATAGAAGTTGAGTGCAGCAGCTCCCAAGTGCAATGTACTCTGCTTCAGCCGTGGAGAGTGACACACAGTTATGCTTCTTACTGTGCCATGAAACCATGTTGTTACCAAGATAGAAACAGCCTCCAGAAGTGCTTTTCCTGTCGTCTAGACACCCTGCCCAGTCTGCATCACAAAAACTTGCAAGATTTGTGTTAGTTTCCAAGGTGTAGTTTAATCCATAGTTCAATGTTCCCCGAATGTACTTGATGATCCGTTTTACAGCTAGTAAGTGAGACATCCTTGGACTGGCCTGATATCTAGCACATACTCCAACACTAAAACATATGTCTGGTCTAGACGCAGTTAGGTAGAGCAAACTTCCGATCATTGCTCTGTATTGTCGTTCGTCCACATTCTGCCCATCTTCATCTCTAGAGAGCTTACTCGTTGTGCTCATAGGAGTTCTGGCTATCTTGGAAGTTTCCATCTCAAATCTTCTGACCAGATTTCTAGCGTGCGTACTTTGACACACAAAAATCTCATCTTCTGACTGTTTTACTTGAAGTCCAAGGAAGTAATTGAGTTCGCCCACCATACTCATTTCAAACTCCCGAGTCATTGTCCGAACAAACTCATTCATCAACACTTCTTGAGTAGCTCCAAAAATAATGTCATCCACATATATCTGAACTATGAGCATCCCTTGTTGATCATCCAGAATAAACAGAGTCTCAACATTTCCCCTCTTAAAGTTCCTTTTGAGGAGGAACTGAGTTAATCTCTCATACCATGCTCGTGGAGCCTGCTTTAATCCATAGAGTGCTCTTTTGAGTTTGTAGACATGATTTGGAAACTTTGGATCCTCAAATCCTTTGGGCTGTGCAACATACACTTCTTCCTGTAGCATCCCATTCAGAAAGGCACTCTTCACGTCCATCTGGTACAGCTTGATCTTGAGGTAACACGCTATTCCAAACAACAGTCGGATTGATTCAAGTCTGGCTACTGGTGCAAAAGTCTCATCGAAGTCCACTCCCTCAATTTGTGAATAGCCTTGAGCTACAAGTCTGGCTTTGTTTCTGACCACATTACCATCTTCATCGATTTTTTTTTTGTACACCCATTTAGTTCCAACTACATTCACTCCTTCCGGACATGTTACCAAGTCCCACACATCCAGTCTACTAAACTGCTCAAGCTCTTCATGCATAGCGTGCATCCAGTATTCATCATTCACAGCTTCATGTATGTTCTTGGGTTCAATGAATGAAATGAAACATGCTAGCTTGACCATCTCCTTGAAGTCAATCTTCCTGTTCCGGGTTTGTCTACCTTCTTCTATTTCTCCTATGACATCTTCTTTTGAGTGATCACGATTTACTTGTCCAAACCCGGTCCTTCGTGGTTTCTGACTAGTTTCAGCCATGACGTCCTCAAGCTGAGGCTGTTCTAGTACTTGAGTTTCTCTCGAGTTCTTTTCTTGGTCAGACTCATGGTTCAGTTCTTCAACAACATACTTGTTCCGGTCGTCAAACACGACATTCACTGACTCACATATCACACGAGTCCTTCTGTTGTACACTCTAAAAGCTGTACTATTGTTAGCATAACCCAGGAAGATTCCTTCATCACTTTTGGAATCAAACTTGCCTAGTTGATCCTTGTCATTCAAGATGTAACACACACAGCCAAATACATGGAAGTAGCTCAAGTTTGGTGTCTTTCCTTTCCAAATTTCATATGGTGTGGTCTTTGTACCTGGCTTAACATATACTCTGTTAATGATATAACATGCAGTATTCACAGCTTCAGCCCAAAATCTAGGAGCTATCTCATTCCCATGAAGCATTGCTCTTGCCATTTCTTGAAGAGTCCTATTCTTTCTCTCAACAATTCCATTTTGTTGAGGTGTTCTTGGAGCTGAGTATTGATGCCGTATCCCTTGAGATTCACAGAATTTCTTGAATGTTTCGCTTTGGAACTCTCCTCCGTGATCACTCTTGATCTGAATTATACCTCTCTTCTCGTTTTTCAACTCTAGAGCCAATATCTTAAAACTGTCTGCAGCCTCTGACTTTTCCCTCAGGAACCTTACCCATGTGAATCTCGAAAAATCATCAACAAGTACAAAGATGTACTTCTTGCCAGTGATGCTTTCAGGGTTTACTGGTCCCATAAGATCAATGTGAACTAACTCCAGTATCCTTTTTGATCTTATTTCAGTAAACTGCTTGTGTTGCACCTTCACTTGTTTTCCTTGGCAACAAGCCTTACACACAGTGGTAGTTGACGCTTCAAGTCTTGGCACTCCTCTGACCACTTCAGCACTGATCAGACGACTGAGACCATTTACACTCATATGTCCTAGTTTCTTATGCCATAGATCCAGTTGTGACTCAGTTGAGCTCAAACAGTTGTTGATTGCTTCTCACATATAGCAGTTGTTACCTGACCGGAATCCCATGAGAACAACAGCTCCAGTCTCATCTATTGCTTGACAATCAACCTTGGTGAACATTACTTTTAGTCCCTCATCACATAGTTGCGAGACACTGATCAGATTGGCTTTCAATCCTTTTACCAGGTACACATTTTCCAACTTCGGTTTTCCATCCGAGAACATTTTACCGACTCCAGCTATCTTACCTTATCCTCCATCTCCAAAAGTTACATTTCCTCCCCTTACTGGAGTTATCTCATCCAGGACATCGTTGCTCCCAGTCATATGTCTCGAACATCCACTGTCAAAATACCATGACTCCTTTGCTTCATTCTCTATAGAAGTATATGCGACATTACTTACCATAGAGAAGTTGCAAACCACATCAGCAACACTAGTTTTTGTGGAGGGAGTATTGATCTTGTATCCTGAATACAAATCAGACTTAGCTATCCACACCCTACCAAAACGCCTCGGTTCATTGTAGCACTTGTTAGATTTCCAGGCTGCCGTTATCCTATTCCAATAAGTCCAACACACTGCCTTTTTGTGCCCAAGTTTTCCACAAGCATAACACTCTCTTCGAGTCTTAGTGATATCAGCATAACCTTGACTTTTCTTAGCTTCTTGGTGCTCTGTGGTCTTCTGTGTCGCTCGTACAAAGTTGATCGTCCCTTTTGTTAAACTTGACTCTGCTCCTCCTTGGTATCCAAGACCCCAGTTGACTTTAGGAGACTGTCCCATGGCTAGAATTTGATCCAAACTTTTAGTTCCTTTGCTTAACATCCTGATTTTCTTGTGATTCTCTGTCAGATTTTGCTCAAGTTCTCTGTGTCTCCTCTGTTCTTGCATAATAGACGCTTGCAACTTTTCAACTTGGCTTGCAAGAGATTTATTCCTCTCTCTTTCCTTGGTAAGTTCTTGTTCAAGCTGATCTTCACATTCACTCACTTCATCAATAGTAGGTAATACGTTTCCAGGGGGTGTATGTTCCATTTGAAGAATGTTAATCTGAGCTTTTAACATAGCCTTTTCTTTAAGCAGTGAGAGATTTTCATGACTCAGTTTTGTCCAATTCTCATATAGAGTGCGATACTCTTTCTCAACATCGACTTCTTCCTCTGAGTCTGAATCAATGGAATCGGATGCTTTCTTGTCTTGCGATACAAAAGCCACAAAATTCAGCATGCAATCACCATCATCTTCTTCTTCTTCAGAGTCAGTATCACTAAAGCATAAGAAGGATTTTTCTTTTCCTTTGACAGTACTTGGACATTCAATTTTGGTATGTCCAATGCCTCTACACTCACTACATTTAAGTTCTTTTCTCTTCACCAGAGGACACTCGTTTCTGAAGTGACCAAACCCCTCACACTCATGACACTGCATCTCCTTTTTTCTTGATACTCTCTCACCTTCTGTTCTGAAGTTTCTATTTGCACCTCTTTCCAACTCGTTTTTCTGGAACCGGTTCAGAGTCTTGTTTTGACCTTTCTCAAGACGCTTGTACATCTTGTTTAAGTTCTTCGCTATTAGTCCCATGTTTTCCTCCAGTTTTGTGATCCTCTCATTATCAAGTTGAGCATTGAAGGCAATCCCTTAGCTCTGTTTTGTCTGATCACCGGTTACTTCCATCTCTTGAGACTTCAGCATCCCTACCAATTTATCGAACTTCATCTCATCTGTGTTCATTGAGCACTGTAGGATTGCTTTCTGAGCTGAGAACTTTGTAGGGAGACATCTTATGAGTTTCTTGACCAGTTTCTTCTCGTTATACTTCTTCCCAAGGACTGAAGCTTCATTTGCGATTGTGCTGAGCTTTGCTGTAAAACTGCCTACTGTCTCGTTTTCCTCCATTTTAAGATTCTCAAATTGCGAGGCTAGGAAATCAAGGCGTGTCCTCTTCACACTTGCATCTCCTTCAAAATGATTAACCAGTGTGTCCCATGCTTCCTTGGCTGACTGACACCCTTGGATTATTTTGAACTGCTCAGTGTCCACAGCTGACATGATGGTGGATATCGCCTTAGAGTTGTACTTTGAGGCCTTTCGTTCTTCTTCAGACCATTTTTCGAGAGGCTTTCGAACCTTGCTTTTGTCTTCCAGTATTTCCTTCGGTTCTTCCCAACCATGCTCGACAGCATCCCATGCAATCTCATCGATTGATCGTATGATATGTCTCATCCTAACTTTCCAGTGACCAAAGTTATGTTCGTCCAGCATGATGGGTTTCAACACCGCTAACAGGTCCTTAGTCTCCATATCTTTTCCAAGATCTCAACCTGTAGAATAGATTGCCCGCTCTGATACCAAATGAAATAGCAAAAGATATGAATTCTACTAAAGGTAAGGAATGAATCAAAAACTGAAACTTTATTAGAATTCACTTGAACAAATTACACAGTAATCTTGTTCAATCAGATTGACACGTCTTCACAACTTGTGAAACGTCACTGACCAAATCCTAATCTACCCAACCTAACAGTACAACAACAGTTGCACTTATCTCTCTTTGATCACTACCCAAAGAATCACACAAGCACACAGATGACTGCACCAATGCTCTCTCTTTTCTTTCTTAAGCGGCTAAACCTAATTCAAGTTACATGTTCCTTTATATATCACTCGGTCCACGGCCCACAGCTCGACTTGTAAGATCTTCCATATCTTTTCACAATATGGAATATTTCCATATCTTCTATCCTTGCGGATCACGTCACATCTCGTCCCATTTTGCTTCCTTGCGTTTTACTTCATATGCTGCATTGGTCTTGCATCCTTGTGTGTCACGCATCACCATGCCCCAACATATCTTGAGCTTTCAAAAGAAGTCTCGTTTTCTAAGTTCGATAAACTTGTCAATCATATATATAATTGGAGACATTTTTACTCTCCTCTAAGAGCGTCCACGTCAGCAGGTCTTTGTGTCCTACGTGGCATCCAAGCAAACAAGCATTTGCGTTTAATTATTGCTATCTTACGGGCTCTACTAGGGAATTATTTTTTAGCCCGCCTTTTAATCTTATGAATTTAAGCCCAGCTTCAGGAGGCCCATCTATTTACACAATTAAAACAAAAAAAATGATTAGGGTTTGTGTTTTTTGGGTGCGTCTCCTCATCTCTTTCTCCTCTCTAACGAATCCATTTTTCACGATGAAGCTCAAACGGTGTTCATTGAATCCTTCATTCATTACGCTCATAGCGGCTCAGATGGGCTCCATTAACGGCAACCCTCATTAATCTCTTGCTAATTGTAACCCCCTGAACCCGCAGATGAAACGTCTCGCTGTTCCGAGCCAACCTGTATAAATAAAAACCAGATTTCGCAGGTACTCTTATCTGCATCCCCCATAAAAAAAATCGAAACTCCAAACCTTATTTTGTTTGCTATTTCTTAAGTCTAATAAGTATGTCTCAGTTCGATGTCGTCACCGTTCCATCCTCCCATGACTACTCAACATTTGCCGATCTGAAGCTAGGCAGATCCTCTCAGACAGTGGTTGGCCGCATACTCCGGCACTGGGATGCTCGAAATTTCAAGCGTCAGGGCGAGTTTATGGGCGTCGTCTTCCTCCTTCTTGATGAGCAGGTATGTATAACTCTCCGGTTTAAATACCGAAGACTTTTAGAACTAAACTCTCCTCCTCACCTCGCCGTGTTTTTCCGTGTCCACAGGATTCCGTGATACAGGGTTTCATTCCGGAAAGCCGTGCCCAACACTACCGGCAGGCACTTCGTGAGGTTGTCGTAGTCACCATACAAGCTTTTGAGGTTAACAGGGCTGCAACCACTTACAAGCTGACCGAGCACCCATTCTTCCTCTGTTTCCTCCCCACCACCACCATCACCGAAGCCCGCAATGTTGTAGCAAGTATTGGGTTTGAAAGCTTCCTCCTCCGCACAAACGAACAACTCCACTCACTGGCTAATACCAACTCCGAGCTACCAGGTATGTCCCGACCGTACCCCACTCCTACTTCATTGCTTCCTCCTGTCAGGTGGGCAACAACGAAGATTATGCCGAGAGGACTTTCTGAAACACAAGAAGTTTCACTTACAGCAATACAAAACGACACAGTTGATGATGAGGCCATAGAACCAGAACCACCACAAGTGCCATATGTTAGAGCTGGACCAAGTACAAGATCAGGAACAAGAGTGCTAAGAGAGGAGTTTAACAAGGCAGTAGAACATCTACTCAACTTGCACCAGCCTATATTAGAAGCTTCTGATCAAGAACAAGCAGATTGCAACAAGGGCAAGCTATTCAACATTCAAGATGGACCAAGCATCAATCTAAGCCTGCTCACGGCCCATTCAGCAAACAAAGAGAGTGCAAAGGAGCTTACCACGTTTACCATTCTCCCAACGGTCTAAAACATCAAATAAACCATCCAAAGAGCAAGCTAAGGTAAGTCTTTGAATACATTTATTTTGCTTATGTCTCTAACGGCTCTTTTCTTTTGTTTAGTGTGTTTTTGTTTGAATAAGAGTCTGTTTTCGTTTTATTTGTCTTAGAGTCCCAGAGTTTGTTTTAATTACATTGTATTTTGCTTCAAAGACCCCTAGAAGGGCAAACCTGCTTGGACTATTTATAAAGTCCCAAATCAGGCGTGTATTCTTCACCCTTGATGAAATAAACACAACCTTTTGTCCAGAGAGCATTCTGAACCTGTTTGAATTCCAGTTTGAATTCTTGAGAGTTTGTGAGAAGCAACTCTTGTTTGTCTTATCAAAGTTCATGTCCATAGAGCTTTGTGGCGACCATCGATCCATTTCACTTCCATTCCATCCATTAGATTAAGCAGAGAGTGTTACACAACCAGCTGCTTCATCTCCATCATCAACCCATCTCGAATCCACCTTCTGTTCAAGGCTGAGAGTGTTACACAACCAGCAGCTTTGGATCCATCTCTATCTGTGCCTACATCATCTGGTATCAGAGCTGAAAGATTCTTAAATCAGGTGTATCTACTCCTTTTTCTTTAGGTTTCCATTGCATCTAGATTATATTTTCTGTTTCCATTGCATACTTCATCCAAAAACTCATAAAAATCATTTTGTTTGCACTTGTGCTTAGTTCATTCTGTTTTAAAACTTTGCATTCAAAAACATAAAAGAAAAGCCTTCTGTTTTGTTTTCATAAACCAAAACCAAAAAGAAAAGTGTATTTGCATTAGTTTTCATTCTTAGTGTTCTTCCTGTTTTTTTTTCATAAAAACCAGAAAAAGTTGAAAAGAAAAAGAAGAGATTTTTGAATTTTGATCTGATTTTTCCAAAACACAAACACCACAAAGTTGTTTTTCCCCTTTTGTGCTATTTAATTTCGAAATTTAAAAAAAAAAAAAAAAAAGTAGTTAAGAAAGAAACTTTACAAAAAAAGGGTTTCATTATTTTGTTCCCAAAAACCAGCAACTTTGTTTAGCTTTTGAAAAGGGTTCTTACAAAATTAATAAACCAAACCAAACCTTGTTTTAAGCCACAAATTGTGTAACCATTGTCTAAAGCCAAACCAAAGTTTTGTTTGATTTAGAAAAACGTTTTTTTGGGCATTAATACATTCAAACTTGGTTTACACTTGCAACTAGGATCATAAGAATACATTGATACCTTTTGAGTTGTGAACTAGCAGGAACTGAATCAAACATGGGGGAAGGAGCTGCACAAGCTCAGATCACCATGAACCAACTACTGGAGGCCATAAGAGGCATCAGTGAACGCTTAACACAGCTTGAGCAGAGACCAGTACCTACTGCACCTATTAGAGGCCCAATCCGAAATCTCCACAGAGAACAAAGGCAACAAGCTGAAGAAGAGACTGATGAGGACATACCAGACTTGGAGGACGATTTATCAGACCCTCAGCCTAGGAGACAACACCAAAGAGGCAGAGAAAGAGAGCAAAACAGAGGCAATATCAGACACAGAAGCAGAGAAAGAGAGCAAGAAGAAAATAGAAATTATGGCAAAGACCTTAAGCTTAAACCTCCTACCTTTGCTGGAAAGGTCAATCCAGAAGCCTACCTTGATTGGGAAAGAAGAATGGACTACATCTTTGACTACTACCAACATTCAGAAGCAAGGAAGGTGTCTTTAGCTGCTGCTCAGTTAACAGACAATGCACTGACTTGGTGGGACAGAGAAGTGTGTGAAAGAAGAAGGCTTAGGCGTGGGATGATCAATACTTGGGATGACATGAAGTTTCAGCTCAAGAAGAGATATGTACCATCCTACTATTACAGAGACTTGCAAAAACGTTTCAGGAAACTTTCACAAGGCAGCAAAACTGTGGAAGAGTACTTTGAAGAGTATGAGACACTTAAGAACCGTTTGGAGGTTCAAGACTCAGAAGAAACACTCATGGCACAGTTTCTGGATGGTTTGCAAGATAGAATTGCAAGAAAAGTTGAAAGGCAGAACTATGAGAATTTGGAGGAATTGTTGCACTATGCCATACAAGCTGAGCAACATATCAAGAGGAAGACTACTGCCACCAACAGAAACAAGTCTAACTGGAATCCTCAGCCATCAAAGAGTTTTGATAAAGGAAAGTCTATAGAAGTAGACAACCGGTTCAAGAAGACTGCTCCAAGCTCATCCAAGACACCTCAAGCAGAGCAAAACAAGACCCAAAGAAGCCGTGACATAACATGTTTCAAATGTCAAGGCAAGGGACATTATGCAAGAGATTGTCCAAACCAGAGGGTGATGATCCTCAAGGACAATGGGGAATATGAGTCACAAGATGAGGCAGAAGAAGAGCAAACTGAATCTGAAGAAGAAGTCACTAATTATCCAGAAGTTGGGGAAGTTTTAGTGACCAGGAGAGCTCTTAGTGTCATGTTTGAACCAGAGACAATTCAGAGAGAAAACATCTTCCATACAAGATGCAGCATTGAATCAAAGGTATGTAGCTTGATTATTGATGGTGGTTCTTGTACTAACGTGGCTAGCAAGTATCTTGTTGATAAGCTAGGTTTCAAGAAGACCAAACATCCAAAGCCATACCGACTCAAGTGGCTCAATGATGAGACTGAGCTAAAGATCAATGAGCAAGTCATGGTGCCATTCAGCATAGGTAAGTACACTGATGAAGTAAAATGTGATGTTGTGCCAATGCAAGCAGGTCATATCCTCTTAGGAAGACCATGGCAATTTGATAAAGAAACCATACACAATGGACGTACCAACATCTACAGCTTTACACATCAGAATAAGAAGCACAATTTAGCTCCTCTCACACCACAGCAAGTTCAAGCCATGCAAATAGCCATGGACAAAGGAGCTAAGGAAAGTAAAACCAACTTATACATTTCTCCAATGAGTATTCTGAAGTCTTTAGATCATAAAGAACATGTGCTACTCATGATCTTTAGAGAAAGCTTGTTTTCAGGAACAAAAGATCAGGAGCTACCAAGTGAAGTGCACACTATCTTGGACAAGTATAAGGATGTTTTTCCAGAAGATATACCTTCAGGTCTTCCACCTCTAAGGGGCATTGAGCATCAGATAGATTTGGTACCAGGAGCACCTCTACCAAACAGACCAGCCTACAGAGTTAATCCTGAAGAAGCTAAGGAGTTGGAAAAACAAGTTCAGGAGCTCATGTCAAAGGGGTACATCAGGGAGAGTCTTAGCCCATGTGCCGTGCCTGTTTTGTTGGTGCCTAAGAAAGATGGAACTTGGAGAATGTGTGTTGATTGCAGGGCTATAAACAACATCACAATCAAGTACAGGCATCCAATACCAAGGCTGGATGACATGCTAGATGAGCTAAGTGGAGCCACTATCTTCTCAAAGATAGACCTTAAGAGTGGTTATCACCAAGTGAGGATGAAAGAAGGAGATGAATGGAAGACAGCATTCAAAACAAAGCAAGGGCTTTATGAATGGCTTGTCATGCCATTTGGACTTACAAATGCTCCCAGTACCTTCATGAGACTCATGAATCACGTCCTAAGGCAGTACATCTGTAAGTTTGTTGTTGTCTATTTTGATGACATACTGATATATAGCCAATGTTTGTCTGATCATATCCAGCATCTAGAACAGGTTCTAGACACACTTAGGCTAGAAGGCTTATATGCAAACTTAAAGAAATGTACTTTCTGCACTGATCAATTGGTGTTTTTAGGATTTGTTGTGAGTTCACAGGGATTAAAGGTAGATGAGGAGAAGATCAAAGCTATTCAGGAATGGCCAACACCATCTACAATTGGTCATGTAAGGAGTTTTCATGGGCTGGCTAGTTTTTACAGAAGATTTGTGAAGGATTTCAGCACAATAGCAGCACCATTAACCTCTGTGATCAAGAAGAACACAGCCTTTGTGTGGGGACAAGCTCAGGAAGAAGCTTTCAATAAGCTCAAACAATGCTTAACCCATGCACCTGTTTTGGTACTTCCTAACTTTGACATTCCATTTGAGATTGAATGTGATGCTTCTGGAACAGGAATAGGAGCTGTTCTAACTCAAGGAGGAAGACCAGTAGCTTTCTTTAGTGAAAAGCTCAGTGGTGCTACACTTAATTACCCTACTTACGACAAAGAGCTTTATGCTTTGGTAAGGTCGCTTGAAACTTGGCAACACTACTTACTATCTAAAGAGTTCGTGATTCATACAGACCATGAGACTCTTAAGCACCTAAGAGGACAAACTAATCTCAAGAAGAGACACGCAAGGTGGCTGGAGTTTGTGGAGACATTTCCATACATGATCAAGTATAAGAAAGGCAAAGAAAATATTGTAGCTGATGCATTGTCCAGAAGGCATACTCTTATATCTACAATGGAGGCTAAGATCATGGGATTCGAACACATCAAAGGTGTGTATGAAGCTGATCCAGACTTTCAAGAAGTCTACAAAGAAACCACCAAGGCAGCCTTTGGAGCATTCTATCAACAGGATGGGTTCCTCTTTAAGGACAGAAGGCTATGCATTCCTCAAGGATCCATGAGAGAGCTACTGACCAAAGAAGCTCATGGAGGTGGTTTAATGGGTCATTTTGGCAGGGACAAAACGTTGGGTGTTCTTAAGGAGCACTTCTTCTGGCCACACATGAAAAGAGATGTGGAGAGACATTGTGCCAAATGCATCACTTGCCTAAAGGCTAAATCCAGGTTACATCCTCACGGTTTATACTTACCATTGCCTATTCCTAATGCACCTTGGGTGGATATCTCTATGGATTTTGTTTTAGGGCTACCAAAGATCAACCACAAAGATTCTATCTTTGTAGTTGTGGACAGGTTCTCAAAGATGGCTCACTTCATTCCATGCAACAAGACCAATGATGCTGTGCAAATAGCTGATTTGTTCTTTAAAGAAGTGGTGAGGCTACATGGGATACCACGAACCATTGTGTCTGATCGTGATACCAAATTTCTCAGCCATTTTTGGAAGACACTATGGCGGAAGTTGGGAACAAAGCTGTTGTTTTCAACCACTTGCCATCCTCAAACTGATGGGCAAACAGAGGTAGTAAACCGTACACTCTCAACCTTATTGAGAGCCACGGTTGGTAAGAATTTAAAGACTTGGTTATCATGCTTACCCTACATTGAGTTTGCTTATAATCATGCCACACACTCTGCTACTAACCATTCTCCTTTTGAAGTTGTCTATGGGTTTAAACCAAATACCCCTCTAGATCTTATATCTCTGCCACAGGCTATATATTCGAGTCCAGAAGGAGAAACTAAAGCTGAGTTCGTTAAGAAGCTTCATGTGAAGGTTAAGGAGAACCTGGAGAAGAAGACTGAGAAGTACAAACAACAAGCTGACAAGCACAGAAAAGAAGTGACGTTCCAACCAGGAGATTGGGTTTGGTTGCACATGAGGCATGAGAGGTTTCCAAACCAGAGAAAGTCCAAGCTTGCACCAAGAGGAGATGGACCATTCAAAGTCCTAGAAAAGATTAATGACAATGCCTACAAGCTGGAACTTCCAGGTGAGTTTCAAATATCTCCCGCTTTCAATGTTACTGATTTGTCTCATTACAATGCAGATGAAGAAGTTCTGAGGACAGAACCTTTCCAAGGGGGAGGGAATGATGAGGCCATAGAACCAGAACCACCACAAGTGCCATATGTTAGAGCTGGACCAAGTACAAGATCAGGAACAAGAGTGCTAAGAGAGGAGTTTAACAAGGCAGTAGAACATCTACTCAACTTGCACCAGCCTATATTAGAAGCTTCTGATCAAGAACAAGCAGATTGCAACAAGGGCAAGCTATTCAACATTCAAGATGGACCAAGCATCAATCTAAGCCTGCTCACGGCCCATTCAGCAAACAAAGAGAGTGCAAAGGAGCTTACCACGTTTACCATTCTCCCAACGGTCTAAAACATCAAATAAACCATCCAAAGAGCAAGCTAAGGTAAGTCTTTGAATACATTTATTTTGCTTATGTCTCTAACGGCTCTTTTCTTTTGTTTAGTGTGTTTTTGTTTGAATAAGAGTCTGTTTTCGTTTTATTTGTCTTAGAGTCCCAGAGTTTGTTTTAATTACATTGTATTTTGCTTCAAAGACCCCTAGAAGGGCAAACCTGCTTGGACTATTTATAAAGTCCCAAATCAGGCGTGTATTCTTCACCCTTGATGAAATAAACACAACCTTTTGTCCAGAGAGCATTCTGAACCTGTTTGAATTCCAGTTTGAATTCTTGAGAGTTTGTGAGAAGCAACTCTTGTTTGTCTTATCAAAGTTCATGTCCATAGAGCTTTGTGGCGACCATCGATCCATTTCACTTCCATTCCATCCATTAGATTAAGCAGAGAGTGTTACACAACCAGCTGCTTCATCTCCATCATCAACCCATCTCGAATCCACCTTCTGTTCAAGGCTGAGAGTGTTACACAACCAGCAGCTTTGGATCCATCTCTATCTGTGCCTACATCAGTTGATCATGTTATTCCATCCACTGGTATTGTGCGAGTCGAGGCACATGCCGTTGAAGATGTTTCGGGGTATGAGCCAACTCCAATGGTTAACCCGGATGACGAATATACTTCTGAAGATAACCTCGACGATGAATATGCCGAGTATTCCGATTCCGACGATTCAGAAGCATAATGTGTTTGTTTTACCAATTAATTAATTATGTTTAATTCCAATAATATGTTTGTATGATTAAATAATTACCTATGTTTAATAAAATAATGTGTTTCTAATTATCTTATGAAATTATAATTTTTATTTTAATTAAGAATTTAATATAATTATATTTTCACATTCATAAATTATATATTTTTAATTTATTATAATTTTTAAAAATGAATCTAATCACTTAAAACACATTTTTTAATTTCCCATAGCTACGACTAGCTATGGATATATCCATAGCTAAGAAAATTTGGGTCAACCGCCTAATTATTTAGTTTAAATCTGGTTGGACCCGGTTTAATTTTACCTTTGCTACGGACAGCTATGACCCTTTCTGTAGCTTAATAAATTAAAAAAAAAATAATCGCGGTTCGAACCGCGAAATCATTTTCATTATCCCGCCAAATTGATTTGGTTTCCGGTTAACCGCCAAATCAATTAAGTTTTCACCAATTAATTTTGGTTTTCAACTGTTAACCGCGAATTAATTTCGGTTTCCCCCACCGGTGTACCTTGATGCCCTAATACCCTCGAACTCTCTCGATCTCTCTCATTTTTCCCTTAGCCGATTTCAGTTTCTCTCTCAAACTCTCTCTAGCGATTTCAGTCGGAATCTCCTCCGATCTTCCATACTCGATCTCTCTACCTCCTTCTCTTCCTCTATTCTCTCTTCTCTCTTTTCTCTTCTCTCTTCCTCTTTTCTCTTGAAATCTCGAGTCTCTGTCGATAACCGACGAATCATCAACAACCGATACACCATGTCTCAATCGGTAAGTCTCTTCATCCTCTCTATCTCCCTTTCAGTCTCTTTCGTAGTCAATTTCAGTCTCGATTTAGGGTTACTTCAGTGTCCAAGATTTGTGTCGATTTATTGTCGTTTCAGCTCATGCATGTTTCGATTTATCACTTCTCTCTTCTCTCTTCCTCTACTCTCTTCAATCTCGATTTAGGGTTTGTTTCAGTGTCCAAGTTTGGTGTCGATTTCGATTTGTCCATGCATGTAACTATTTAGCTCTATCTCTTTATGTCTTCAGTAACTAACCATGTTTTCTTCTGTTTTGCAAGCAGCAGAACATTAATGGTGCGGCTCCAAGAGGAAGGCGTCCCCTGAGGCGTCTGACGCAAACCCAGATTCCTCCTGGAGCGTTGAGGGCCTTCAGTTCCTCCGGCTCTCGCCACCCACTGCCCAGCTTAGAAGCAGTACACATGAGCGCTCGCCCACCGTCATACATCATTCAAATATATTAAAGTATCACAACTCCAATGAACAAAAAAAGGCGGTTAAAAGAACAAATTCAACCAAAATACAACAACATTTCGTGATGCCAAAAAAAAACCAAAAAAAAACACAGCAACACTTCGTCACATGTCCATTTAAAAAAATAAATGAAAAATGCATCACTCTGACCAAGAAAATTAGGACAGAAGATGCCGCCCGATAACTAAACTCCACATCTCTTCAAGGAATCACTAAAGCAGGAAATAAGTTGAAAACAAAACAATAGCAAAACAACAACCCTCCGCGCACGCGCGGAGGGTAAAGAATCTAGTGGTTCAAATTGTAAACAGACTGATCCAAAAGCCAACAAGAAGAAAAAAATGCAAATAGTATAATTAATAGGAACAATATGGATGAGAATACTATATATAAGAATATCGTCAAAATAATATCATCAAACGTGTGTCAAACTTTTTGACATGTTCATAAACAGAACTGTGATTATTTGCGATGTACGTAAGTCGATCGGTTTTATCACAAAATAATAGGTAGATATTCGACAGGATTGTAGTTTTAGATATTTATATTTTCACTTCGATGCCATATCATACGAGATAGAAAATCGTTCAATTGTATATCTCTTTGTTAGTTTGGTTATAACGAATGTGATTAGGTTTATATAGAAATAAAATACTAAACTAAAAGAACAGGACAAATCGCAAAAATGGCACAAAAAATGTCTTATCACAAATATAGCAACAAAGAAGAAAATTCATAAAAATAGCACAAAAACATGTTTTGTCACTAAATTAGTCCTAATCCTTAACCTTAAATACTAAACCCTAAACCATAAATCTTAAATACTAAACCCTAAACCCTAAATAATTAACTCTAAACTCTAAATTATATAATGATATAAAAGTCTTTGTAATTAAAATAATGATAAAAATGTGAATTATTTTTCTTGGTGCTATATTTATGATAAAGTATGTTTTGTGCTATTTTATGCTTTTTTCAAAGAACAATTAGAGTTGTACACACAGAAAAAAAAATATTTTACATCACAACATATGATAAACCAAATAACTCTACACATTTTGGATCCACCTATTAGAAGGCTAATGATTATTGCAGCTTACATTTTATTTTCAGCGAAATTACATACTATAATTGAAATGTCGGGGGAGAAAAGATTTCGTTCTTTTTTACATTGTTGTTAATATCTTGGGGTAAAGATTTCAAAAGGGATTTCCCTAAATGAGAAATTGCGATTTGGAAACGAACTATGAGCATGACAATTCGGTTTAGGTAAAAGAACAACTTGTGAACCCCTAAACTAGAGAGTTGAAAACCGTAGTAATCCTCAACACCTACTTGGTTGGTGACACGTCAGAAAGGCCAAAAATTGGGTCCAGTAGAATGTACCAGAATGGTACTTGCAAGATTTAAGGTTTTAGTGCTCCTAAGTTGCTGAGCTGGATAGATACCCACCCATTTTAGGTTTTAGGGTTTACTTATTTCCCACAAGATTTATGAGATAAGACTAGGTTATTTTCGCATGCCGACATCAATGTGCGCACAACATCATTCGTTTGCTTTTTCGGTTTTCACTAGATGAATAAACACAACGGTGAAATTACATATTATAGAGTGAATAATTTGTGGAAGATCTTGAAATGAAGAGTATTCTGTTCATCACATGTTTAAACAATATATATGTAAGCGCTACAATTTTCAGAAATAAAATTGCGGCCTATAATCTTATAAATGTGTAGCCAAATATGGAAACGAAACTTGGTCTATTTCCTTAATTTAATAAATCGCAGGTTGTTTCAAGTTCCAAAATACAATCATAACAATTTTTTTCACAACACTCGAAACATGAATCCCACAAACGATATAATACTACGATACTCTCGAAATAGATTTACATTTTTAGAAAGAAAGAGTGAAAGAAAGTTGGGATTTTTCGTAAAAGAAAAACGATATTTTCTAGTGAGATATGAGTTCGAATATATAGGAAATAGAGATAGCTCTATGTCAGTTTCAGAGGAGCGATTCTCGCTCGCGCACGTTACGAAAACCGTTCGGAATCTCGTAACCGTAGAAAAAATCGCGCAGCATTAGCTCACACGTTCGAGATATTCACTACAAGAAAACAAGGCTTTTACCGACGGAATTACCGAATTCCATCGGAAATTACCGACAATAAACCGATGACTTTTCGACAGGACGTTTTTCGACGGAAAACCGTCAGAAATTTCCGACGGTTTCCGATGGGTTTCTCATTCCTTCGGAAACACCCGACGGTTTAATTTTCCGTCGGTTTTCCATTGTATTTTGGTCGGTTTACCGTTGGTTATATATAGCCGTTAATATGACCGTTAATGTGATCGTTTGGTCGAGTAAAAAACGACGGATTTTCGACGGAATACCGTCGGAAATTATTCTACATATACCTTATGCCTCCTCTCTTCCCTTCCACACCTATACCTCCATAACTCTCTCTCTCTTTCTATCTCTCTCTCTCTAATACTTATGGTAAACGAGAAAAATATCTTCTTCTAACTATTATAGATCGTGGATGGATGGAGTTAGGATCGATGAAGCGACGAAGCTAGTGTACAGGGAGTATGCACTCCGTATTGCAGAGTTTATGTCTCTAGCTTGCAATCAACAACATACGCTGAAAACCGGTAAGTTAAGATGTCCATGTACTAATTGCCGAAATTTTTGAAATCTTACGATTGGCGAAGTATGGTTTCACTTGTATTCAGTTGGGTTTATGTCGGCTTATAAGATTTGGTATCTTCATGGGGAAACTTTGGATCATGCAAGTAGTAGTAGAGAACCTTACGGTAGTACTAGTACTAGGGAACCTAGTGTTAGTTCTGGCGAACCTTATAGTGCCGATGTAGATTTTGGTGTAGGCACCATTCAGATGGTTAATGATGCACATAGAGAAAATATTCCAGAAGTAGGTGAATATCAAGTTCCTAGGGTAGATGAGGAACCAAATGTAGAATCTAGGAGATTTTTTGACATGATAGATGCAGCGAAGCGGCCGCTTTACGATGGTTGTAGAGAGGGTCATTCGCCATTATCATCTGCTACAAGATTAATTGGCATAAAGACGGGCTACAATCTGGCAGAAGAATGTGTGGATGCGATTTGCAACTTTATTAAAGATATTCTTCCAGAAGACAACCTTGCGCCAGGTTCATACAACGAGGTCGAGAAACTTGTTAAACGGCTGGGATTACCGTATGAGATGATAGATGTGTGCATCGACAACTGTATGTTATATTGGCGAGAAGATGAATACCGTCTGGATTGCGAATTCCATTCAAGCGAATGTGGTATATGCCGTTAACCGATAGGCTGAGGCGCTTATACCAATCGGAGCGAACTGCGGGGGGAATGAGATGGCATGTTGAGCATAAAAGAGGAGAAGAGATTGCACATCCGTCGGATGCTGAAGCGTGGCAACATTTTCAGAGAGTATATCCAGATTTTGCATACGAGCCACGTAACATGTACCTCGGATTATGCACAGATGGGTTTAACCCGTTTGGAAGGCATGGGAGACAATATTCGTTGTGGCCAGTGATTTTGACTCCTTATAACCTACTGCCGAGTATGTGCATGCGTCGAGAGTTTCTCTTCCTCTCCGTACTCGTTCCCGGTCCAGAGCATCTGAAAAGATCACTTGATGTATTCTTGCAGCCATTAATACATGAGTTGCAAATGTTATGGCTGCTTGGTGTTGTAGCATATGATGTCTCATGCAAGGAATTTTTTTTGATGAGGGCTGCATTGATGTGGACCATTAGCGATTTTCCGGCTTATGGTATGTTATCAGGATGGACAACACATGGGAGGTTAGCATTTCCGTATTGTCAGGAAAAGACCGATGCATTCCAGTTGAAGAATGGACGCAAATCGTGTTGGTTTGATTGTCATAGAAGATTTCTACCGCAAGATCATCCATATCGGAAAAACACTAAACTTTTTGCAAAGAAGAGGAAAGTGTTTGATGATCCTATTCTCCAAGATGATGGGTCGACTACTATAGGCCTCTTAGAAACCTTTGGTGCACTAAGAACTCGGGAATGTGGTGGAAATGAGCATGAGAATATTTTAGCAGCTGGTGTGTCCCACAATTGGTACAAGCAAAGCATCTTCTGGGATTTACCGTATTGGAAGGACCACTTACTAAGGCATAATCTTGATGTCATGCACATTGAGAAAAATTTCTTTGATAACATCATGAACACTGTCCTCAACGTGCAAGGGAAGACGAAAGATAATGTGAAGTCTAGATTTGATTTGCCTGCAATTTGTGATCGGCCTGAACTTCATCTTCATAAGAACGAAAAACCGCCAATTCCAATGTATTGGGTAGACCCGAAGTCGAAGGAAGAGTTCTTTAATTGGATTATGCTAAAAGTTAAATTCCCTGACGATTACGCATCAAACTTGTGTCATTGTGTGGACACTGATGGAGGAAAATCTATCGGAATGAAGAGTCATGATTGTCATGTGATGATGCAGCGGATCCTACCGTTTGCATTTGCTCATCTCCTTCCTCCAGATGTCCACAAAGCAATTGCAGCGGTCGGATCTTTTTTAGGGATATATCCACCATGTCACTTACTGTTGATGGGATCAGAAATCTGGAGCAAAACATTCCTAAAATCTTATGCAATCTGGAGAAGATATTTCCACCGTCTTTCTTCGATGTCATGGAGCATTTGCCTATTCATCTCCCGGGTGAAGCTAGACTTGGTGGTCCGGTACAATATCGGTGGATGTATCCTTTCGAGCGCTATATGTTCCACCTTAAAAAGAAGGTGAAGAATCCCGCAAAAGTAGAGGGTTTTATTGCCGCTCAATATAACAACGAAGAGACTGCGACCTTTGCTGGCTACTACTTCCCTTCGTCAGTATGCCCAAGGAGCAGGCGCCCAGCTAGAAACGATGATAGGGGAGAGAGGCAAATTTATCGGTCAGCTGTTTCTAACATTTTTCAACAAGTTGGGCGGTTAAGTGAAAAAGTAGGAAAGCGGCAACTAACAACCCAAGGTTATATATGGAAGCTCTCCAGTTTCATCATCTAGAACTGAACGAAGCCCAACGTGAGGCTCGTAAACAAAGAGACTTCAGTCATTGGTTAACCTTTTATGTAAGAATTTGTATCTCAAATCTTATAAAACACTTGCGAAATTGAGTAATTTTATAACTTTGATTTGATGCTACTCTTAGGTCCGGGAGGAACTCAAAGCCGAACGCACCCCCGATGATTGGTTAGTTGACATAATAGAGGGCCTCCATTACACAACAAAGTCTTATCCGAGATATTGCACTAGGGGGTACGCATTTAAGGTGCATGTAGAAGGGTCAACAAGAATTACCGCCGATCACGGAGTTTCATCTGCATCTGGCGAAGTTGTCTACTACGGTATTCTCAAAGAAATACTAGAAGTAAAGTACATAGGGAAGCTTGGAATGCGATCTGTAGTTTTTCTATGCGATTGGTTTAACCCGATCCTAGGGCAAGGTGTTGTGATCGATGAGTTTGGTGTGACGTCAATTAATTCGAGCAAAAAACTAAAAAACTACGATCCGTTCATTATTTCTTCGCAAGCAGATCAGGTTAGTAATTGCAAATAATTATGTTTATTATTTAGAATTGAAATAAACATTTTCCTGATATAGCATTTATGCAGGTGTGTTACATTACATACCCTCGTCTAACATATAGAATGATCCATGGATCATGGTTACAAAAATAAACCCTTGAGGGAGGGTGTACGGAGTCGAAGAACGCGAAGTCGAGCCTTTACAAGCAAGCGGAAGTGATTCTATAGCTCCTGTAGAAGAATCACTTGAAGTTAATTTAGTTGTCGACTTTAGTCAATTCGGGGATATTGTTCTTCATTCAGACTCCGAAGAAGAAAGAGGCAAATTTGATGACACCGACTCAATTTCTTCCGACTACGATTCAGAGAGTGACGGAGAATAAAAATGTATTATGATTTAAACATTTATAATAGTTTTAAAATAAATAAAAATTTCAGGACTAACATTTATAATAGTTTTAAAATAATAAAAATGTATTATGATTAAAACATTTATAATAGTTTTAAAAGAATAAAAATGTATTATGATTAAAACATTTATAATAGTTTTAAAAGAATAAAAATGTATTATGATTAAAACATTTATAATAGTTTTAAAAGAATAAAAATCTATTATGATTAAAACATTTATAAAAGTTTTAAAAGAATAAAAATGTATTATGATTAAAACATTTATAATAGTTTTAAAAGAATAAAAAGCTATTATGATTAAAACATTTATAAATTTTTTAAAGAATAAAAATTTATTATGATTAAAACATTTATAAAAGTTTTAAAAGAATAAACATGTGTTATGATTAATTATTAAACTGATTTTTTCCTAATTCTATTAATAAGTATGGTTATATATAACAAATTGTATCAAAGATAAAATGTACTTCTTAGCTCAATTGGTCACTAAACACTACCAGCACTTAGGGCATCCCGTGTTCGAACCTCGCCTGGTGCGAGGATATTTTTTGTTTTTAAGAATTCTAATTTCCGACGGAAAACCGTCGGTATTATTAATTCGGACGGAATTCCATAGATATTTATTTTTACGACGGAATTCCATCGGTAATTACCAACGGATTTTCGACGGTTTAAGGTTTAGGGTTTCGGAATTGAAAACAGATAATCGGAAAGCCTCTCAATAGCTAATGTAATGATAGTTTGTACTATTAGTTTTCCATATCTGATTCAAATGACATGTTTAGTATGATTAGAGAAATTCATAAAATGTTGGATCATAAGTCATCGGAGTATACTATGACGGTTAAGACTATGTTTTTGATAAACCTTGTCTAATTCGTAATTTTCGTAATTTTTCTAAAACAGGGGCGTATAATCAAAATCTTCAATGTTAAAGTTATATATTATTGTTGACAATACAAATTGCCCTAATTGAAACCCTAAACGAAACCCTAAACCCTCAGAATTTCGTCGGAAAATTGTGACGGTTTACCGTCGGTTTACCGTCGGTAAACCGTCGGAAATGTTCATTAAACGGTCAAAAGGCGCAGTAACTCTCTACTCTTCCCCATGCACGTGTTGGTAAATGTCATTTCATAAATTAACTCAATTTCCGACGGATTTTCGTCGGTTTTACCGTCGAAATTTTTTGTATATATAGTGGTCGATTGCATGAGTTTTTCATTCAAATCACAAACACAAATCTTACAAAATGGATTTCGTTTATTTCTCTCCCGAAGCCCGCAAATCAGCATTACGCGAGATCGGAATGCCGGGTCTGGGACATCTTCCCAATCTCGACCCATCCCGCCAGGCTCATCGAGCGGTTTGGTTCGGTTACAACGCCGTTATTCCATCCGTAATCAGTGACATCATTGAGACACGCTGGTCCGGCAGCTATCTGACGTACTACCAACTTTCGACGTCCTTCAAGGAAGCTTGGTTCAGTATTTTTCTCGTAAGTAATGTTATTAATGTTTTTTAGAAATTATTAGAATATATAGACTTAAAAATACAAAAATTTTAAATTACAGGAATACTTCACCTGCTCCCCAGACACTCTGTTCATCGTCTGGCGGGAATTCCACAGGACTGCTAGACGGTTTTTCCAGATGAAGATGAGGCGGATGAAGCTACGTTGGGAAAGAGGAGAAGAAAGGCCTGCTTGGATTCCTGCGAGGTCTTGGAACCTCATGGTGAACCAATGGCGGGGGACGGACGTCGGAGATTGGTTCAACAATCAATTCCCGAACTATAATAAATTTTAAATTATGTTATTTTTAATTTCATGCAATGTTTTAATTTTTGTTTTTAAACTATGTGTTGTTTTATTTTCGTTATTAAACTATGTTAAGGTTTTTTTTTTAATAAACAAAATAATTGCTTAATGATATATACTATTTCTATGTAACCATAAACTACTAAAACGAAATGGCTCAATTGGTTTAAGGGGAGAGAACATATGCTTGAGGTGGGGGGTTCGAGTTGAGCCTCCCACCGTTTTATTTTAAAACCGTATGTTTTAAATTTTATATAGATACTATTCCTATGTAATCTCAAACGACTAACACGAAATGGCTCAATTGGTTTAAGGGGAGAGAACATATGCTTGACGTGGGGGGTTCGAGTTGAGCCTCCCACTGTTTTGTTTTTTCAATTTCCGACGAAAAACCGTCAGAAATTCATTTACCGTCGGTTTTTCGTCGGATATTTTGGCGCCTCATTCCACGAAATATTTTGTCTTAACCGCAAAAATTTGGCGAGTTCAATTGGACCGCCAAAAATTCCAACGGAAAACCGACAATAAATGAATTTCCGACGGTTTTCCGTCAGAAATTGTTTTTAATTCTGTCGAGCCAACTTCTTCTTCTCCATTTCTCTGAAACTTCTCTCTCTCTCACCTCTCTCGATCCCGAGCTTCTCTCTATAATTCCGTCGGATTCTCGCCGTTAAACTCAATTTCCGACCACCACCAACATCATGAACATATAAGTTCTCCATTTAACCGATTGTTTTTGTTTAATTCTCTTGTTTAGGTTGTATGAAATTAAGAAATGGTTGCATGTCTTGCTTGAAAGGTAGTTTAGGTTGAGAATGCTTGATTGAACATTAGTTGTTAGAACTTGTAAAACGCTTGAAATATGTTTAGGATCATGAAATTTATTTTTGGAATTTTTTTGAAATTTGTTTTGAATTTTAAACGTTTTTATCTTATAAAAAATGTTTTCTAAATTTTTAAGAATTTTTAAAACATTTTAAAATATTTTTAAAACGTTTAAGAAATATTTTTAAACGTTTTAAAACTTGTAAAACGCTTGAAATATGTTTAGGATCATGAAATATATTTTTGGAATTTTTTTGAAAGTTTTTTTGAATTTATAAACGTTTTTTCTTATAAAAAACATTTTCTAAATTTTTAAGAATTTTTAAAACATTTTGAAAGATTTTAAAAACATTTTAGAAATTTTTTAAGCGATTCAAATCGTTTTGAAATTTACTTTCAATTTTAAAACGTTTTAGAAGTTTTTGGAATTTTAAAACGTTTTAGAAGTTTTTGGAATTTTAAAACGTTTTTGAAATGTTTTTGGAATTTTAAAACTTTTTTTGAAAGTTTGTTTTAATTTTAACCTGTTTTTAAAGTTTTTTTGAATTTTATAAACGTTTGTGCAATTTTTATTGAATTTTAAAACATTTTTTAATATTCTAAAAGATTTTTCAAAGTTTTTTTAAAAATATTTTTGTATAATTTATATATAGAATTGTGAATCTGAATTTTCGATTGGTTTGTAGGGACATTTTTTTGAGCTTTGAGGAGCTTTTGTCCTCTTCTGTGAATGAGGTACACGAGGAGCCGGTTCAGCAACAACAACCGAAAGCCCGATGGTCTCGGTCAACTTAGTTGCGACCCACACATGCTCCATCTTCTCAGACACAGCCGGGGACGTCTCAGCCTCGGCCGGAGGTTCCGAGTGGGAGTCACTTTGTGTCTCAGGCGACGCATTATGTCACGCCGTCTATTGCCGTAGAGATATCGGGCGTTAGTCGATCAACCGGGACGAGAGCTGCTCAAACGGCTCGACCCATTCTACGAGACCAACCCTGGAACTTTCTGGTATTAAATCTTCTAACTTTTATTCTCATTTACACACTTGTTTAGTTTACATTTATAAATCTTTGTCTTTTTGCCTTATTATGTTTACTTTGACGGAATCCAAGATCTCGAAGAGCATCTTGGCAATGATGTACAGTATGCTCCAGTACGGGTACCCGACGTACAAGGAAATGCCTTTATCCGATAGGCAAAACTGGTTCCGCCAATTCGCGATAAATAACTACGTTCACTTTATTATATGTTTTTTATATTTATTTATAAAGTTTTTTTTAATTTTAACAAATTTTTAATTTTTTTTTTCTATAGCAAGAGTATACTTGGGATAGAAAGTATACCGAATTGGTGGAACATGAGTTCCACATGAAGGCGTCAACGCATTACTCGAACGTCCTCAACATATGGAAACAGAAGTGGTGCAGGAATGAAGTTATGAAGGGTATTAGCGAAGACGGCGAGGTTTGGAAGGGCCTGGTCTGTCATTGGAGAAAGCATGCAACCGCATCAACCTCTTCGACTAACTCACAGAACCGTAGAAGTCAAAGGAACGGTGTTGGGATCGCAACTCATAATGCGGGAGAAAGGAGCACCGCATCGAGGAAAATAATCTTGGTAAGTAGTTTTTTTTTTTAAATTCAATATGTTTAGATCATTTTTTTAAGTCGAAAATTGTTTTTGCAGAAACAAAAGAAGGGACGAGATCCAAATCTTTTTGAGCTCATCGAGGATGGCCACAAAAACAAGGAAACTTGCGAAATCCAGGATCCAATTGCTCGGAGGATTGTTGAGTCGACGAAGAGGCGTTTGGATGAGGTGGTTACCCAATCCGAAGAAATCAGTTCAACGGAAGAGATACCTCACGAACAGATCAACGAAGTCTTCCTTGAGGTAAAATTTTAATTTTAAATAAATTTGGATTAAGTTTATAGTTACTTAAACTCTAACTTAAATTAATAACATAAATACTTTACAGGAAACTGAGAAGAGAAGAGGTCGGGTTTTCGGGTTGGGAAACTTGGCGGACAAAATCACGACACTGAAGGAATGTTTAGATCAATCCTGATTCAATTCTCAGATTCAGATTATCCTAAACATGCGGATCTAGGTTCTCTTGAATAGAAACAATTGATGATCTCACCTTATACCTGTTTATGCAGCGGAAAGGGAGAACAGGTCAGAGATCAGAGAAACACCGAGAGATGAATCCTCCAAAGGCTCACACACGCGATCACAGAAAACGGCTGCTAGACCAGTAGGGAATCGGCACAGAGAGAGAGAGGAGGCTCGCGGCTGGGGCTTCTTTTTCGACCTGAACTCGTCTTAAGTTTATAAAACTCGTTCAGTTCGTTTTGGGCCATTTGGCCCAAAGGCCAATTAACTCCGAGGCGTTCGCGCACTGTGTCGATCGACACTCCTTGTGTATCGATCGACACACAGTGGCCAAACCCTTTTATTCTCTCTAAGTACAGTAAATGCCTAGCACTTTTACCGTACTTCTGCTAAGCCGTTCCTATACCTTTCCTGTTAGCTTAGGCGTGTGACCCATATGGGATCATATAATAGAGGCAATAAGTCCAAGACTTATAGATCATGAGCGGACTCTAGCAAGCCATCATGACCCCCAGTATTATATGACTTATGTCTGATCATTGACATACTCTTACTTTCTAGAGACAGTACCGAGATTACTGGACACAATTCCAACAATCTCCCACTTGTACTGGAATCTCTGTATTCATAATCCTTTTGTCACAATATCTCGATTAGTCATAAGGCAAGATTGGTGTCATCCTTATAAAGCCTAATCTTGTTCATCGGACTCTGATTTGATACTGACAATCCAAACGACTCGGGACAGTCCGTTTGAGCATGGCCATGCATTTTCCAGTATTCAAATCTCCGATTGGCCTAGAGATATTCACTCCATTTATATTGGAGGGACAAATTCCGTCTTGTTCCATCACTGTAAACTACTCATTTCATAATGTACCCAAACAAGGTCCTTATAACTATCGCAGAACGACAGCGTTAGACAATGATCAAAGTGCATCAGTCCATGTGCAGTCACATGCATGCGAACTCAGGTCTAAGGACTATACTCTATAGTCGTAGTAAGAATCTCTTATGACACAGATATAAATATCCTGAAGAGTTCTTATAAGCGGGTCTTGTCCGGTCGTGTGTTCCCCAACATACACCTATGTACTGACTTTGATGCCGCGCATCTATGACACACTGAGACTTTGTCATAAGTCACGTACCAATCCAGTCTCACACGGTTGTTGGTGTTCCAATTTCAACAACCTTCGACTAGGGACAGGATGATATAAGCCATCTATCAAATATAGGGTCTCATGATCAAGCTAAATGACTTTGATGACTCAAGATCAAGTCACTTACTTCGATGACCTATAAAATGGTTTTTATCACTTTGGAACGATTTGTAGGATAGTTCAGTTGATCCTGATTCAATTCTCATATTGATATCAACCTAAACATGCATCAGATCTAGGTGTTCTTATTTAGAATCATAACATGATCTCACCTTTTACCTGTTTGTTGCAGCGGAAGGATTAGAACAGGTCAGAGATCAGATAGATGCACCGAGGGATGAATCCTCCAAAGGTTCACACACGCTTCACAAGGAATGGCTGCTAGACCACGAAGAACAGAGGCGCAGGGAGAGGAGAGAAATCGCGGCTAGGGTTTTTTTTGGGTTAAGGGAGAAAAGACTTGGCTTTTAGTCATTAAAAGCCTTCTCTTTTCCCTAATGGGCTTTTGGGCCCAATCTGATTAAATCCCATTTAATCAGACCCATTATTCATTCTCTCTTAGTACGACAAATGCCTGGCACTTTTGTCGTACTTCTGCTTAAGCCGTTCCAACACATTTTCCTGTTAGCTTAGGCGTGTGACCCATATGGGATCATATAATAAAAGCAATAAGTCCAAGACTTATAGATCATGAGCGGACTCTAGCAAGCCATCATGATCCCCAGTATTATATGACTTATGTCTGATCTCGACATACTCTTACTTTCTAGAGACAGTACCGAGATTACTGGACACAATTCCAACAATCTCCCACTTGTACTGGAATCTCTGTATTCATAATCCTTTTGTCTCAATATCTCGATTAGTCATAAGGCAAGATTGGTGTCATCCTTATAAAGCCTAATCTTGTTTATCGGACTCTGATTTGATACTGACAATCCAAACGACTCGGGAAAGTCCGTTTGAGCATGGCCATGCGTTTTCCAGTATTCAAATCTCCGATTGGCCTAGAGATATTCACTCCACTTATATTGGAGGGACAAATTCCGTCTTGTTCCATCACTGTAAACTACTCATTTCATAATGCACCCAAACAAGGTCCTTATAGCTATCACAGAACGATAGCGTTAGACAATGATCAAAGTACATCAGTCCATGTGCAGTCACATGCATGCGAACTCAGGTCTAAGGACTATACTCTATAGTCGTAGTAAGAATCTCTTATGACACAGATATAAATATCCTGAAGAGTTCTTATAGTCGGGTCTTGTCCGGTCGTATGTTCCCAACATACACCTATGTACTGACTTTGATGCCGTGCATCTATGACACACTGAGACTTTGTCATAAGTCACGTACCAATCCAGTCTCACACGGTTGTTGGTGTTCCAGTTTCAACAACCTTCGACTAGGGACATGATGATATAAAACATTTATCAAATATAGGATCTCATGATCAAGCTAAATGACTTCGATGACTTAAGATCAAATCATTTACTTCGATGACCTATAAAATGGTTCATATCATTTTGGAACGATTATTTCATCACAGTTAAAATAATCTTGAAATAATAATTTCATTAAAACATAAATAATGTTTTACAAGAACATATCAAATAACTAAAATAAAGCTCACAAAAACTCCCACTCAAATTTAGATTACATTTCAATGTTTCTAATGCCTATAGCTTCAGTCAGGAACTCGAGCTTAGGCCTTGGGAGTGGCTTTGTCAACGGATCAGCGACATTATCATCTGTCGGAACTCGGCTGATCTTGACTTCCTTTCTATTAATGATGTCACGTATCAAGTGATATCTTCTTTGAACATGCTTGGACTTCTGGTGTGATCTTGGTTCCTTTGCCTGAGCTATAGCACCATTGTTGTCACAAAACAGTGCCAGAGGCTCAGCCGCATCTGGTATCACACCTAGTTCCATAAAGAACTTTCGTATCCAAACAGCTTCCTTCGCTGCTTCCGAGGCGGCGATATATTCAGCTTCTGTAGTGGAATCAGCAACGGTGTCCTGTTTGGAGCTTCTCCAACTTACTGCACCGCCATTCAGACAAAAGACATAACCGGACTGTGACCGGAAATCATCTGTGTCTGTCTGGAAACTTGCGTCCGTGAATCCACTGACTTTAAGCACATCACTTCCACCGTACACTAAGAACTTATCCTTAGTATGTCTTAGATACTTCAAGATATTCTTTACGGCAATCCAATGGTTTTCACCTGGATTTGACTGGTATCTACTCGTCATGCTCAATGCATAAGCAACATCAGGACGAGTACAGATCATGGCATACATGACAGATCCTATTGCAGATGCATAAGGAATATTCTTCATGCGCTCAAGCTCAGCAGCCGACGTAGGGCTCTGCTTCTTGCTTAGCGTTGTGCCATGTACCATTGGCGTGAAGCCCTTCTTGGAATCTTTCATGCTGAATCTTTGTAGGACTTTGTCAATGTATGAGTCTTGACACAAGCCTATCAGCCTCTTAGGTCTATCCCGATAGATCCTAATTCCAAGAACGTATGCGGCCTCACCCATGTCTTTCATGGAAAAACAACTTCCAAGCCAGTCTTTTACAGACTTCAGCATTGGAACGTCGTTTCCGAGAAGTAGTATGTCATCGACATACAGAATAAGAAATACGATCTTGCTCCCACTAGATTTCTTATACACGCATTGTTCTTCTTCGTTTCTGATGAAGTCAAATTGCTTGATCGCTTCATCAAAACGAAGATTCCAGCTCCTCGATGCTTGCTTCAATCCATAAATGGATTTATGAAGCTTGCATACTTTCCCAGCATTCTTCGGATCTATGTAACCGTCAGGTTGTGTCATATACACATCCTCTTCCAGAATACCATTCAGGAAGGCGGTTTTCACGTCCATCTGCCAAATTTCATAATCATGAAAAGCTGCAGTTGCTAGTAGAATCCGAATAGATTTCATCATAGCCACTGGTGAATAGGTTTCATCGTAGTCCACACCGTGAACTTGTCTGAAACCTTTTGCCACCAACCTGGCTTTGTAAATCTGGACATTTCCATCCACGTCAATCTTCTTCTTGAAGATCCATTTGCACTCGATGGCTTTTACACCAGCGGGTAAGTCAACCAACGAAAACACTTGGTTGACCGACATGGAGTCCATTTCGGAATCAGTGGCCTTGTGCCACTTAGAGGAATCTGGGCCCATCATGGCTTGATTGAAGTTCGATGGTTCATCACCATCAATGATCAAAAGATCATGACAGTCAGTCACGAGGAATCCCTGATATCTCTCGGGTTCGTGACGGATCCTCCCGGATCTTCGAACTTCAGGTACTACAGGTTCAGGCTCTACAATTTCTTGTAGATCCTCCTGCTGCTCTTCCTCATTAGGTTGAGCAGTATCCTGTTCATCTTGAATTTCTTCAAGCAGTACCTTACTCCCACTGTCTTTCTTAGAGAGAAACTCTCTCTCAAGAAAGTTACAATCCCGGGCAACAAAGATCTTGTTCTCGGAACGTAGATAGAAGTAATAAGCCTTGGTTTCCCGTGGATAACCAATGAAGTAGCATTTATCAGATTTTGGTGTAAGCTTATCTGAGATTAATCTCTTAACATAGGCTTCACAACCCCAAATTCTTAGATAAGACAGCACTGGAGCTTCTCCAGTCCATAATTCATATGGTGTCTTTGCTACTGCTTTTGATGGCGCTCTGTTTAGTGTGAACACTGCTGTTAGCAGAGCATATCCCCAAAGGGATATTGGAAGGTCTGTGTGACTCATCATAGATCGAGCCATATCCAATAAGGTTCGATTTCTCCTCTCAGACACACCATTCCATTGAGGTGTTCCAGGAGGAGTGAGTTGGGATATGATCCCACACTCTCTCAGATGATCACTGAATTCCTGGCTTAAGTATTCCCCTCCTCGGTCGGACCGAAGAGCCTTAATGCTTTTGCCAAGTTGGTTCTGTACTTCATTTTGGAATTCTCTGAACTTCTCAAAAGATTCAGATTTATGTTTCATTAAATAAACATATCCATACCTACTGAAATCATCAGTGAAGGTAATGAAGTACTGATAGTTTCCTCTTGCATTTGTGGACATTGGGCCACACACATCAGTGTGTATCAGGCCCAATAAGTCACTGGCCCTCTCGTTAGGTTTATTAAAGGGGGCCCGTGTCATTTTGCCCATCATGCAGGATTCGCATTTCTCACATGACTCAAAGTCAAATGAGCCAAGAAGTCCATTCGAATGGAGCCTCTTGATGCGTTTCTCGCTGATGTGCCCTAAACGACAATGCCATAGAAACGTTCGGTTTTCCTCATTAGGTTTAAACCGTTTTGTATTAATGTTATAAATTGGCGCGGATTGATCGAGTATGTAAAGCCCATTCGTAAGAGGGGCAGAACCATAGAACAAATTGTTGCGATTGAAGGAACATAATTTATTCTTAACTGAAAAATCATAACCTTCCAAATCCAACAAAGAAATTGAAATAATATTTCTGCTTATAGCAGGTACAAAATAACAATTATTAAGTTCTAAAATCAATCCCGAAGGTAAAGACAACAAGTATGTTCCTATAGCTAGTGCTGAAACTTTCGCTCCATTCCCAACTCGTAGCTCCACTTGTCCTTGCTTCAGCCTTCTACTGTTGCTGAGTGCCTGCATATTAGTACAAATATGAGCCCCACAACCAGTATCCATGACCCATGAGGTATTATCAGAAGTAGTTGTATTAACTTCTATAACAAAAATACCTGATGAAGAAGTCTCGAAAGTCTTCTTCTTTAATTCCTTTAGACCTTCCTGGAATTTCTTACAATCTCTTCTCCAATGCCCCAGTTCTTTGCAGAACCTGCACATGTCAGTAGGCCCAGCCTTGGACTTGGGCTTGGGCTTTGGCGTGTCCTTGTCCGCGACTTGGACACCCTTGGCCTTTCCCTTATCCTTAGCAGAAGACTTCTTAAACCCCTTGCCCTTTTGTACCATAAGTACATTGGGGTCCTTGGCGGTTTTCTTCAAGTTGGGCTCTGCAGTCTTGAGCATTCCGTGAAGCTCAGGCAGTGTCTTACTCAAGCCATGCATGTTAAAGTTCAGAATGAACTGATCATAGCTTGCAGGTAAAGACTGCAGAATGATGTCGCAGGCAAGTTCCTGGCTGATTGGGCAGTCGAGTTTCTGAAGATGATCGAGATAACCCATCATCTTCAAGACATGAGGACTCACTGCCGCATTCGCAGCCAACTTACAGTCCAAGAGGTTCTTAACTGTCTGGAACCTCTCGGTCCTAGCCTGCTCCTGAAAAAGCGATTTCAGGCTTGCCATGATCTCGATTGGAGACAATACACTTTCGAACTGTTTTTGCAGCTCAGGAGTCATTGTCACCAACATCAGGCAATAAACATCATTTTCATCTGACGAATGCTTTTCCCAAGCATTGTGCAGAGTCCTGGCAGCATTGGCAAGAGGCCTCTCGGGGAGGGGATCTCGAAGGACATAATCCTTCTTCTCCTGCTTGAGGACCAGCCTCAAGTTCCTTGACCATGTCAGGAAGTTCGTTCCAGTCAGCTTCTCCTTCTCGAGAACAGACCGGATCGAGAATGTGTTTTGTGTGCTTGTAGTAGTCATATCTGAAATATATAAATAAAAAGGTTATTAGTTATTATGTTCAAAATGACTAATCTCGTATTAAAATTTAATATGATTAATCACGCATTATATTCAATAACCTAAGTTACCCTCAATAGAATATAATGATTCCAAGATCCACATATAACTAAGATTAAAGTGGGCCACTGGCCGTCACCCAACCTTAGCTTATATCGGTAAGCCCTATATCGGCTAATTACATCCGTGATATAACTCTTGGTTGTGAATCTGGGCCCGAGGCCCAATCCACACTGATGTCTCAAGGCCCGGGACTCCCGATGACCTAGTCAAGAAAACCAGACTATACAGTCATGTAATCATTAATGTCTGGGACTCCCAATGACATTTATGAATCACAAACCGTCTTACCCACGCAAAAGCAGACATCCTCACACTGTAAGGCCATGAATGCAATTGAATGGGCTTTGACAGCTGACATAGCCTGGACAAGACATCCAACGCTTGATATTATTTGAGGTTCGTAGGTTTATTAAAATCATTCCCAAAATAGAAGATTACTATTTCGGGAAACTTTCTATTTATGGAAACCTACTATTTTTGGAAACTTTCTAAAATTGGAAACTTTCTAAAACCGGAAACTTTCTAACTTTAGAAATTTCTTTAAAATCCAAAACCCGCAAATTCAGAAAATTCTATTTTAAGAAACTTTCTAATTATAAAATTTCGGAAACTTTAATTTAAAACGACTTTATAATTTTATAAAATAGATTTTAAATTATTCTGAAGAAAGACTCAATTAACTGGCCCAATTGTTTTAACTTCTTGGCCCGAGGCCCAAGAATTGGTCCATGTCCAAGACATGACCCAATTGTCCAATTAATTGACATAACCGGTCTGGTTCATTAAAACTGGTCTAACCAAGTTTTAATTACTACGATGACCACAATTGTCAACCGGTTATTTACTAAACCGGAACTTCTCAATTTATTTGGTCCAACCAAATCAAATTAGAAATTCCTGGTTTAGGCACTAAATCCAATATTTCTTTCGACATTGGATTTCTTATCCCGGTTTAACCAGATTTAATAAAATTATTAAAATCTGTTTATTAAACCAGAACGAAGATTTTAATCAAGTTTTGAACCGAGCCTTGAACCGAACCGATTTGGTCACGAACCAAACCGAGTTGGTCGTGACCTAGCTTCCTTCCCAAGAAAACATCGGCCAGCCGCTCAGCCGCGAGCCAACCGATCCGAGATCGAGGCGATACGCAGCCGGGACGGGACGCTTCCACGATCGCCGAGCGATCGGGATGCCGAGCACGCGAGCGGGACGGGACATGGCCGGGACGCGATCGAGACGAGCGATCGGACGCGGCGCAACGATCGATCGATCGATCGTATGATACGATCCGATCCAATCCGACCATCCCGACCGTCCGACCCGCGATCCATCCGTCCGACCGGTCCAACTCACGGCCGATCAACAAACCCGAGTCATATAGCTCGGTTTGTGATCTCTTTAGTGTGTTTAGATTTTAATTCTGATTCTTAAGTGTTTTTCTTATCAGTAATGGATTCAAAACACTTCTAAACAGATTCAACAACCTAAACAATGAATCTAAACAAGAAACCTAAGAACCAATGGCTCTGATACCACTGTAGGATAGTTCAGTTGATCCTGATTCAATTCTCATATTGATATCAACCTAAACATGCATCAGATCTAGGTGTTCTTATTTAGAATCATAACATGATCTCACCTTTTACCTGTTTGTTGCAGCGGAAGGATTAGAACAGGTCAGAGATCAAATAGATGCACCGAGGGATGAATCCTCCAAAGGTTCACACACGCTTCACAAGGAATGGCTGCTAGACCACGAAGAACAGAGGCGCAGGGAGAGGAGAGAAATCGCGGCTAGGGTTTTTTTTGGGTTAAGGGAGAAAAGACTTGGCTTTTAGTCATTAAAAGCCTTCTCTTTTCCCTAATGGGCTTTTGGGCCCAATCTGATTAAATCCCATTTAATCAGACCCATTATTCATTCTCTCTTAGTACGACAAATGCCTGGCACTTTTGTCGTACTTCTGCTTAAGCCGTTCCAACACATTTTCCTGTTAGCTTAGGCGTGTGACCCATATGGGATCATATAATAAAAGCAATAAGTCCAAGACTTATAGATCATGAGCGGACTCTAGCAAGCCATCATGATCCCCAGTATTATATGACTTATGTCTGATCTCGACATACTCTTACTTTCTAGAGACAGTACCGAGATTACTGGACACAATTCCAACACGATTATTTCATCACAGTTAAAATAATCTTGAAATCATAATTTCATTAAACATTTTAAATGTTTTGCAAGAACATATCAATAACTAAATAAAGCCCTTTACTAACTCCCACTGAAATCAAGACTACATCTTAATTTCACTTATCCTACAGCAACAGTCCGCGACTCGTGCTTAGGCCTAAGGAGTGGCTTCGTTAATAGATTAGCAACGTTCTCATTTGATGAAACTTGCTGATCTACTTAACATCTCTGTTATTTATCTCACGGAATAGGTTATACCTATCCACAAGGTGTTTAGACCTCTGATGTGCAGCTAGTCTCATCTATGCTGGGAATCACATCAAGTTCAGTGACGAACTCTTCTTTCTAAACAACCTCTTTCGCCGCTTCCCAAGTTGCGAAATGTTCAGCTTAAGTCATGGAGTCAGCAACAGTGCCTTGCACCGCCAGACAGACACAAGATATAACCGGACTGTGACCGGAAATCATCTTTGTCCGTTGGAAACTTGCCTTTCAGACTCTGTCGACTAGTAGCACCTCACTTTCTCCGTTACCTAAAGAACTTATCCTTAGTATTCCTCAAATACTTTAGGATATTCTTTACGGCAATCCAGTGATTCTTTGCTGGATTTGACTGGTCTTTACTTGTCTTGCTTAACATTAAAGCAATATCAAAACAAGTACGTGTCATGGCATACATGATAGATCCAATTGCCGTCGCATATGGAATCCTATCCATGCTTTCAAGCTCAGCAGTTATCGTAGGACACTGCTTCTTGCTTGACGTATTGCCATGTGACATTGGCATAAAACCCTTCTTGGAATGCTGATTAGGTGCAGGACTTTGTCAATTTAAGAATCTTGACTTTGTCCTACCAGCTCTTTTGGATCTCTATCTTTAGATCCAAAATCCAAGAACATACGTGGCTTTACTCATGTCAATCATTAGAACCAACTCCCAAGCCAGTCCTTTACTGACTGCAGCATTGGGACGTCATTTTCGAGAATCAGTATGTCATCGACATACAATATGAGAAATGCAATATCGCTCCCACTAATCTATTAGTAAACACACAGTTCCGCTTCGTTCCTGTTCAAGTCAAAACCTTGACTACTTCAACAGAACGAATATTCCAACTCCGATATGTTTGCTTCCATCCATGAATGGATCGATGAAGCTAACTTACATAAAATGTAATTTTTCGGAGTCCGGGCTCACTTTCGCTTCTTTGAATTTCGCAGATTCGTCGCTTTCAATGATCATCAGATCATGCGAACTTTCAATGATTATCAGGTTCAACTAAATCCGAGAAATCACTCTCGGATTAGTAACTGATTCATTCATATCTGCGAACTTCAGGCTCCACAGGTGCAGATTTCAATGATTATCAGGTTCAACTAATGACAAGAAATCACTCTCGGATTAGTAACTGATTCATTCATATCTGCGAACTTCAGGCTCCACAGGTGTAGATTCTACAGAAATCTGTAAATCCATCCGTTGCTCTCCCTCAACAGGTTGAGCAGCCTCCTGTATGTCTCGAATTTCTTCGAGTTATACTTTTACTCCCACTGTTCTTCTTGGAAAATAACTTCCCTTCTTAGAAAACAGATTGGACGTAAAAGTAACAAGCCTTAGTTTCTCTAGGACAACCAGCGAAGTAGCACAACTACAAATACTCAGTAAAGACAAATTTGGATCGATTCCAATCCACATTTACGTGGTGTCTTTCAACTGATATTGGTGGAACTATTTTAGCGTAAACTTAGATATTTCTAGAGCGTTATTCTTAAAATATCATGGAAGATTCGTGTGATTCATCTTTAATCATTTCTAATAAGATCTGATTCTTTCTCACAGAAACACCTTCAGGTTTTCAGGAGAAATGAGCTGTGAAACGATTTCACACTCATTCAGATGATCACATAATCAATGACTTAAGTATTCTCACTCGTGATTTTAATCCAGAGTCTTAATACTTTTGTCATTCAGATCCTATACTTCATTCTGGAACTCTTTCGACCATGTCAAAGAATTCCGACTTGTGTCTCATCAAATGAACACAGTCACACTCACTGAAGTAATCAGTAGAGACAATGAAGTACAGGAGATTTTCTCTGGCATTACTGCTCATTGGGCCACATACATGAGTATGTTCCAGGTCCAATAAGCCTTTAGGCTTTTCTCTAACTCGGCTAAGATAGGCCCTTTACCTTTTGGTCTAGTAAACAGAATTCAAGTCTCATAAGATATTTTATCAAATGAGCCCAACAGTCCATGACTATGGGATTTCTGAATCCGACTTACTCTATGTGACCAAGACTTTATGCCAAGAAAAATCAGGTTTAATTCATCAGATTTAAACCAATTCGGTATTTATGTTACATTTAGGCATTCTTTGGTTTAAGATATAAAACCCATTCCATGAATAGGGTGCTACAATTAATATTTCATTAAGATCAAAAGAACAAAACTTGTCTTTTATCAAAATGAAAAACATTCAAATTCTTACAAGAAAATGAAAGACAACTCTGCTTAAAGCAGGTACATTGTAGCAATTACTTAATACAAAACCAAGCCTCAAAGGGATCTATAAGTGAAAAACCCTACGGCTGAGGCAGCATCCCAAGCTCCTTCCAGACATGTAGTTTCACTTGCCCTTCCTTCAACGTTCTACTGTTGCTTAGGCTCTGCATATTATCACAAATATCAGTGCCACAACCAGTATCCAATACCTTTAAGGTAGAACTTGAAGTAATAACATGAATACCTGAGGAAGTAGTCGCATACATCGACTTTAACTCCTCATCATCTTCCATGAATTTAATGCAATCTCTCTTCCAATGCCCTGTCTCCTTACAGTAGCAGCACTTACCAACGTAAGAGGTATCTGACTCGGGCTCAGAAGACACACGCTTGCCATGATTCAAAATCTGGACAACTTTGTCTTCACCCTTGTCAGCATTAGGTTTAGTAAACCTACCCTTCTCGTTCATGAGATTGTACAGGGTACTCTTCACGTTTGGCTCAACTGTCTTGAGCATATCATGCAGTTCAGTCAGCGTCCTCGTTAAGCCTTTCTTGATATAGTTCCTTCTGAACTTATCATAGCTTGACGGCAGTGACTGCAGAATGATCTCAGTTGCCAATTCTTGGCTAACTGGATAATCCAGTTTCCTCAGGTTATCAATGTAACCCATCATTTTACTGACATGAGGACTCACTGGATGATCATTTGGTAGCTTGCAGCTAGTGAGAGACTTAACCAATTGGTATGTCTCCACCCTAATCTGCTCCTGAAATTTCAATTTCAGGCTGCTGATCATCTCTATTGGCGACTCCATGTTCTCATATTGCTTCTGCAAGTCTGAGTCCATGGTAGCCAACATCAGACCACGCACATCTACCGCATCATTATAATGCTTATTCCAAGCATCATATACTGCATGGGAGGCATTGGACCCGATCCTCACGGGGAGAGCTCTCTCAAGAACATAGTCCTTTCTCTCCTGTCTGAGGACTAGCCTCAGGTTCCGCGACCAAGTCAAGAAATTTGATCCGTTCAGCTTGTCCATCTTAAGGACAGACCGGATCGAGAAAGTGTTTTGATTGTTTGTGCTAGTCATAACTGAAAATTAAGATAAAATGATTTTAGTTAATATGTTCAATATGATTAATCTTGTATTAAATTTAATATGATTAATCATGCATTATATTCAATAACATCAGTTACCCTCAATAGAATATAATGATTCCAAGATCCACATATAACTAAGATTAAAGTGGGCCACTGGCCGTCACCAAACCTTAGCTTATATCGGTAAGCCCTAAGTCGGCTAATTATATCCGTGATATAACTCTTGGTTGTGAATCTGGGCCCGAGGCCCAATCCACTCTGATGTCTCAAGGCCCGGGACTCCCGATGGCCTAGTCAAGAAAACCAGACTATACAGTCATGTAATCATTAATGTCTGGGACTCCCAATGACATTTATGAATCACAAACCGTCTTATCCACGCAAAAGTAGACACCCTCACACTGTAAGGCCATGAATACAATTGAATGGGCTTCGACAGCTGACATAGACTGGAAAGACATCCAACGCTTGATATTATTTGAGGTTCGTAGGTTTATTAAAATTTCATTCCCAAAATAGAAGATTACTATTTCGGGAAACTTTCTATTTTTGGAAACCTACTATTTTAGGAAACTTTCTAAAATTGGAAACTTTCTAAAACCGGAAACTTTCTAACTTTAGAAATTTCTTTAAAATCCAAAACCCGCAAATCTAGAAACTTCTATTTTAAGAAACTTTCTAATTTCAAAATTTCGGAAACTTTAATTTAAAATCGACTTTATAATTTTATAAAATAAATTTTAAATTAATCTGAAGAAAGACTCAAATAATTGGCCCAATTGTTTTAACTTCTTGGCCCGAGGCCCAAGAATTGGTCCATGTCCAAGACATGACCCAATTGTCCAATTAAATGACATAACCGGTCTGGTTCATTAAAATTGGTCTAACCAAATTTTAATTACTACGATGACCACAATTGTCAACCGGTTATTTACTAAACCGTATTTTCTCAATTTATTTGGTCCAACCAAATCAAATTAGAAAATCCTGGTTTAGGCACAAAATCCAATTTTTCGACTTTGGATTTCTTATCCCGGTTTAACCAGAACTTAATAAAATTATTAATTCTGTTTATTAAACCGCGACGGTTATAATTTTAATAAATTTATTAAACCGAGCCCTAAACCAACCATGTCGGTCGATGAACCAACCGCATCGATCGATCCATCAATCGCATCGATCGATCCATCAACCGCATCGGTCGATGCTCTTAGCATCGAATCCTGCATCGATCGTGCATCGATCCTGTGTCGATCGATGCTCTCACGCATGCACGGACGGTTATTAGGTTTGGCCGAGAGATTCTCCGATTGTGTCGACCGATCCGGTCGATCGTATCGATCGATCCATGCGATCGCAGCCGATTCGGTCGATACCTTATCGGTCGATGAACCAATCGCATCGATCGATCCATCAACCGCATCGGTCGATGCTCTCAGCGTTTGTATCGACCGATCCATGCGATCGTATCGATCGATCCATGCGATCCTGGTCGATACTTCTTTATGAAAATCGCATTCTACCAAATCAATATAGCTTGGTTTTTGCGATTTCAAGTGTGTTTAGGTTTCAATTCCTTGTTGCTTAAGTGATTTCTCTTATCAGTAGTTGATTCAAAACACTCCTTAAACAAGAAAACAATCCTAAACATGAATCTAAACAAGAAAAACCGGAACCAAAAGCTCTGATACCACTGAAGGATTGTTTAGATGAATCCTGATTCAATTCTCAGATTCAGATTATCCTAAACATGCGGATCTAGGTTCTCTTGAATAGAAACAATTGATGATCTCACCTTATACCTGTTTATGCAGCGGAAAGGGAGAACAGGTCAGAGATCAGAGAAACACCGAGAGATGAATCCTCCAAAGGCTCACACACGCGATCACAGAAAACGGCTGCTAGACCAGTAGGGAATCGGCACAGAGAGAGAGAGGAGGCTCGCGGCTGGGGCTTCTTTTTCGACCTGAACTCGTCTTAAGTTTATAAAACTCGTTCAGTTCGTTTTGGGCCATTTGGCCCAAAGGCCAATTAACTCCGAGGCGTTCGCGCACTGTGTCGATCGACACTCCTTGTGTATCGATCGACACACAGTGGCCAAACCCTTTTATTCTCTCTAAGTACAGTAAATGCCTAGCACTTTTACCGTACTTCTGCTAAGCCGTTCCTATACCTTTCCTGTTAGCTTAGGCGTGTGACCCATATGGGATCATATAATAGAGGCAATAAGTCCAAGACTTATAGATCATGAGCGGACTCTAGCAAGCCATCATGACCCCCAGTATTATATGACTTATGTCTGATCATTGACATACTCTTACTTTCTAGAGACAGTACCGAGATTACTGGACACAATTCCAACAGACACCGCATTCCCATTTTCGTCATGAAGACGTGAACGACACCGCATTCCCATGACTGGTAAGAAAGCTGTTCACTTTGCTCAGGACGTTGAAGTGCTTGAGGTTGAAGAAGGTTGCACTAAAGAAGATGTGAACTACATCAGTGGTTCTGGATTCCAAGGAAACATATTTGGGAATCAGCAAGGCAACAAGTTCTTTAATGGTGGACAGAAGAGTGCTTTCACAAGCAATCAAAACTCTTCTGGGTATTGTAAGAATGCTGGTTACCAGAAGCCTTTTCAGCAGAACAACTCCTATCAGAGGACCTATGGATCATCTTCATATCAGACACCTCCTGCTACCAATGCTCGTGAGAGTAAGCTGGAAGCTATGATGGAACAGTTGCTGGAAGGTCAGACAAGAACTGCTGTGGATTTCAACAAGAAGCTAGATGTTGTCTACACAGAGCTTAATGGGAAGTTTGAGTCCTTGAGCACACACATGAAGCAATTAGACTCTCAAGTTGCTCAAACTGCTGGAGCTGTTAAGAGGCAAGCCGGATTTCTTCCTGGGAGTACATATACCAATCCCAAGCATCACTGCCATGCTATATCACTAAGGAGTGGGAAGGAGCTGATACCATCCCCATTAGGCAGATCACTGATAAGGAGATCGAGGAGATAGAGGAATTTTAAGAAGAATATGAGGCTGCGAGGCGGGCGTCGACCGACACTACCGCTGGTAATCGGGCTACACCTGTTTCTTTGATTTCTCGTGACGGACGGAAATCGACCGAGGTCGATTTTGAGGTCGATGACAGGATGAAACCGACTGATGTCGACCGACATCCAGTTGAAATCGGTCGACACCATAACCGTACAGAGACAGAAATTCCGATGAAAACTCCTGTAGCTGCTGGGAAGGTGTACAAACCCAAGGTACCTTTCCCGAGGAACCCGAAGCGATCTAAGTTTGAACGGTTCAAGGCTAAGTACATGGCTATGCTGAGCAAGCTAACTCTTCCAATGCCATTAATGGATGCTATTAGAAATAACCCAGTGTTGAAGAGGTGTTTGAAGCAGATGTTGACTTCTGATATGGGAGATGATGAGTGTGTGATGATGATCACTGAGGTCTGTAGTGCTGTCATTTTAAACAGAGTTCCTGAGAAGCAAAAAAATCCAAGAAGCTTTGTCTTGGATTGTACCATCTTCAGAGACAGATTTGAGAGATCATTGTGTGATTTGGGATCAAGCGTCAATCTGATGCCATATTCAGTTGCTAAGCAGATGGGAATGACAGACTTCACACCTACTAGGATATCCTTGATTCTAGCAGATCGCTCCATAAGGATTCTTGAGGGCCTCTTGGAGGATGTACCGGTAAATATTGGTGAATGTGTTATCCCAACTGACTTCGTAGTCTTGCAGTACAATGATGAGCCTAAGGATCCTCTTATCCTAGGCAGACCGTTTTTAGCTACAGCTGGTGCCATCATTGATGTGAAAAGAGGGAAGATTTGTCTCAATGTGGGTGATCTGGTGATGAATTTTGACATGGATAAGCTGATGAGACACCCTACCATTGATGGGCAGACCTTCTATGTTGATACGATTGAGAATCTGGCTGCATAATTCCTCAATCAAAGGCATCAGGTTGATCCTTTGGAGAGAGCTCTGATGAATTCTGAGAGTGATTTGAAGCTGGAGGATGATGTTGTTTCTGGGTATTTGAGGCTAATGGACGCTACCGAGAAAGTGATGAACTTGGAAGTCGCTGATGATATACAGTGTCGACCGACACCCCAGGGTAATCGGTCGACACCAGTTGCGACAGATTGGAGCGAGGAGAGAGCTCCGAAGATCGAGCTGAAGCAGCTGTATTTGAGGCTAATGGACGCTACCGAGCAAGTGATGAACTTGGAAGTCGCTGATGATATACAGTGTCGACCGACACCACAGGGTAATCGGTCGACACCAGTTGCGACAGATTGGAGCGAGGAGAGAGCTCCGAAGATCGAGCTGAAGCAGCTACCTGTGGGCCTCAAGTATGCATTCCTAGGTAAAAACTCCATCTATCCTGTTATAGTCAATGCTGATTTAAATAACGCAGAACTCACCTTACTGCTAACCAAGCTGCGCAAGAATCGCAAAGCTCTTGGCTACTCTCTTGATGATATTTCAGGTATCTCTCCAGACTTGTGCATGCATAGGATACACCTTGAGGATGAGAGCATGTCGTCAATTGAGAATCAGAGGCATTTGAATCCCAGCCCGCAAGAGGTTGTAAAGAAGGAAATCATGAAGCTGCTGAAAGCTGGGGTCATTTTTCCTATCTCTGACAGTAATTGGCTCAGCCCAGTTCATGTGGTTCCTAAGAAGGGAGGAGTCACTGTGGTGAAGAATAAGAAGAATGAGCTGATCCCTACAAGGACAATTACTGGTCAGAGGATGTGCATAGACTACAGGAAGTTGAATGCAGCCACCAGGAAAGACCACTTTCCACTTCCTTTCATTAATCAGATGTTGGAGAGGTTGGCGAGTCATCCATACTACTGCTTTTTGGATTGCTATTCTGGTTTCTTTCAGATCCCTATCCACCCAAAGGACCAGGAGAAGACCACATTTACCTGTCCCTATGGCACCTTTGCATACCGCAGAATGCCATTTGGACTGTGTAATGCTCCTGCGACGTTGCAGAGGTGCATGATGTCCATCTTCACAGACATGATAGAGGATTTCATGGAGGTCTTCATGGATGACTTTTCTGTCTACGGACCATCTTACCACTCCTGTCTGGATAACCTATGCAGGGTGCTAGCTCGCTGTGAGAAAAAGCACCTGGTTTTGAACTGGGAAAATGTCATTTTATGGTCAAGAATGGTATTGTACTTTGACATAGAGTCTCTGAGGCAGGAATTGAGGTGGATAGAGCTAAAATTGAGGTGATGACAGGACTGCAAGCACCAGATTCAGTGAAGGGAATTAGGAGTTTTCTTGGGCATGCTGATTTTTACAGAAGGTTTATTAAGGACTTCAGCAAGATAGCTAGACCACTCACAACACTTCTTTGCAAGGATGTGAAGTTTGAGTTCACAGATGAGTGTCATGCTGCGTTCAAAGAGCTGAAACAAGCTTTGATCTCTGCTCCAATTGTGCAACCTCCGGACTGGAGTCTTCCTTTTGAGGTGATGTGTGATGCTAGTGATTATGCAGTAGGAGCTGTGCTCGGGCAGAAGAAAAACAAGAAGCTCCATGCTATCTATTATGCCAGTAGAACTCTTGATGACGCTCAAAGGAACTATGCAACCACTGAAAAGGAACTGTTGGCAGTTGTGTTTGCATTTGAGAAGTTTCGTTCCTACCTGATTGGATCCAAGGTAGTCGTACATACTGATCATTATGCGCTTAAGTATCTGATGCAGAAGAAAGATGCTAAGCAAAGGCTGCTGATATGGATTCTATTGCTCCAAGAGTTTGACATAGAGGTGAGAGACAAGAAAGGAGTAGAGAATGGTGTTGCTGATCACTTGTAACGGATTAGGATCGATGAGGATGTTCCTATAGATGATTCTCTACCAGAAGAGAACATCTATAAAGTTGAGACAAGTTTTCAGGCTGTTTCTGCGAGTTCACTACTTTCTACACGGGTTGCAGAGTCAGTGTCGGTCGACACTCACTTTATGTCGGTCGATACCCGACTCGAAAAAGCGGATCAAACACTGCTCTGGCGGTATCTACAGACGTTGCATTGCCTGATTTCCCTAAGAAGATCATCTCACGCAACTTCGAACCAAGTGATCAGGTACTTCTTTACAACTCTCGTCTAACATTGTTCCTTGGGAAGTTGCGTTCTCGTTGGTCAGGTCCATTCACCGTTAAGGAGGCTAGACCGCACGAAGTTGTTGTCTTGACGAACTCCAATGGCGAGGAGTTCACAGTCAATGGGCAAAGGGTGAAACATTACTGGGCGAAGGCTGAGATTCCAGAAGGCAACATTGTCCATCTGGATAATCCACCCAATGCCTGATCGCATTACAGTCAAGCTATTGACGTTAAACGAGCGCTGAGTGGGAGGCAACCCACTGTAGGTTAGTTTTCGTTTCTTTTGAGTCTTTGTCCTTGAGTCTTTTGATTTTTCTGGTTTTTGTATGTCAGAGCCGTAAGAAACATGTTTTCAGAAATCAGTGTCGGTCGACATCAACATTGATGTCGGTCGACACCAAACTTGAAACACGGATGGAAATCGACCACGCTCGATTACGAGTAAACTGATGTTGACCAAAGGCTAATGTCGCCCGGCGTGGCCTGGGTGTCGGTCGACATCGACTGCGACAGCAGGTAAGATTTCTGTTTCTCAAGTTCTAAGTTATTCCAATTTGATTTTTACCGATCTCATACTACAATTGCACTGGGGACAGTGCAGTCTAAGTGTGGGGGAGGTGGCTACTGACATTGTGTTTTGTTTTCTTAGAGTCAGTCCTTTGTTTTCACTTGTTTTATAATTGTTTTATTGAGTCAAAATCAGTATGAAACTATGATTTTTCGAGGAAATTTTTCGTTGGAACAGGAACTAAGTGACCATTGGACAGACTTGCAGGAGCTGAATGACTATTAGAAAACACCACAAAGATCAACTTACCAAGGATATCCATATCTAACCAGGTATTCAGAGGATCCACCACTAGTCTCACTTCTAATCTTGAATTTAATTTCTCACTTAGGGGCTTGGTAATCTGTGGGTCGGATTCCTCTAATGTGTTTGGCACAGCCTGTGATCCTGTCTAAAGTATGGTTTCTGATTTTTCCTTCCCTTGAAAGTAAAAAAAAAAAAAAGAGATAAAAACCGAGGATAAGCTAGTAGCTTCGAAGTGGTCACGGGAGTGGTAGAGACCCCTATTACCTCTTGTGTATCCATGGAAAGATCCAAAGTTAAACCCCAATAAAAAGGGAAGAGCACTGATAGAAAAAATAAAATGATACCCAGTGGGAAAAAAATCAGTGCTAAGGGAGAAAGGGAAAAGAAAGAAACCAGAAACCGACAGTTTGGTGGTCAGGCACTGAATGGGTTGAGTCCATGTGTCCTTTGATTTGATACTCCCTCTGTGAGACCGCATTTAATTGTATACAGAGACTAGTGTGGTGAACTTTAATATCCTAATCTGATTGTGGAGTTTACTTGGGACAGTTGCTAAGTGTGGGGGAAGTACATTGGGGTTTTGAGTTCTGCGGGAAAGTTTTCAGTGGTTTACTAAGTGAATGTGAATGCGAAAGTTCCTAGGACGAAATGAGTTTCTGTATTTTCAAACCTCTTTTCTTGAGCTTTGGTTCTTTACTTGCTTGAGGGCAAGCAAGAGCTAAGTGTGGGGGAGTTGATATATCACGGTTTTTATAGGTTTACAACCATGATATAGTTGTATATATTGAGTCTTTAACCTGGTTTTTAGAGTCTATTGAGTCTTCTATAGGTAGGCTTGCGTTTGGAGCAAAAGATGGAATTATAGGACGTTTCTGGTGATTTGTTGCAACGAGCTGAAGTTGGTGTCTCGGTCACGACTGGATGTCGACCGACACTAACCTTGATGTCGGTCGAAACTGAGAGCGACCGCGAGTTGAAGACATGTTTTGAAGAATTGCATAATTGCCCAGAAGTTTCCCTAATTCTAATTTAGCCCCAAAAGTGTTTAGTGGTTTTTAATTAGGTTTTTGAGAGCAGGCTCAGAATTCTATATTTTCATCTTGTTCTTACTTGTTCTTGCTTTGGAGATTGAGAGATTTTGGCTAGGGGCTGATTCTTGCTACTTGTAACCTTGAGAGAAGGATTTTGAACCCCTTTACTTTTATCTATTCAATCTTTGGTTTTCTATTCAATGATGTATTGTTTAACTGATAATATGTCTGAGTAGTAACCTAGTTAGATTTAGGAATTCTCATAAGGGTTTTATGCATGTTTGATAACTGATTTATTAGGATTTCACCATCTGTTTGTTAATCGCCTAAGTTGTGCTTAATACTGAATTCGGGACTGATCACCTAGGGTTTAGATCTGAGATAATTGACAATAGCACGAGAGTGTGAGTTATAATCTGAACAAACTTACTGTGAGCAATTTGACTAGATACAAAGAGATTTGGTTTAGGAGAATTGTGAACCGATATAACCTGTTCTTAATGCTTGTTTAGAACTCTAGGATCACAAAGAGATTTTGATCGCTAGGTTTCTAGATATAGAAATAATCTCAGCGAGAGTTGAATTTTTTAGCATTGTATTTCTAGTTCTAGAACCTGTTTTAATCTGAATCTGATTAGTTAAGTGTCTAGCATTGCGTAATTCCCGAGAACTTCCTAAGTCTGATGCCTTTCTCTTATTGAAAACACCTTCTTGTTAACTTGTTTTTTGTTTACTGCTTTCTTGAATTGATTTAGATTAACTTGACAACGTATAATCTGTCGTGTGACCGTGAATCCTTGTGGATTCGATATCCTAAGTACTACATTCGCATATATGTGCACTTGCAGTAGAATAGGGATAATTCTTGACCTATCAATTTTCCCAAAAAAATGTGTGAACATCTAGAGGCCCATTTCATGAGCCAGTCAGGCGTCGGTGGTGCGCGCATATAATCCCTTCTTTTCTCTCCACAGCCATTTAATCAAATATATATATATATATATATATTTCTTCAAAATATCTCTAATTTTCAATGTAGGACAAATTAACTTCCCAATTAATTGGCTCATGCCTATTACATGGTGCATTTACAAGAGAGCCACTCTTAGAATTGACCAAACCTAATTCATACACATCACTACTTCTATTATTATTATTATTATTATTATTATTATTATTATTATTATTATTATTATTATTATTCTTATTATTATTATTATTATTATTATTATTATTATTATTATTTGGTAAAAAATTATACACCTTTACTGATAATAGGAAACTAATATACAAATCATATTATGTGAGTGAAAAATTTATTCGTTATGAGAAAACGGGTAGGCAGAAGGATTTATATAGGTCACATAAACGGTTTAAAGGCATAAGACCATCTGCATTTGTGATCCTAATGAGGTTCTAAGCACGTTTTCATGGGCATAAGGATTTAAAAAAAAATCAGAAAAGCAATAAACCATAAGAACCGGCTCTTGTTTAAGAGCTATTAAGACTCGGTTCTTAACACGTGGCATTACTTGATTGGTATAGGTTTAACGCTCTTTTTTTCATTTGTCGTTGGGTTCCTCGGGGTCTTCATCACTTCCTGAAAAAAGAAGGTCTCATCTCGTTCCTGGGCGATTTTCTGTGAGCGACGGCGAAGGTAATTTCCGATGAGACATAGGTTGTGTAGGATCGATTAACGGTTGTAAATCGATCAGTTGGTTGGATTAATAGATTAGGGTTTCGTATAGGTTTAGAAATCGTTTTGGGGCTTCGATTTAGGGTTCCGATTTTGGTTCGAAAATCGTTTTGGGGTTTCGACAACGGATATAAATCGATTGTTAGTATGCTTTAGGGATTCGCCTTAGGGTTTCGATTTGAGTTTCGATTAGGGTTTCGTATAGGTTTATAACTCGGTTTGGAGCTTCGATTTATGGTTCCAATTTGGGTTTGAAAATCGTTTAAGGGTTTCGTAAAAAGTTATAAATCGATTGTGAGTATGCTTTAGGGATTCACTTTTAGGTACGAACTTGATTTTGGCGCCTTGTTTATGCTAACCAGTTCAATTTTTATCGTTAAAGATGGTGGTAAGGAAAAAAAAAAAAACGTGGCAGAGGGTGATCAGGTGGAGGAAGTGGAGGAAGGAAGACCTCCTGGTGTAAAGGCTAGTAAGGCTGCCAAGCGTAAAAAAAATGGCAAAGAGGAGGCCATGGCTCAGTTGGTTGAGCATTGTAGTGTTGTAGCATTGTATTGTTTATGTAGCTCTGTAGTGTTAATGTGTAGTAGTGGCATTGTATTGTTTATGTGTTGGTTGAGTAATGTGTAGTTGTAGCATTGTATTGTTTATGTGTTGGTTGAGCAATATGTAGCTCAGTAGTGTGTGTTGTCTAACATTTACTTGATATTTTCTGTGACAGGACAAAGACTAGGACTTGGAGAAGCACATGGGCTATCTCAGTGAAGGGGTCACGGGTGTTTTTTTGGGCTTTTCGTTGCAATCTACTGCTATGTATCAGTCACGGGTTTTATTGTATTTTGGATTTTTCTGAACTTGATTTCGTTATAAGCTCTATTCCAGTCCTTGTGTGATGGACATTGTCTTTCTAAACTCTCTGGCTAAAACTCCTGTCTTAAAAAAAGTCTTTTTCTCCTATGATCTTTTTGGTCATCAACCATTTAACACAAAAATTGTATTAAATCGTTCAAACCCTCTTCGTATTTGGTACTTGAAACCGGTCCCTGTTTGATTTAATCTCACCTTTAGCTTCTCACTTTGACTTCTTTACAAAATGTCATCATCTTCATCCAGTGAGCTCGATGAAATATTAGATGAAGCCTTCGAAGATATGTTCGACCAACAATTCGAAGATATGTTGGAATAAATGTTGGAGGGTCAAGGTGATAAGCAGAAGAAACGAGCGTACATTGAAAGGGAACGTGAGGAAGGCCACAACCGTTTATGGAACGACTACTTTAGTGAAGATCCGACATACCCGTCTCACATATTCAGACGGCGTTTTCGAATGAACAAAGCTTTGTTTATGCATATTGTCGGTCGTCTCTCACATGAAGTTCCGTACTTTCAGCAAAGAAGAAATGCAGCTGGAAGGTTCGGCCTATCTGGACTACAAAAGTGTACGGCTGCGATTCGTATGCTGGCTTATGGTAATGCAGCTGATGCGGTTGACAAATATCTTCGACTTGGTGCAAGTACTGCACTTTTATGTTTGGATAATTTCACTGAAGGAGTAATACAATTGTTTGGAGATGAGTATCTAAGACGACCTACACCAGAAGATCTTCAACGACTACTTGATATTGGAGAGATACGCGGGTTTCCTGGGATGATAGGAAGCATCGACTGTATGCATTGGGAGTAGGAAAATTGCCCGACTGCTTGGAAAGGCCAGTATACACGTGGTTCGGGAAAGCCGACTATCGTCTTAGAGGTTGTTGCATCACATGATCTCTGGATATGGAACGCATTTTTGGACCTCCAGGTACCTTAAACGATATTAATGTTCTTGATCGGTCTCCAGTTTTTGATGACGTTTTACAAGGCCGAGCTCCAAAAGTGAACTACATGGTTAACGGACACAAGTATGATATGGCGTACTACCTTACCGACGGTATTTATCCAAAATGGGCAACCTTCATCCAGTATATCCCAATTCCGCAAGGTCCTAAAGCGGAGTTATTTGCTGAACGTCAGGAGGCCGCCCGAAAAGATGTTGAACGAGTGCTGCAAGCTAGATTTGCAATTGTTAAAAGGCCGGCTCTTATTTGGGACAAGGAAAAAATAGGAAAGATTATGAGAACGTGTGTCATATTGCACAATATGATAGTAGAAGACGAACGAGATGGATACACTCAATACGATATATCTGACTTCGTAGAAGGAAAATCAAGCAGAGGTTCTCAAGTGGATTTCTCATATTCTACAAGCATGCCTTCAAATCTCGGTAATATGCTTGGCATTCGGAATCAACTTCGTGATCAACGGATACACCATCGGTTGAAAGCTGATTTAATTGAGAATATTTGGCAAAAATTTTGAAATCTTGATTTATAATAAATATATGTTTAAATTAATATTAAAATAAATAAAACTTGATATAAAATAATTGAAAAAAAAATTAAAAAAAATTAAGAACCCCAACTTAGGGTTCACTAATGAAGAAGTAAAACATACAAAAGTTCTTAACTATTCAATAATAACCTAAATCAATCGCAGAAACTACGGAGGCATATTTATAATTATATAATAGGCTTCGGTGAAATCAAAAAGGAACCTTCGGGGCAAGAAGTAAACAACTGTAAAGTAGAGATAATGCTCTTTGATTCTTTTTGCCCACTATCTCCATCCCATTGAGTTCAAACTCTTTCGTTCTCTTTCTCTCACTCACAGACGCATTTTGCAACTTGATACACTTTTCTCCTCCCTATATAAATCACTACACTTCTCAATCAACAATAACATCATACATTTAACAGATTCTCATTATGATCATATAGTATTTACCCGTTCGTTCACTTGCATTCTATTTCAGAGGAAGAGAGAGGGAGAGTTTTTAATAGAAGATTATATATTATTATTATTATCATAGTAGCATTTCACTACTTTGAGAGAGATTATAAAAATGGCAATATCACTAGCCGTCTTGGCTACGGTCTTTGGCATTCTAGGTATATCTCTATACTCTCACGTTTACGCGTATACGTTCAAAATGCATGCATTTACGTGATAGTGAATTCTAACATAATGACAATTATTTTGTAGGGGATATCATCTCCTTTTTCGTGTGTCTTGCCCCAATGTAAGTGCTTTATAACTCTCGTATGAATAACGTATTGAATCAGACATGCATTAAACATACGTGTTGTTTATATACTAGACCGACGTTCGTTCGTATCTACAAGAGGAAATCATCTGAAGGGTATCAGTCGATCCCTTACGTGATTGCGCTGTTCAGTGCGATGCTCTGGATATACTACGCAATGATCAAGAAGAATGCAATGATTCTGATCACTATCAACACGTTTTCATTTGTCATACAGATCGTCTACATCTCCTTCTACCTGTTCTACGCTCCTAAGAAGGAAAAGGTCCTTATTCAGTATTAATATAACTTATTATCTTGAATATACACACAATAATGACAATACATCTTTAACGGACTGGTGTGTTTCGATATGGCAGACTCTAACGGTGAAGTTCGTCCTATTTGTGGATGTCTTTGCGTTCGGCCTTATCTTCTTCCTGACATACTTTCTGCTTCATGGGAACAAACGTGTTCAAGTCCTTGGATACGTTTGCATGGTCTTCGCTCTCTGTGTTTTTGTTGCACCCCTTGGCATCATTGTAAGTCTCTCTTTCTTATTTACTTATTCATCCGTTGTATATCTTCTTCTCATAGGTTAAATTAACCTTGAAAAACACAGAGGAAAGTGATTAAAACGAAGAGCGCAGAGTTCATGCCGTTCGGTCTCTCCTTCTTCCTCACCTTATCGGCTGTCATGTGGTTCTTCTACGGTCTTCTCCTTAAAGACATGAACGTAGCCGTAAGTAGACGTCGATCTACTAGTCTTCATATTTGTCTGCATTTCTTATTATGTTCGAGCTAGCTCTGAAAGCTATTTTTTTACCATATTTTCCAGCTTCCAAATGTTTTGGGTTTCATCTTTGGAGTGCTTCAGATGATACTTTACTTGATATACAAGAAACCTGGGACGAAGGTTTTGGAGTCACCAGGGATTAAGCTCCAGGACATATCTGAGCATGTCGTCGATGTCGTGAGGCTTAGTTCGATGGTTTGTTCCTCACAGATGAGAACTCTGGTGCCACAGGACAGTGCCGATATGGAAGATACCATTGCCCTTGATGAGAAGATCAAAGGAGACATTGAGAAAATGAAGGAGAGCAAAGAAATGTTTCTTATTTCTAAGGATTAATCAGCTCGGAACTATCAAGTGTCGATGTGTGTGTGTGTCTTAGTTGCTTGCGTGTTAAGTTAAGGGTTGATTAATGTTTAATCTGCTGCATCTCTCCTTCCTATGTGATCTCTCTCTCTCCCATCTCGAATGTAAAATAAGTTTATTAAATTAAATAAATGTATATCTCGTTTATCTTTTTTTATGTATGGGTTTCCTCCTTTGTAACAAAGAAAAAGATCTGTTTATCTATTATCTTTCTTTTTAATTGTAAAAACTAAAATCAAACTATGTTAACATTTTTTCTTTTCATTTTATACTAAAAATGTGCACGTTAGCAACAATTTATAATATTTTTATTTGCATATATGTATAGTTTCTTTCTATATATTTTAGGTTAAATGAATTCAATATTTTGTAAATTTTCATTAATGAATGTAATATATTATAATTTTCATGACTATATATACTTCAAAGCTCACAATTGGATTAAACTATAAAACCTATAAAGGATTAGATTAGTAGTAGTTGCATTGAGTTATAAACTGACATATCCATTTCCTCATTGTTCTTGTTCGTTCATTTTTTCTCTTTCTGCATACCTTTTAGGACATTCTTTGATTATATATATGCCTTCTATATTCATGTTCCACTACAAAAAAGGTTCACATTGATATCACCTTGTTATAGCACGTTTTACTAAACTGTTATCGTAGATGAGTTTGAAATTTTCATACTATATAATAGCATTTGATAAACGCTATTATAGAATTTTCACTAAGCAGGAAACGAAAATAAGTTTTGGAGCCTCATTTTTGCGATATCCGCAAAATATACTAAGTAAATTTGTTTTGGCAGAACTCTTTTTCCCTCTCTTAGCCCTTTTTCTCTCTCTTCTTCTTCTTCCAACGAGACTCTATCGTCTCTGGTTTTCTCTCTTCCTCCCCATATCTTCCTACTTCGTTTCTCCTCCGATCATCCACTACAAGAAAACAGGTCATTACCGAGGGAAGAAACCGACGGGTATCTGTCGGAAATGACCAATTCCGACGGATTTCCGACGAAATAATTCCGTCATTTCTATTTCGTCGGAAAAAATTATCCGTCGGTTTTTCATCAATTAAAACCGATGGAATTCCGCCGAAATAAAAACCAACGGATTATCTACGTTTTATCGACGAACGGATACCGATGGACTTGTGACCGTAAACCGACGGTCTACACCGACGGTTTAGCGACCATAAACCGACGGTAATATACCGATGGTTTATTACAAACGGTATTTCGATGGTAGTATACTGACGGTATTCCGACGGCATTTACCGACGGTATTCCAACGGTATTCCGACGGCATATACCGACAGTATTCCGATGATGTATTACCGACGGTATTCCGACGGTGTATTATCGACGGTATTCCGACGGTGTATTACCAACGGATAAGTAAAAATTAAAAAAAAAAATATATATATATATATATATATATATATATATATATATTCGGAAATTAATTAATTAATTAATTAGAAATATAAAAAAAACAAAAAAGAAATTTATTAAATTTACTAAAATTATTCAACAAAAGTTTTCAAATTACATTCATTGGGGAGCGGATCCCGATCCCGCTCCGTCGCCTTCTTCTTTGCCTTTACCTTTCCCCTTCCCTTTCCCCCCCCACTCTGGTTCGCCAGTGCGGCTCCTGGAAGATGGTCGTGCTACATAAAGTATTCAAACTGATGATTCATCTCTTCGAACCTCTTCTCGGTTTCTTCCTATTTTTCTACCATCCGGGCTTCCATCCGCGACTGACTAGCCTTCAACGCTTCGATCTCCGCTTCCTTTTCCCTTAAGACTTGGGTATAGTTCTCGCCTTCCGGACGAAAATGGGAATGCGGTGTCGAGATTTTGTCCGCCAAGTTTCCCAAACCGAAAACTCTGCCTCTTCTCTTCTCAGTTTCCTGTAAAGTAAATATGTTATAAATTTAAGTTCGCGTTTAAGTAATGTTAAACATAATTCAAATTTTATTTAAATTAAAAATTTACCGCGAGGAAGACTTCGTTGATCTGTTCGTCAGGTATCTTCTCCGTTGGACCGATTTCTTCGGATTGGGTAACCACCTCATCCAAACGCCTCTTCGTCGACTCAACAAACCTCCGAACAATTGGATCCTGGATTTCGCCCGTTTCCTTGTTCTTGTGGCCATCCTCGATGAGCTCAATATGATTTGGATTTTGTCCCTTCTTTTGTTTCTGCAAAAATAATTTTCGACTAAAAATAAAAAAGAACTTAACATATTGAAAATTTAAAAAAAGAACTGCTTACCAAGATTATCTTCCTCGACGCGGTGCTCCTTGCTCCCGCATTATGAGTTGCGATTCCGACACCCTCCCTATCACTTTTACGGTTCTGGGAGTTAGTCGAAGAGAGTGATGCGGTTGCAGGCTTACTCCAATGACGGATGAGGCCCTTCCAAGTTTCGCTCTCTTTGTTAATACCCTTGGGAGTTTCATTATTGCACCACTTCTGTTTCCAAGTGTTGATGACGTTCGAGTAATGCGTTGATGCCTTCATGTGGAACTCCTGTTCCACCAAATCCATATACTTCCTATCCAAAGTATACTCTGCTATAGAAAACAAAAAATAAATATTTGTTAGAATTAAAAACTTTATAAATGAATTATATAGAAGAATAATAATATAAAACAAAGTTAACGAGGTAATTTACCGCGAACTAGCGGAACCAGTTATGCCTATCGGATAAAGGCATATCCCTGTACGTCGAGTATCCGTATTGGAGCATGATGTACATCATTCCCAAGATGCTCTTCGTGACCTTGGATTCGGTCAACGTAAACCTAATAAGACAAAAAAAACAATGGTTTATAATAATGTATATACTAAAAAGTGTAAATGAGAATCTAAACTTCTATGTTTTAATACCAGAAAGTGCCAGGGTTGGTCTCATAGTAAGGGTCGAGTCGTTTGAGCAGTTCTCGTCCCGGTTGATCGACTAACGCCGATATCTCAGCGGCAATAGACGGCGTGACATAATGTGGCGCCTGAGACACAGAATGACTCCCACTAGGAGCCTCCGGCAGAGTCTCGGACGTTCCCGGCTGTGTCTGAGCTGGTGTGGGTCGCACCTAAGTCGACCGAGACCGCCGGGCTCTCGGTTGTTGTTGCTGGACCGGCTCCTCCTGCACCTCATTCACCGGAGAGTCGCCCATTAGCTCCTCAAAGCTCAAAAAAGTTTCCCTACAAACCAATCGAAAATATAAATTCACAATTCTATATTTAAATTGTACAAAAAAAATTAAACAAAACTTTGAAAAATCTTATATAAGATTGCAAAATGTTTTAAAATTCCAAAAAAATAGCAAAAACGTTTTTAAAACTTAAAAAAAACTTCAAAAACGTTTTAAAATCAACAATATAAATTTTTAAAACTTTTTAAAATTAAAAATAAATTACAAAAACGTTTTAGAACTCATAAAAAATTTATAAAACGTTTTAAAAATATTTCAAAATGATTTAAAAATTATTAAAAACATTTTTAATTTTTTGAAAGAGTTTTTCAAATAGTAAATAAAACTTAAAGAATTTATTTAATATTAAAAAGTTATAAATGATTTAAAAAACGTGTTTTTATAAGATAAAAAACGTTTAAAAATCCAAAACAAATTTTCAAAAAAATCCAAAAATATATTTCATGATCCTAAACATACTTCAAGTGTTCAACAAGTTTTAAAACGTTTAAAAACGTTTTCCATAACGTTTAAATCGGTTTGAGAAAGAAAAAAATTAGAATTCACAATATTCTTATCCAAACAATCCAAAATCCTCGCAACTAATGTTCAATCCATTATTCTCAACCTAAACTACAGTTCAATCAACACATGCAACCATTTCTTAAATACATACAACCTAAACAAGAGATTTATGCAAAATCAATCGGTTAAAAGGAGAACTTACATGTTTGTGGTGTTGGTGGCGGTCGGAATTCGAGTTTAACGGCAATAATCCGGCGGATTGTTAGAGAGAAGCTTGTGATTTCGAGAGATGAGAGAGAGAGAAGTTTCAGAGAAATGGAGAAGAAGAAGTTCGGTCGACAGAATAAAAATTGATTTCCGACGGAAAACCGTCGGAAATCATTTACCGTCGGTTTTTTGTCAGAAATTTTGGCGTCCAATTGTTTTCGCCAAAATTTGGCGGTTAAGAAGAAAAATTTCATGTGATAAGGCGCCAAATTTTACGACGGAAAACCGACGGTTATCCGTCGTAAATTAAAAAAAACATAAATGTTGGAAGCTTATCTTGTATACCCTTAAACCAGTTGAGACATTTAGTGTTAATCATTTATGATTACATAGACATTGTTTATATCTTTACACTTTAAAAAAAAAAATAAACATAAAACGGTGGAAGGCTCAGTTCGAACCCCCCACCACATCCTTATGTTCTTTTCCCATTTAAACCAGTTGCGCCATTTAGAGTTAGTCGTTTAGGATTACATAACATAGTAATTGGATATATTATTATGCTATTGTTTTGTTTATTAAAAAATAAAATAAAACATAACATAGATTAATAACGAAAATTAAAAACATAGTTTAATAACGGAAATACAAAACATTACAAGAAATTAAAATAGCATAATTATAAACTTGATCAGTCATCATTCGGGGAATCGTTCCTGAACCAATCTCCAATGTCAGTCTCTTCACAAAGCTCGACCATGCTGTTCAAATCCACTACTAGCATCCATGACGGTATTCCTTCTCCTCTTAGCTATTGCAGTTTCGCCCGCCGCATTTTGGTCTGGAAAACACGCCTGGCGACCCGGTGGAATTCCCGCCAAACCGTGAAGATTATATCCGGATTAAAATTGAAATAGGCCTGAAATTTAATAAGTAAACAAATATTAAGTAGAATTTGAAATAGTTTAAATAAATGAGAAAAATATAACTTAATTACCAAGAAATCCTAGAACCATAACTCTTTAACGTTAGTCGGGACATTGTAGTATGCAAGATAACCCCCGAGAAAACGAGCCTCTATTATGTCGCTAATGACAGCCGGAATGGAAGCATTGTAACCGAACCAAATGGTCCGGTTTTGGCGGCTCGGATCCAGAACAGGAAGATGTTCCCGACCCAGTTGAGTTAATTCCCGAATTAACCAAGAACGCCATGAAGGGGACAAAAAAACGAAATCTATTTTCTTTTTTTTTGTGTGTAGAGAATTTTTGATTAGATGATGCAAAACATAGAAACGTCCGTACATATTTATACAAATTTTTTCGACGGAAAAACTGACGGAATTCCATCGGGTTTTAATTTAATTCCCGAAAAGATACTTACCGAAACGTTGCATGGGGAAGAGAGTGGAGTTAATTCAGATTTTGACCGTTTAATAAAGTAAACCGACGGATTTTCGATGAAGAACCGTCAAAAAATTCCGACGAAATTCTGAGGGTTAGGGTTTAGGGTTTCAATTATGGTTTTGCCTTTGACATTTTATACTGTTCACACTTATATGTAACATTAAGATTGAGTTTTTTTATTACAAGTCTCAGTTTAAAAAAAATTATGAAAATGACATCTTAGATAAGGTTTGACAATAACTTCGACTTAACCGTTATTGTACACTACGAAGTGTTTCGGTACGACGTGTTGTAATTTTTTCTACGGATACAAACCATGTCATTTGGATCAGATATTGAAGACTAATAGTACAAACTAACATTACATTAACTAGTGAGAGGTTTTGCGATAATATGTTTTCCATTCCGAAACCCTAAACCCTAAACCGCCGAAAATCCGTCGGTAATTACCGACGGATTACCGTTTGAAAAATTAATATCGATGGTTTCCTGTCGGAATTTTTAATATCGACGGTTTGCCGTCGGAAATTAAAATTCAAAAAAACCCAAATCTTCCTCGCACCATGCGAGGTTCGAACACGGGATGCATTGAGGGCTGGACGTGTTAACTGACCAATTGAGCTAAGTCGTACATTGAACATTTGATACAATTTTTTATAAATATTCTAGAAAGAGTAACCGACGGAAAACATAAAATGGTGGAAGGCTCGGTTCGAACCCCCCATCTCGTCCTTATATGCTCTTTCCCTTTAAACCAGTTGAGCAATTTAGAATTAGTCGTTTACAATTACATAAAAATTGTATATATTATTAAGCTATTATTTTGTTTATTAAAAAAAAATAACATAACATAGATTTATAACGAAAATTAAAAACATAGTTTAATAACCGAAATTTTAAACATTACATGAAATTAAAAACAACATAATTTAAAATCTATTGTAGTTCGGGAATTGGTTGGTGAACCAATCTCCGACGTCCGTCTCCCGCCATTGGTTCACCATCAAGTTCCAAGACCTCGCAGGAATCCAAGCAGGTCTTCCTTCTCCTCTTTCCCAACGTAGCTTCAACCGCCGCATCTTTGTCTGGAAAACCCGCCTAGCAGTCCTGTGGAATTCCCGCCAGACGATGAACAAATTATCCGCGGAGCAGGTAAAGTATTCCTGTAATTTAAAAAAAAAAAAATTTTAAGTCCATTATTATATTTTCTAAAAAATAAAAAACATTACTTATGAGAAAATCACTGAACCAAGCTTCCTTGAACGACGTCGGCAGTTGGTAGTACGTCAGATATCCGCCAGACCAGCATGTCTCAATGATGTCACTGGTTACGGTTATCCGTCGGAAATTAAAATTCTAATAAACAAAAATATTTTTTGCACCAAGCGAGGTTCGAACAAGGGATGACTTAAGTGCTAGACTGCTAGTAGTGTTTACTGACCAATTGAGCTAAGAAGTACATTGTACTTTTGATACAATTGGCTATATATATATATATATATATATATATATATATATATATATATATATATTCTTATTAATATAATCATAAAAAAAAACAATTTATCAATTAATCAACATAATACGTTATTATTCCTTTAAAACTATTATAAATGTTTAAAGCATAATACATTTTTTAATTTTAAAACTATCATAAATGTTTAAATCATAATACATTTTTATTCTCCATCACTCTCTGAATCGTAGTCGGAAGAAATTGAGTCGGTGTCATCAAATTCGCCTCTTTCTTCTTCGGATTGTGAATGAAGAACAATGTCCCCGAATTGACTAAAGTCGACAACTAAATTAACTTCAAGCGATTCTTCTACAGGAGCTATAAAATCACTTCCACTTGATTGTAAGGGCTCTACTTCGCGTTCTTCAACTCCGTACACCTTCCCTCGAGGGTTTATTTTTGTAACGGTGATCCATGGATCATTTTATAAGTTAGTCGAGGGTATGGAATGTAACATACCTGCGTAAATGTTATATTAAGAAATTTAATGTTTATTTAAGATTAAAATTCCAAACATAATTATTTGTAATTACTAACCTGATCTGCTTGTGAAGCAATAATGAACGGATCATATTTTCTTAGTTTTTTGCTCGAATTAATCGACGTCACACCAAACTCATCGATCACGACACCTTGCCCTAGGATCGGGTTAAACCAATCGCATAGAAAAACTACACATCGCATTCCAAGCTTCCCTATGTACTTTACTTCTAGTATTTCTTTAAGAATACCATAGTAGACAACTTCTCCAGATGCAGATGAAACTCCGTGATCGGCAGTAATTCTTGTTGACCCTTCTACATGCACCTTAAATGCATACCCCCTAGTGCAATATCTCGGATAAGACTTTGCGGTGTAGTGGAGGCCCTCTATTATGTCAACTAACCAATCATTGGGGGTGCGTCTAGCTTTGAGTTCCTCCCGGACCTAACAATATGATCACATCAAAGTTATAAAAAGTTACTCAATTTCTTAAGTGTTTTATAAGATTCGAGAAACAAATTCTTACATAAAAGGTTAACCAATGGCTGAAGTATTTTTGTTTCCGAGCCTCACGTTCGCCTTCGTTCAATTCTGGATGATGAAACTGGAGAGCTTCCATAATAACCTACAAAAAGTTAAAAAAAATATATATATAAATAAGTAAAGCAAGTGAAATAAAAAATCATAAATCTAACATGTATACCTCTCATATTCAAATACTTCCTCGCAGTTGGTTAGAATGTACTGATGTGTATGCTCTTGAGTTGTTAGTTGCCGCTTGCCTACTTTTACATTTAACCGCCCAACCTGTTGAAAAATGTTAGGAACAAATGACCGACAAATTTGCCTCTCTCCCCTATCATCGTTCCTAGCTGGGCGCCTGCTCCTTGTGCGTACTTGCGAAGGGAAGTAGTAGCCAGCAAAGGTCGCAGTCTCTTCGCTGTTATATTGAGCGGCAATAGAGCCCTCCACTTTAGCGGGATTCTTCACCTTCTTTTTAAGGTGGAACATATAGCGCTCGAAAGGATACATCCACCGATATTGTACCGGACCACCAAGTTTAGCTTCACCCAGTAGATGAATAGGAAAATGTTCCATGACATCGAAGAAAGATGGTGGAAATATCTTTTCCAGATTGCATAAGATTTTAGGAATGTTTTGCTCCAGATTTCTGATCCCATCAATAGTGAGTGACCTGGTGGATATATCCCTGAAAAAAAATCCGACAGCTGCAATTGCTTTGTGGACATATCGAGGAAGGAGATGAGCAAATGCAAACGGTAGGAGTCGCTGCATCATCACATGACAATCATGACTCTTCATTCCGATAAACTTTCCTCCATCAGTGTCCACACAATTACGCAAGTTTGATGCATACCCGTCAGGGAATTTAACTTGTAGCATAATCCACTGAAATAACTCTTCCTTCGACTTCGAGTCTACCCAATAAGCTGGAATTGGCGGTTTTCCATTCTACTGAAGATGAAGTTCAGGCCGATCACAAATTTCAGGCAAATCAAGACTATACTTCACATTATCTTTCGTCTTCCCTTGCACGTTGAGAAGAGTGTTCATAATGTTATCGAAGAAATTTTTCTCAATGTGCATGACATCAAGATTATGCCTTAGTAACTGGTCCTTCCAATATGGTAAATCCCAGAAAATGCTTTGCTTGTGCCAGTTGTGGGACAAACCAGCTGCGTATACATTCTCATGCCCATTTCCACCACATTCACGAGTTCTTAGTGCACCAAAGGTTTCCAAAAGACCCAAAGTAGTCGACCAATCATCTTGGAGAATAGGATCATCAAACACTTTCCTCTTCTTCGTAAAAAGTTTAGTGTTTTTCCGATATGGATGATCTTGCGGTAGAAATCTTCTATGACAATCAAACCAACACGATTTGCGTCCATTCTTCAATTGGAATGCATCAGTCTTTTTCTGACAATACGGACATGCTAACCTCCCATGTGTTGTCCATCCTGATAACATACCATAAGCCGGGAAATCGCTAATGGTCCACATCAATGCATCCCTCATCAAAAAAATTTCCTTGCATGAAAAATCATATGCTACAACACCGGGCAGCCATAACATTTGCAACTCATGTATCAGTGGCTGCAAGAATACATCAAGTGATCTTCTCGGATGCTCTGGACCGGGAACGAGTACGGAGAGGAAAAGAAACTCTCGACGCATGCACATACTCGGCGGTAGGTTATAAGGAGTCAAAATCACTGGCCACAACGTATATTGTCTCCCATGCCTTCCAAACAGGTTAAACCCATCTGTGCATAATCCGAGGTACACGTTACGTGGCTCGTATGCAAAATCTGGATATACTCTCTGAAAATGTTGCCACGCTTCAGCATCCGACGGATGTGCAATCTCTGCTCCTCTTCTATGCTCAACATGCCATCTCATTCCCCCCGCAGTTCGCTCTGATTGGTATAAGCGCCTCAGCCTATCGGTTAACGGCATATACCACATTCGCTTGAACGGAACCTTAGCTCTTCCCATTGTATCCTCATAGCGCGGCTTCTTACAGAATTTGCAATCCAGACGGAATTCATCTTCTCGCCAATATATCATACAGTTGTCGATGCACACATCTATCATCTCATACGGTAATCTCATCCCTTGTACAAGTTTCTCGACCTCGTTGTATGAATCCGACGCAAGGTTATCTTCTGGAAGAATATCTTTTACAAACTCGCAAATCGCATCCACACATTCTTCCGCCAGATTGTAGTCCGTCTTTATGCCCATTAATCTTGTAGCAGCTGATAATGGCGAATGACCCTCTCTGCAACCATCGTAAAGCGGCTGCTTCGCTGCATCTAACATGTCAAAAAATCTCCTAGATTCTACATTTGGTTCCTCACCTACCCTAGGAATTTGATATTCACCTACCTCTGGAATATTTTCTCTATGTGCATCATTAACCATCTGAATGGTGCCTACACCAAAATCTACATCGGCAGTATAAGGTTCGCTAGAACTAACATTAGGTTCCCTAGTACTAGTACAACCGTAATGTTCTCTACTACTACTTGCATTATCCGAAGTTTCCCCATGAAGATACCAAATCTTATAACCCGACATAAACCCAACCGAATACAAGTGAAACCATACTTCGCCAATCGTAAGATTTCTAAAATTTCGGCAATTAGTACATGGACATCTTAACTTACCCTTTTTCAGCATATGTGGTTGATTGCAAGCTAGCGACATAAACTCTGCAATACCGAGTGCATATTCCCGGTCCACTAGCTTCGTCGCCTCATCAATCCTAACTCCGTCCATCCACGATCTATAATAGTTAGAAGAAGACATTTTTTCTCGGTTACTAGAAGTATTAGAGAGAGAGAGTTATGGAGGGATAGGTGTGGAGGGGAAGAGAGGAGGGATGAGGTATATGTAGAATCATTTTCGACGGATTTTCGTCGGAAATCCGTCGGAAATTGGTCGTTTTCTAGTCGACCCAAAGGTCACATTAACGGTCATATTAACGGCTATATTGAACCGACGCTAAACCGACCGAAATACAACGAAAAATTGACGGAAAATTAAACCGTCGGTTTACCGTCGGGTGTTTCCGACGGAATGAGAAAACTGTCGGAAATTTTCGACGGTATTCCGTTGAAAAACGTCCCGCCAGAAAGTCGTCGTTTTATCGTCGGTAATTTCTGACGGAATTTCTTCCGTCGCTAATTCCGTCGGTAATGGCCCTGTTTTCTTGTAGTGATCCACTGTATTCTTCCTTCTTCATTTCTTATCTCGGCCTCTCACTCACTCGATCATTTATCCTCTAAATTTTCGGAATCCCTAAATCCCCAAATCTCATATCCCTATTGAGGAGACTGAAGACGAGTATGGATTGACAGCAAACTTGCTCTTCTCACTTCGCGCCGGGGCTGCCTCAGTCGTCTCTCCTTCTTCGTTTTCAAGCTATGCTTCCAGTTGCAGGTATTCTAGGTTTCTCGTTTTAACTCTCTGAAATAGAAACTTGTGAGCATAATGCGTTTGTAGTAGTAGTCTTATCTTGTTTTTTTCAAACGATGCCCTGAAAGTTTGGTTTTGATACATGAGGATGAAGAATGTAAACATGAAACTGATAAATATGTTGTTGTTGTTGTTGTTGCAGTGTCTCTTGCTGACAGTACCCTTCCTTTAGAGGGCTGAGAGAACCTCTATCTTCTTGTTGTTGGTAACTACGAAAGCGAGGATTACACAAGGAGCAGACAGCTTGTGGAGCGCTGTATCGAGGTTTCATTCCTTTATAGACTGCTTCAATCACTATTTTGTAATGTGTGCTCATATATATGCATCAATGGTTGGTTTTGTAGATTCAACCCGATTGGAGGCAATATTTGGCACTAAAGAATCGCAAAGGGTAAGGTAACTTGTAAGGCTTGAAACACATGATATGAAAGTTCTATAAAATTTTAATTTGAGTCACAGAGAAGGTCAGTCAGAGAACAATCTCCTTCTAAATCTCTAATCTTGTAATTAAAAAGAATCTCGCATATCTAATAAATAAGGTCTTTGGTTTTTGTTTTGAGTGTTTCAAGACATTGAGAAGGATAAGAGGATGATGTTAATCCAATTTAGAGACAGTCGGAAGGAGATTGATAACCTTCGTTGTATTGTAGATGTGCGTGGATGAAATCAAGGCGAAGGTACAGAACCGGCGTCACCGTCTCATTCACATTTCTGTGAAGTTGCTTTAAGGTTTTTCGACTTATGAATTCACGTTTCATAGGTTTCTTTTATTTGGTTCCGATCAATTTGTCAGTTTTTGTCATTCTGGCCTTCTTTTTAGTTTCTTAGTCTTCGGTCCGATTAATTTGTCAATTTTTGTCATTCTAGCCTTCTCTTTAGTTTCTCAATCTGGTAAAATATGAATTGGGTTATTTCTCTACAGGGCATTAAAAGAGAGACATGGATTTTGACTTAATAAGGGAAGGAATATGCTGCAGAAGAATCACCAGAGGTACAACTTTTCTTAGTTGTGCCTGAATAAGGAAGCATATCAATAGCTGAGCTCGAGGTGATTGATCTACAATAGATTTTCTTATGTATGTATATATGGTTGAATTTGTTAGTCATCTTAACAATTGTTGCTATTTCAGAAAAAGCTAGCTCCTTCACAAGATGATATAAAGAGAAGTGGAAGAAGTGAAGATCGGATGTTCACAAGCTGGTAAAAACAAGTGGGTGGAAATGGGAAAGCAAGTCTTGAGCAAGGTATATAATTCAAAATTGTTCTTAAAAATTGTTTACTTTTCAGTGTTACAGTGTTAGAATGAATTAAGAGTTAAAAGACCACGTCACTTTCGGTTTATTTAGTTTTGCATCAGCAGCGCTGAACCGTCTTCTTTTATTGTAGGTTCAACATCAGTAGATCTTGTCAATGCACTAAGGCAATGGTTTGAGAAGAGGTTTAGCATTCTCCTCATTTCGAACATGATACTTGCTATCAGCAGCATGATCTATGCCACTTTGCAACATGTGTAAGTTTCCACTTCCATAGACATGTAGTAGAATTTGTCATAACTCACATGTAGGTGATAATTGTCTATGTGTCTTGTTTCAAGGATGCAACAATAAAGTGATGAGAATCTGTCTCCTATTGACTCTTGTGTTCTCGTCTCATCACTTCCATGTCAACTTTTTTGTTCTTGTCTTTGCAGTCATCTCTCAATGGTTCAGCTCCGAAGTAATGTAAAAAAGCTATAGGTCTATCCGACTTTTTATTTTGCTTGTCAATTGAATGTATCTTCTTTGTTTATTAATTATCTCCTTCATTTATAGGGAGAATTTCTTCAAAAAAGCTGGTGAAGTCGCTGATGTTCGATTTGCTACTAATAGAGAGGATGGTAGTTTCAGGGGATTTGGCCATGTTGAGTGTGCTACTGCTGAACAAGCACAGAAGGTGAAAGCCAGAGGATGATTTGGAGACCCAAGTGAACCTTAAGAAGCAGAAGAAAACGTGAGTGTTGCTTACTACTTAGTATTTTGTTTCTTGTTTTGTATATTTACTTAGACTTGGTGTAAAACATAAAAAAATTCCTTAAATAAATCAGATATAATCTTTTTTATTTAAACCCAATTGATAAAAAAAAAAATATAATTTAATACGGTTCGATTCGGCTTGGCTACAAAAAAATAATTAAAGCACTATTCAATTGCTATTGTAAAAAGAACTATCATAGCACGAGATATGAATTATAATCGGTTTTTTTAGAAAATGGAGGTGCTATAATAGAATAAATAACATCATTCAAATATGCTATCGTATCTAGACTTATCGAAGCATACATAAACAATGCTATCGTAAGGGGTACCTATGATAGTTTCTGATGACATTCGCTATGAAACACTATTATAACATTATTTCCGACGCTAAAAATATATATATTTCTTATAATGTTCATTCAATTCCTTGTTGGCGTTCTTGCATACCCTCCTCCGGCTGCATTTTTTTTTATCGTATGCATCATCACGAGGCTCTTGTTTGTTTTTTTTATTTACTTGCTTGCATTTACACTCTCCAAGGACATTCTCTCTAGTCATATGCATCTCTTTGGGATTCTTACTCATTCATTTCAACTAACGCAAAAATCTACATGACAAATATCCAAACTATTTTGTCCCAAATAAAACATAATCTTATATAATTATTTTTGGTTATTCCTACAATCTCAATCTATATCTAATATGAATAATGTTTAAAAATATATTCATAGTGTTAAATAATAATGTTTATCCATTTTATTAGTATATTATTTAATATAAATATCTTAATAAACCGACATAGAAGAGTCGATTTTGTATGCTATAAATAAATGGCATCTCTTGTATCACAGAATACGATATGAGACTTATGAAAGAAGAAGATCATAATAATAACTTCCATCTCTCGTCTCTCTCTCTCTCTCTCGTTCATTTGTTTTTTTTCTTCACCTTGTTTTATAAAATATTTTCATAACACATTATCAGCACGACCGTCTCTCGATCCGGTCATATACCAAAAATGTGAGGTTTAAATATGACCAATTTATTTTACAAAGAAAAAAACTATATCTTTTATGTTTATGTTCATATATTATTTTCGGAAAGATAGGCACTGTCTTCTCCAAACCGATCATTATAGTAGGCTATGCCTTCACGATCATGGTCACATGGTAGACTATGTCTCCTCAGATCATATTTATGGAGTGGTAGGTTATATACCAAAAATGTGAGGTTTAAATATGACCAATTTATTTTACAAAGAAAAAAACTATATCTTTTATGTTTATGTTCATATATTATTTTCGGAAAGATAGACACTGCCTTCTCCAAACCGATCATTATAGTAGGCTATGCCTTCACGATCATGGTCACATGGTAGACTATGTCTCCTCAGATCATATTTATGGAGTGGTAGGTTAAGCATCCTCCTTATCATTATGGTAGGCTATGCCTCTACGATTTGATCACATGGTAGACTATGTCACCTCAGATCATATTTATATAGTGGTAGGTTAAGCCTCCTCCTTATCATTATGGTAGGCTATGCCTCCACGATTTGATCACATGGTAGACTATGTCACCTCATATCATATTTATGGAGTGGTAGGTTAAGCCCCTTCCTTAATCAAAATTATCGTTAAGGTAGGCTATGCCCCCACGATCAAGATCATATGGTAGACTATGTCTCCTTAGATCATATGTATGGAGTGAGAGGTTATGCCTCCTCCTTGAATTTATGGTAGGCGTTGCCTCCTCAATTATTTAAATTCTGCCTTTTAATTATGTATTTAAATTCTGCATTTATATTTATGCTTTTAAATTCTGTATTTATATTTATGCTTTTAAATTTCGCATTTATATTTATGCTTTAAAATTCTGAATTTATATTTATGCATTTAAATATATGCGTTTAAATTTATGCATTTAATTTATGCATTTAAATTTATGCATTTAATTTATGCATTTAAATTTATGCATTTAAACTTATGCATTTAAATTAATCATATTTCTTGGGGAAAAAATCACATGGGTGTCGTCGTCCTAAGATGATTTTTTAAAAAATTATGTTTATGTTGAATTATTGGCGGAGTGGAAGGTTTTGCCTTCTCCTTAATCGATTTGTAGGCTATGCCTCCTCTAAAACGACATCGAATTAAATGATATTTTTTACGTCACCACTTAAATGATGGTTTGAAAGTTAATGAACCATCATGCTAGTCTAACTGGATTCGCTCCATTCTCAAAAGTTTCATTATGAAAAGTGAATGTCGTAGCAACCAGTAATTGTAATAATTTTCGATGACGAGAATGCAGATACGGTAGAATCCGTAGTCGCACTTATGAATAAGATGGTGGACATGGACGTGAAAAATATATATATATTCAAGTCTCATAAGTTAATAATATTCATATTGATATCAAAAATTTTCTTGTTGATATATATATATCAACAAAGAATTTAGATTGATATGACATGATGTCATGAATTGGGATTTATGATTAAGATATCGGTCTGGCAAACAATGTTACAATACGCATTGTAGACGATATTTCTCTTGTCTCAAAAAATAAAGGACTCCGCCGAAAGCGTGAGTGTCATAATGGTAATGCAAAGATTATGAAAGGCATAGATGAGCTATTTTTCAATGCTGAGGGGAACCAAATGTTATATTCTCCTAAAAACTCGCGGACTTTTGTTAAGTTCTGGAGATATATTGAAAGAGAGACAAAATGATATTACATCGGAGAGAAAACATACATTGGAAGAACGCCAATGATGTCCTCCAAATTATAAATATGATTGAATTATATGGTGTTTGGCCATATCACTGCTTTTTTGGTTGAAATAGCTCATTGTGTATGATGGTTTGATGAAAGTGAATTCCCCGCGTTAGGGGGAGGATTGAGAGAATCACCAAATGATAACACCTAGTGTATACACTCTTTGGCTTATCTTGATCCTCCTACTAATCACGCGAGGTGGAATTTCAAAAAGGATCCAAGCACGTAATGCATGACTGGGATTCATTCGAGATGGATATTTTGGAAGAGATATCATCTCGAGGGGGAGAATTAAAGAATCCCACATCGACAATAAGTTGATAATTTTGGTAACTTGAAATCCTAGATTTGATCACTCTAGTGAGTTCATCTTATGCAATTTGTCACTTATTGTATGTCGATGAGATAAAGTTATGCATATAGATGGTTATATTCACAATCAAAATGAGCGTATTTATAAGCAAATCCAATGGATTGCAATGACCAATTATGGTGAAATTTAATCTCCATATTTTAGCATGGGTGTAAGATATATGCTTTCCACACCGCATATAAGTAACATCCACAAAGGATGAAACGTAAGAGCTGGAGATGAATCTCGCTCTAATAATGTTGAGTTATCACTCGGTGATGTGCTCGTTGTAAGATTTGCCTATTATCATTGTGGTCAGAATTTTCTCCCATCATTATAAAGAGAATCGTGAATAGTTGGAATCCTTGAATAAATGAATGTGAACTTGAGGTTCAAAGTTTCAAAGGATCATTATTCAGATATATTGCAAACCTAATGCTGATGGATGAGATTTCATTGTGATCCTTCCATAAATGAATAATGAACTTGAAGTTCAAAGAAATCTCATATTCCAACTGAGAATGCTCCTATAATAATAGTATGTCTATGACACGTGAGGAACGTGATAGACCCCTTTGGTTCCAAAGCTAAAGTAAATCCTCATAAAAAAAGGGAACAATTGATTATTGAAAAGAGGATTAAACTCCCGAAGAGGAGTAATGAGACCGTTGGCATTGGTTAATAATAAAATCAGGTACCTGAATGAAACCAATGATATTGATAAATAGATCTCGATTAACAATGTCATTACGGCACAAATATGGACCAAAGATAGATATGATTGTCTACAAAATGAATGATATAGCGTGCATGAATCTCCGCTCTGCAGTTATGCGTAGAGAGAAAATGAGGATCATGAGTCTCCACTCCGAAGATGAGTGTAGAGAGACAATGAATATAATGTCTCCGCTCCGAAGATGAGTGTAGAGAGACAATGAATATTATGAATCTCCGCTCCAAAGATGAGTGTTGAGAGACAATGAATATTATGAGTCTCCGCTCCGAAGATGAGTGCAAATAGAAAAGTATTGGCCAAATAATATGTGTTTACGGAAACCCTATTAGAGCGAAACTATGAAAAGTTGTCGCAAGTTAATAAAGATAATTTGAGGGAGAAAAGGCTTTGGAGAGACAAGATTGTCCTCAAGCATCCCAAGTATAAACCTTGTGAAAGGTGAGTTATTTTAAATAAAAGGAATTCGTCTAGAAGACGAATATGATGCATAAAGTATGAGAATTCCATTAACTTCGCCCAACGTGAAAAATTATGGGCTATAAATGAAATAGAAGATAATGATGGAATATTCTTCTTTTCTGTATCCAAAGAACTTGAAAATAAAAATGATCCAGAACCAAGGTTCGTATCGGAGTGCCAGAAAAGGCCCGATTGGGAGAAATGGCCAATAGCCATCAAGAATGAATTACTCTCCCTAAATAAAAGAAATGTGTTTGGACATGTGGTTATTACACCTAAAGATGTAATGCATGTCGGATGTAAATGGATCTTTGTGCGAAAATAAATGAGAAAAACGAAGTCACAAGATATAAAGCATGACTTGTGGCACAAGAGTTTTCTCAAAGACCAGGAATTGATAATGATGAATCATATTCCCTGGTTATGGATGCAATCACATTCAAAGGTAATTCATAAGCCTAACGGCATCGAAAAATCTAGAAATGTACCTAATGAATGTTGTGACTTCTTATCTATATGGATCACTAGATAGTGACATATATATGAAAATCCCAGAAGAATTTAAGATCCCAGAAGGATCAAAGATTCCAGAAGAATCTGAGAAACTTTGTTCAGTCAAATTACAGCGATCACTTTACGGATTAAAACAATCCGGACGCATGTGGTATAATCGCTTAAGCGAATTTTTGTTGAAGAAAAGATTTATAAATAATGTGATATGCCCTTGCGTATTTATAAGGAAATTCTCTTCAGGATTTGTGATCATTGTTGTTTATGTTGATGACCTGAACATTATTGGAACTCAAAAGGAAGTTGATGATGCAAGAACTCATATGAAAGAAGAGTTTGAGATGAAAGATCTTGGAAAGACAAAATTTTGTCTTGGGCTCCAAATAGAGCATTTCCAAGATGGTTTATTTGTGCATCAATCAAATTACACCACAAGGGTGTTAAAACGTTTTAATATGGATAAAGCAAATCCTTTAAGTACTCCAATGGTCAACAGATCGCTTAATATTGACAAGGATCCATTTTGACCTTGTGAGGATAATGAGGAAATATTAGGTCCAGAAATACGTTATATGAGTGTTATAGGTGCACTCACATATCTTGCAAACTGTACCAGACCAGATATAGCTTTTGCTACTAATCTGCTTGCAAGATACAGTTCATCTCCTACGCAGAAACATTGGACCGGGATAAAACATATCCTTCGATATCTTCGTGGAACTGCGATCTCGTGGCGTTCTCATAAACAAACTCTAGTCCACACTTCTTCAAATTATGCAGAGACAGTTGCGCTCCATTAAGCATGTCGAGAATGTATATGGTTGAGATCTATGACTTATCATATACAAGAAAGTAGCGGGATCATAAAGAACAAAGGACCAACGAAAATATTTGAAAATAATTCTGCATGTGTTGCTCAACTCAAAGAAGGCTATATCAAGAGTGACAGAATAAAGTATATTTCCCCAAGATTTTTCTCTTATGTTCAAGAGCCCGAGAAAAATCACGAAGTGGACATCCAGTATATCCGCTCAAGCGACAACGTCGCAGATCTATTCATGAAAGCGCTCCCCACTACAACGATTTGGAAACATATTCAAAGTATAAGAATGCGCCATTTGCGAGACTTGTGAAGAAAAGATAAACTCTATCTATCAGGGGGATTTTACGTCACTGTACTCTTTTCTTTGTCATGATTTTTATCCCACTGGATTTTTTCATGATAAAGTTTTTAATGAGGCAGTACGTAATATAGAATGGATAATCAAGGGGGAGTGTTAAATAATAATATTTATCCATTTTATTATTATATTATTTAATATAAATATCTTAGTAAACCGACATAGCAGAGTCGGTTTTGTATGCTATAAATAAGTGGCATCTCTTGTATCACAGAATATGATATGAGACTTATGAAAGAAGAAGTTCATAATAACAACTTCCATCTCTCCTCTCTCTCTCTCTCTCGTTCATTTGTTTTTTTTCACCTAGTTTATAAAATAATTTCATAACACATAGCATATATATTCAAAGATGCATAATTTAATTCATTTTGACATTTTTCCTTAAACTCCTTTTCAGTTTTAGATATAACTAAATAAAAATTATAAAAAATTTCCATTTCTTCTTTATTAGTGAATTGTTTTTTCATTTTTTAAATGATGACATGAAAAATATTAAAATTATCTTGGCTCTTTATATCGTAAATTGTCAACCATAAATCATTTTGGAGAAAATGTGGGATTATCATATATAAATATTTTATTTCATTAGTTGAACAATTTATATCTGTTTTTAATTAAATTTTATTATATACAATATATTTGTTATATAAATGATTTGATGATTCAATGTTTTTAAAAACAAATTAAGTAAATGATTGAAAATGATGAAACAGAAATATAGTTATTATAAAAGTAATTATATATATATATATATGAGTCCATATTTTAGCATGTTTTAGGGTTCCTATTTGCATAATTTTCTTGCATTTGCATTCATTTTTAGTCACTTCAGTTGGAAATCATTTGTTTAGGATTTAGTGAATCTAGAATAGAGTTTTGCATATTTTGTGTCTTTTGAAGTCTTTATTAGGTGAATTTGGAGCTTTGGAGATCAGTTCTTGATGTTTTGGGAGAGAGTCCTACATCATGTGTTGTGTTTGAGAGAAAGAATATATGATCTAAAGAAGGAGAAGGCATAGCCGAGCCATTGCGGACCAAGCACAATTGTCCGAGCCAACTGTTGCCCAAGCCGCGTTCTATACACAGCGGTATGCACTGTCTGCGGCTTCCAAACCACCTTTGAAGAAAGAGTTGCAGCCGAGGGTTATCACCATAGTTCAGCGATGTGATCCTATTTCTAATTGTTTGATCGACGAGCCTCACTAGCACCGAGACTGGGGAAGGGAGCGATGGTGGATTCGACCATTCCTTTCCCGCCAGATCACGTTAATCGTCATTTGTAGAGCCAGCCGAATCAGTTTGAAAGTCAGCCTGTCAAAACGACGAGATAGAAGAAGATCTATTGTGTCCGATCAATCTGGATTTTCCGGACCACCCAATAAGCTGCCACAAACTTCAATCCACAGAGTGAAAGAATAAGGGCAGCTGAAAAAAAGATGATCCTTGGTTTCATTCTTCTCACCACACAACATACAATGTTTCTCTACACCCCATAGATGCATCCTATCTCCCATGGATAGCTGGTTTTTTAAAAGCGAGCCACTTAATGAAAGCGTACCTTGGAACCCCTTGCGAGAACCATACTAGCTTAGCCCCTGGGACCTTAACATGATGACTCCGAATTTGGTCCCAGGTCTTGCTCGACGAGAAAGTTGGATTATACACATCATTATCATGTAGCCACATCAAAACATCTCCATCAGCATGATTTGATGTTGGGTTGATTTGATAAACCGCATTTCTGATTACATTTGCCATCGGGACCGAGAGAGCCTCAGACGCCACTCATATCTCTCACAATGTCACACACTTTGTCCCATCTTCGAACGCCAAGCTGTTGGGTACCAGCATCACCCATCAACTAGATTTTACCCAAAGGAAGCCACATATCAGACCAGAAGAAAGTGGACTCTCCGTTATGAACTTCCCACCTCATAATGTCCAACACCAACGATCTTAACTTCAGAATTTTATGCAATATCCAATATCCTCTTGAACTTGAAGTAGACGTAACCTCCCATAATAAGTGTGATTGTATAAAATCAACCCAAAGAGGCTTCTTTTTAAATAGGAGACACCAGATCAGGCTGAGACTATAACACAGTGAGACGTTCTGAAGTCTGCGGATTCCCAGGCCCCCTTCACTTTTTGGAACACATAGATCCACCCATGCTACTTTTGCTTCTCCTTTAGAAATAGGTTTTCCTTTCCATAAGAACGCACAACACAGACTCTCGATCTCAGTTAGGTATTTTTTTTGGTAAAAGAAAGGCCTCACACCAAAAAGAAGTAATGCATGTGACCACCAGCTGTAGACAACCCGCAAATGACAAACTGCTGGCCGCCAAACTCAGCAGACATGATCGGACTCGATCCGCTAATGGTTCATACTCTGATTTTGTCATTCCTCTAGTCGTTAAATGTAGGCGAAGGTACCTTAGAGGTAATGACTCAATACAAAGTCCCAGGCTTGCTGCAATCGACTCCACATTCACTCTATCAACGCCCGCTGCAAACACAGATGTCTTTGACGAATAAATAGCTAGCCCCAAAATCCGAGAAAAATCCGACATAACCTTCAAAACACCAGCGAACGATGAAACCGATCCATACGTAAATAAAATGATATCATCGGAAAAACTGAGGTGTGTGTTAAAAGCAGATCACAACGGATGGTGGCCAAACTTCCCTTGCCTAGCTGCAATATTCAACATTTGCGATAAAAATACATTATTTACGATCACATATAGGTAAGGAGAGACCGCACATCCCTGACGAATACCTCTAGCGCTCGGGACAAGTTCACCATTAACTGCAACCGAGAAACTCACCGTGGAGATACAAGTGTAAATCCAATTTACGAAAATCAGTGGAAACCCCATTGCTTCCAGCGTTTTCCGGATAAAAGATCATTGGACTGAGTCAAATGCTTATGCAATGTCCACCTTCAAGGTACACCGGGTATGACCGTTCGGCTTGTGATAATCTTTATCCACTTCCGTTGCTAGCAAAACGTTTTCAAGCAGAAGACGGCCTTTGACGAATGCGCATTGATTTAATTCAATCGCCGATGGCAGAATCTTCTTGAGCCTATTAGAGAGAAACTTCAAAATAACCTTGTAGAGTACGTTGCAACATGCTATAGGACTGTAGTCAGTGATCGTCTCAGCATTATCGTGCTTTGGAATCCGTGTGAGGATCGTCGCATTGACCGATCGCGGCAAAATTCCAAATATAAAGAACGATTGGACAGCCATAACCAAGTTGTCTCCTACAATTGCCCACGCATCCTTATAGAACTCCACTAGAAAGCCATCCAGGCCCGGTGCCTTATTACTCGGAATATGAAAAACCACGTTATGTATCTCCTCACGCATGTGATATCTTAGTATTTTATCGGTTTTTGATTACTTATTTCATACATATTTAGTTGTATATACATGCATTTAGTAATGTTTAGGAGCATTTTGCATTGCATTGGTCCTTTTCAGGTGTGGGATGGCTACTTAGGGGATTTGGGAACATTTGGAGCTGATTGGAGTTGAGAAACAGGAAAGGTGGGCGATCTAAGCTTGGCAGCGGTTTGCCCAGCGACCATGAGGCAACCGCTGGGATTGCAGCGACTCGGACAAGTGAAATGCGAGCATATTTCAAACCACAGATTTTTCTCCGTTCAGCTCGCGGTTTGGATTTTCATGTGGACTTCAACTGCGAGATTCACATCGTCTGATTTACAACCGTGAGATTTCTAAGGGATCCGCCAGCGGTTTTCCTAGCGGTTGAAACGCAACCGCTGGCGCACCAAATCGTGGAAAAATATTGACTTGACCAGACTTTCTTACCTTTTGTTTTTAGGTTGACTCAGGTTTGTTGGGCTGACCCAGCTAGAAAAAGGGCCCCTATAAGTAGTTTTTGGGACTAAAAACCCTAATTATCTTCTATCTCTTGAACCTTTGTGTAAAACTCTAAACACTTTTGGGGATTTTCCATTTTTATGCAAGTTTGTTAATTTCTTGTTCCTCTTTTCTTTAATCTCTCTTAATCTCTCTCTTAACATATGATTCTCATGGGTTATTGTGTTGGGATGATGATTAGTGAGTAATTTCTCTTAAGGCTTATGGGTTAGGTAGATTAGGGTGGTTTAGGGTGATTCATGAATGCTTAGGGATAGATTATCATTCATCCTACCTATTTAGATGTGCTTAAGGCTATATTAATCTTGATCAAGTTGATTTAAATCATATGCAATTTATTGCACACCAAGTGTTTGATGAAATGCTAGTTTGAACCTTTATAGAAATTTGCATGTTTAGCTCATGAGAATGATTCTCTAAAGTGATTATTGGATTTTGAGATATTGAAATTAATGATTTTCTATCTTTTAATCACAAATGAGAATTTGATCTTGATTAGGATTAGACAAAGTGATTAGTGCCAAGAGATTGGATTAGTCAACTGAATGTGTTCTTTTCTTATGGATTAGCTTCTTTGATGTTGTTTTAGCATTCTTGATTAGCATTAGATCACTCTAGTCATTGACCTAACCTGTTGGCCTGATTTTAGCATTGAATTTGAGTGGTTTAGTTATTTGTATGTTACCCATCTGGTATTTGTCTGCTTGCTTGTCTGTTTACTTGTCTGCTTATTTGAATTGCACTTAGGAATTTAGAATCACTTATTGAATTTGATTTGCTTGACTTGATATGTTTGGTGCATTCTATGTGATTACTCCTATTTTGATTTGGATTCGAGATTTCGTACTACACGATAAGTACTTGAGGGATTGATACACATCTCAAGGATTAGACAAAAATCTTAGTATCAATTTGGGATTATGATTAGTCACTAAGATTTATATTCCTTTTTAGATAAGCTATTGGTTACTAATCTTGCTACTTCTTCTTGCTTTGATGCTCAGGTGAATGAACCTTCACAGCAGAGGACCTACAAATCTAGTTGCAAGGGTTGAGGATATCAAAACATACGAAAGGGAAATAGCAAGAGAACGAAGAGTACAAGAGAGAGCAGCTCACTTGGCTAGACTTGGGTTGGAACCAGTTATTGAGGTTCAACACGAGGTAGAAGAAATTGATCAAAAGGCTATGGATCAAGGGGGACTTGATGATGACCAACTGGGTCATGAAGAGCTGGGTAATCAGCAGGAAGAGAATGCTAATGTGATATGCTCAGACTTTAATTCCCTAAGTTACACTGCAAGTGCACATGCAAATGTAGTATATAGGGGTCGAACCACAAAGACTCAAGAATCTTACGATAGACTATAGAATGTCAAGTAGATCTAGGCGATGTAAATCAAGAATAATAATCTAGAGCATGTCCTTGAGACATCTCTTCATCACAGAGTAGTCTTTAGAGCATCAATCAAAGGCACTTCAATCAACACCTTTTTCATCATCTCCTTGCATTTAGTCAACTGCAACTCGTACTAAGACTTCCTTGGGTTCTTAGGAAAGGGAACCTTAGGCTTGTAGACTCTTTCATCAGCTTTCTTTAGCGTCTCTGCGTCTGGTTTCTGTGCAGGACAACTGCGTCGATCGACACTAGGAGTGCATCGGTCGACGCCTGTCTCAGGTCCATCGACCTCTGCGTCGAGCTTGGTTTCAGATTCTCGATTCACGTCCTGCGTCATTCGATGTTGGGGTGCATCGGTCGATACTCTCTGTAACTCGCGAATGTCATCTTCTAAATCCTCAATCTCAACGATTTCTTCCAAACTTAGACCCTTTTTCTGAGCAGGAACGACCTCTTTACCACTTCTCAACGTAATTGCACTACACTGGTACTTTGGATTAGCATCAGTTCGTCCAGGGAGAGATCCATCTTGCCTCTTTACAGACCCAGCAGTCTGTGCAACTTGAACATCCAATTTCTTCACATGAGTTTTTAAGGCACCAATCTTTCCATTCAGATCCAAGTATAGAACATTTATCTTTCCATTGAAGTCCAATGTACTCTTCTACTGTCCTTCCAGAAGCCGATCCAACAATCCCATCATCTTATCAGACTGCTCAGTTTTAGGAGGAACAGGCTGATATGATGAAGATCCATAGTTCTTGGTGAAGCTATTAGTGTTCTTTCCAGGGCTGAGGTTACTCTGATAAGGCTTCTGGTACTGAGGCATAGGAGTGAAACCAGAGAAGTTTTGATTGCCTGTGAAGGTACTTCTCTGACCCATTCCGTTGTAGTCACCTCTGCCTTGCTGATTCCCAAATTTGTTCCCCTGAAAACCAGTTCCACCAACATAATTCACATCCTCTTCTTCGCAGCCTTCTTCAGCATCAAATACCTCAACATCCTGAGCAAAATGAACATTCTTCTTCCCAATCAAAAGACTGTGAACATAATCAATCTTGTTCTTCATCTCTGCTATCTGTGAACTGTCAGGCTTTCCACCAGATTTCTTTCTCTCCATATCAGCATTCTTGGTGCTATTGCTACTCACCAAGTTCTCAATCAGCTCCTTAGCTTTCTCTGGTGATTTAGTGTTGAAGTTCCCATTGCTAGCAGCATTCAAAGTCATCTGATACCACAAATCAACTCCTCTGAAGAAAATGCCCAGCAGCTGAACTTCAGAGAAACCATGATGAGGGCAATCTCTCTGGTACATCTTAAACCTCACCCATGCGCCCTTAAGAGGCTTTGTAGGTCCCTGATTGAACTGTAGTAGCGCTTCTCTCAGCTGATCAGATCGAGCATCATCATAAAAGTGTCTCAGAAAATTCATGTTAACTGCATCCCAAGTAGTCAGAGTCCCAGGTGGAATCTGTTTCAGCCAATTTGCAGCTTTTCCTCCAAGAGAGTGTGGGAAAGGCTTATATTGCAGGAAGTCATAGCTCACTCCATTATGCTTCATTCCAGTAACCAAAGACTCAAAGTTCTCTATATGATCCATATGGTGCTCATTGGGATCTCCATGAAAGAGATGCTGTCTCACAAGAGTGTAGTAAGAAGTCTTTAGCTCAAAGTCATTTCTCCTAATAGTAGGAGGTACAATCGCAGACCTGTTAGCATAGAATTCATCAGACATGTTGTAATCAGCAAGTGTCCTCCCATTAGGTGCATTAGGCGGAACAAGATCATTGGATGGTGGAGGTGGTACTTCAACTCGTGGATTTCCTTGTCCACCTGCGTCTCCATCCTGAGCTTCTGCATCAGGAATAACAACTCGTTGCTCAGCTTCAGGGATGACAATAACATTACCATCAGCATCAATTCTCAGTCCCTGATCATTGTACGGATTGTTCTGTAAATCCCTCAGAACACCTTATGCATCTCGAACCATAATCACAACATTTGGATTCATCATCTTTACTGGCCTCTGAGCTATCATGTTCCTTCTTTCTAACCTTGCAAGTTCCTCAAGTCTGAGATTCACGAGTTCCTTCTCTGTATGGCTTCTAGTTACACGATTAGGCATGCACTAACTGTTCAGAGATAAAGCATCGATCGATGCACAGGTCCGCAATGATTGATTCAGTTCGTGGGTGCGTCGATCGATTCAGTAGAGTGTCGGTCGATGCACGTCGTCTTTTCGCAAACCTGAAACGCGCAAAGACAGAACGAAAACAGAAAAATTAGTAACCAAAACAAAAAATGAAAAAGCTATTCTAAACTCTAAACTCAAATCTATCGAAGACTCAAAAGAGTCCTCGACAACGGCACCAAAAACTTGATATGCTCAGAGTTTAATTCCCTAAGTTACACTGCAAGTGCACAGGAAATTGTAGTATATAGGGGTCGAATCACAGAGACTCCAGAATCTTAAGATAGACTATAGAATGTCAAGTAGAGCTAGGCGATGTAAATCAAGAATAATAATCTAAAGAGCGGTAAATAAATCAGTAGCAAGCGAGTTTGTTTGCAAATACTAAAAGCGCTAGGTCAAAGGCGTTCTTAGGAAATCGTGTCATGCATTCAAATTAAGAAACATTATAGAACTCAAATACAGATGTAAAACTAACCAACTTTCATTTCGAGAATTTACTAAGTCTAAACCCTAGAAATCCAAATTTCTTTGCAATTCCTAACAGATTAAACTAGTATTAAGTGCAAGTTCGATTAGTTCACAATTTAATTAAACCAAATTTCTTTGCAGATAATAAAATTGCTCAACCTAAATGGATCTGATTCTAAATTACACTTTCGTGTCAATTTATAAACCCTAGATCTAGATTCCAATTGATCAGGTTAGAAACTAGCTTTAAGTGCAATTCAGGTTGAAGAACTAACAAGTTATGAATCCTTAATTAATTGATTGAATCTAACAAGTCATGAAAACCCTAATGAGAATCCCTAAACCTAACAATGAATCTACTCAGACATATTAATTGAAGCAAACAACATAATAAGAATAGATTGCATTAAAGAAAGATTAGAGAATGAAAAAGGGGTTCGAAATCTTCTCCAAAAAGCAGTACAAGGAACCGATCAGCCCCAAAGCTCCAAAACTCTCTCTACCTAAAAGTATGAAAGTGTAACTAAAACAAAACACAAAACCCTAATATAAAGTGCATAACACGTTTTGGGTCTTCTTTGTAAATACATGAACTTCTGGGTCAAAACTGAAATTATTCAAATCTTCATTAATGCGCTGACGTTTCTGCGATTTGGCGCTGCAACAATCGAAGCAAGGCTGCATCGATCGACGCTCAGGTCGAACAGAGATGCTCTGTTTCTCTCATCACGGCTCCAGCTCCAACTCTTGCCCAAAAAGCTGCAATATCTTCCAAAGTCCTCCAAACGTGTGCAATCCTAATAAACACCTGAAAAGACTCGAAAGACACTACAAAAGACTCTAATATATACTTATATCATGGCTTAAAACAGGTAAAAACCATGATATATCATAATGTTGGACAAGGAGCAAGGATACCAGTGCATCCTCCTAGGAGAGTGAGACCAATAGGAGAAGGATATGCACCTAACACTAATGACAATCGCCAAGGCATCCTTTCTTCTCCTATAGCCAACAACAACTTTGAGAATAAGGCTTGCATCATCTCCATGTTATAGAACAAGCAGTTTCATGGATTGCCAATGGATAATCCATTAGATCACCTTAGTCAGTTTGACAAAATATGTGCAACAACTAGGCTCAATGGAGTGCCTGAGGATAGCTTCAAGCTGCGTTTATTCTCTTTCTCTTTTTGCGGATAAAGCTCATCTATGGGAGAAGAACTTACCTCAGGGTTTGATTTCCTCTTGGTATCAATGTAAGAAGGCTTTCCTCAAAAAGTTCTTCTCAAGCTCGCGTACAACTAGATTCATAAACGAGCTCTCAGGTTTTTCTCAACGCAACAATGAAAGCTTTTGTGAAGCTTGGGAACGATTCAAAAGCTACACCCTACAGTGTCCTCATCATGGTTTCTTTAAGGAAACACTTCTCAGCAATATCTACCGTAAATTTCTTCCCAAAATCAGAATACTACTTGATACTGCTAGCAATGGACACTTCTTTGGAAAGGAGTTTATCAAGCAATGGAGCTGATTGAAAACTTGGCCACAAGTGATGGGAACTATAGTGATGACTATGACCGGACTCAAAGAGGAGGTAGTGCATTTGAGGAGAAGTATGAAAAGGAGATCAAATCACTCCATGAGAAGATGGATAAGATGATCCAACCAACACAAAAATCAGTCAACTTTGTTGGCAACTTTGATGATAGCCAAATGTATCAAGAATGTGTTGAGGATGATATGAACCAAGAGGAAATAAACTTTGTGGCTGGACAAGAAGGGTACAACAAGGGCTTTAACAAAAACTATAGGAACCACCCAAATTTCTCCTAACCCACAAGATCAAGTTTATCCTTTACAACAAGGTCAAGGACAAGGACAACAACAAGGCTTTGCTCAATCCAATCAAGCAAGGTCTTTTTTTCCCTTCAACAACCAACAAGGCTTTGTCTCTAAGCCTACATTCCAAGGACAGCAAGGAGGATTTGTGCCTAAGCAACAGTTTGCTCCACCGGGATTTGCACCTCAACAATAAGTTTCTACTTCCTCCACTATGGATTCTGACTTTAGGGGTATGATGCAACAACTTCTACAAGGGAAAGCCTTTGGGGCAATGGAAGTAAGGAACTTGAAGAGTGAGTTGCAGAACTTGACATCTAGGGTCACCAATATGGAGAACAAGAATGCTTGCACCTCTAGACCTCATGGAACTTTGCCTGGTAAAGCTGAACAGAATCCTAAGGAATACATCAATGTCATTACCTTGAGGAGTGGGAGAGAATTACCACCAAGACAACTTCTGGAGTTGCCTTCAAATCTTAATGAGTACATTGAGAAACAAGGTGGAGAGGTGAATTGTGAAAATTCCGAGTTTGACAAAGAGGATGACAGAGAAGTTGTCAAGAAGAATGGAAAGGCTACAACTGAGAAAAGGATTGATGATTCTCCTAAGAAGACGGATAGTGTGTTTGTACCACCACCAAATTGAGAAAACAACACGAGAAATTGTTAATATAATAAGAAAAATTAGTAATGAGTTTTAACTAGATTTTAGCTTTTAGAAAAAGACAAACAATATTACAATCATATTTTACTAAATTATCGTATGTATGTATACACAATTTATAATTATTCAATTATGTTATTATTAAAACCATATATTGATATAGAGATTTTAAAAAGAAATAATATTTAGTTATTTTTTTTAACACTAAACCCTTTGATTTCATTAGAAGGGCACACATGATACAAACAGATTTGGACGAAAATCCTAGAATACAATTGAAGCCCATCCACAAGCCCAAATTAAAAGATAAAGATGAAATGACACAATAATGGACACGTGGGATGCATGCAGGATTACTGTGGAAAAGAATCGCCGGCGACGCTCCGGTACCGATCTCCTCCGTATCGAACCCCAATTGAAGACACTAGCTTCTCTGAAATTCGCTTATGTCCGAAAACCATTTGCCGACCTTCCCATCCTAAGAAAGCTCACCTGAAACAACCGGATAAAGTAGGAAATCGCCTTGAAACTGCATCAAAAATCACCATCCCCGAGAAAGTTCCTCACCGGCGAGAGACCCAATAAACTGATCCACACCATAACCCACAAACAAAGCTCCAAGAGAAGGAGAAGTGGAAGCAAAGAAGATATTACTTCTCAACAATAGAGACTTTTGACAATGCTCAAGGAATCAACGGCGAACAAGCGAGAATAAAAACAGAAGAGGAAAGATCGATCGTTAAAAGCGATTTGATATATAATCGGAAGAAACAAAATCGGAAACGAAGTTCCGAAGTATTAAACACCGATATAAACAAACAAAAAACAACCGCTAAGATTGGAAACTCGAATCTTCTTCTTCTGAAAGTTAAGGATCTGTGAAGAAGAGAAAGCAAAAAAAATCCAACCGAGAGAAAATTTCTCTCTCTAAGAAGAGAGAGAAAGATCCAGATGAAATCACCGAAGAGAGAGAAAGATTCGATATATTTAATTATTTTATCAAGTTTTTGTTAATTTTTATATTGGTTACACTCGGAACTAAAGAATTATATTTTTGTGTGATAATTATTAATTTATAAAATATTAGTTTATGAGTTTTACTGTCTATTTTCAGTTTAAGACTTGTATCCGATTTGGAGTGATAAGCAATGGTGGAATTTCAGCTTGTTGTTTCAGTTCAAGTTTCAATTCACTCTGTTTTTTGTTTTTTAATAGATCACATGATCTTAGATCTATATGGTAATGTAAGACAATTTGTAAAAGTTCATTCGGTGATACTAGAGTTATATTGCCTGCAAGAACCGATGTTTGCGAGTGCGTGTCGGAATCTAATTGTTTCAATACTAAAGAGTAAAAGACCTCACTCCACAATATCCTCCTTCTCTACAAACTCCGGTGTGGTTGGGTCCGAGACAACACTGTGCCAGCACCAAAAAAATACCCTAACGAGTCAATACTAATCCTCAACGCAGCTACATCCTTTCGAGCTCTAACGTCTCCCTCGGGATTTTTCATCTAACAACATTTGGATCGTGTTTGACGCCTCCTGCAACCACAAAGTTTTAACTAATTTTCATTTCACGAATCTGAGAGAATATTTAGAGAAAGGAAGTGTCGAACAGATAAGAAGAACCTCTAGCTTATTTCTGAGATCTTCTTCCTCCTTGTCGCGTCTGTCTCTATCCTCTGCGAATATGTCGATCAAACTCTCTTGCTCTTTCTTCATTTCTTCCAAGTCATCCTTTGCTCTTTGAACCTACAATAACAAGAGCAATCCATTGGTGAGTGTTGCTTATAGGTTTGCAAGCAGACACTATAAATGTTAGAGATTATAATTTTATACCTCCGCTTCGAGTTTCTTCCGTAGCTCTTTCTCACGCCGCAGCTCGTCTTGCAATAACACAGAAACATCTTCTTTCTTACCCAGCCTGAGAAAAATAAAAAAAACATGAGCATGAGGCAAATTTAAATGGTACGTAAGGTAACAAACCTTTCTTTCAACTCTTCATTCTCTTGTTCCAATTGACTGAGGGGGGTACGTGAACCAGAACGAGGCTTGGGAACTTCGGAACTCTGCTAGAAGAAGTACAAAAAGGTTCAAGTTCTCATTCCTATTTACCGGAAAAGGTTAAAAAAAAAAAAAAAAGAGCATGGACCTTCTCGGGAAGTTCAGTAACAATTTTTTCAGTAGACGAATCATAATCAGAGTCATCATCATCACTGTTGATAACCTCTACAGCACCAGTTCCTAGAGGCTTTGCTCGCTCGTTCGACTTGGAAGACGTATTTCCATGTCTACCACCTTTCACTGTAGAATCCTTAACAGTTCCTTTTCCTCCTCGATTCACATTTGATCTTGAGTCGAATTTTTCTTTAACCCTAGAAGCAGCACTTGTAGCTTTAAACCTCGAAGCGGCAGCTGGAGTTTTAAAGTTCGAAGCAGCAGTTCTTTTCCTAGTTGAGACAGATCCTTCAGGATCATATTCTGGTGATGATTCTACATTTCCAAGAGATTGTTTAGCACAAGTTTAACTCCGATGATAAAACCAGTAAAAGATATCGTACCTCTGTCTTCAGAATCCTTTACGGACTTTTTGCCTTGTTGTGAAGCATATCCAATTTTGTGACACTTAGTTCTCCTGATTAAAAACATAAGCGCAAAAATTTCAATGAATCATCCGAAGCCGTGAGTTCTAAAAGCAAGAGAAGGGCAACAGACCAATAATTCTTCTGCATTTGAATTAGACGTGTCTCAAGTCTAGACAAAACTGTTGTACGCTCAAAACCTTGCTTATCATGAGCAGGCTCAACGAAATTAGCTTCCAGGACACCTTTAGTAACAGAATAAACTAAACATTAGACTTCACATTAATCATATGTTATAGACCTTCCAGTTAAAAAAAAACGACACCTATGACCCCACGACCACCACTTCCTGCTGCATTCCATAATCTCCAGAATGGCTGACAAAACAAGTGGGATAGCGTTTAGTAAGGGAAGGCCCCACAGGAACAAAGGCGATATAAGCCAAAAGAAACATAAACCTTAATAAGGCGATTCTTGTGGTAAACATTGAAGCCTTGAACATCAATATGATGTTTTGCATCCTTAACAAAGCCAATAGTCACAACAGCAGACATCTGTTAAAAAATATTGCACACACAACCAAGTATTAGTTATATCTAGAAGCTGCGCAAGTTCTTTAATTAAAATTACCAGAAGTCTTGAGTATAACTAAGTTATCAAAAACATACATTTGAGAAATTGGATAAGCCATCGGGACCATCTTTTGGACGATAAGTAATTTGGTCTGTATGCATCATGTCATTCACTATGTTGTGATGCTCAACATCTCTTCCTCGGAGAATGATACGGAAGTCATGTGGAACTCTTAGGTACAGAATAGATACATAACTCTGGAGATAAGCCAAAAGATAACAAATGAGTTTCGTAAAACAAAATAAAAACATCACACAACTTTTAACCAGGATCAAGCTTTTAAACCCCATTGAATCCCTCTGTTTCATTCTTTTAAGAACCATCTCAGAGAAAGAAGCAGGAGACTAAACCAAACTAACTTGAAAAATAAACATACCCTGAGTGAATGTTTGTATGTCAGGAAGTGTCTAGAGTTTGGGAATTCCGTAGCCATACTGATACTTTTCTCATCCCGATTGACTCCTCTCAGTTGGATATCCTGCAACAAACCGTGTGTCAATTATATGAATACAGAAGCTTTTGCATCGTTGCAGATCATAATCAACAGTAAAAACCCATACATGCGGATCAGTGTCAAAATCAAGTTCTAGCAGTCCTTGGTCATCTTCCCAGAGGTTATATATAATTATCCTTGTGCCATGATCCTTCATTAGATTAAACTAAAACAGCAAGAGCAATAGATTAGTGGAATATTCTCAAAATATTAGTAAAAAGGTAGTAGTGTTTGAGAACCCACATCAAAAGATTGATAGAGAACACAACCCAAATAAAACATAGCTACCGAGAGCATCACTACAGCCAACTCCATTTTTCATCGCTTCTCCTATGTAATAATGCTATCCTGGAACAAAGGAACGAATTTTACCTGGCAAAGAAGATCGTCTTCAGAAGAGAATGGGGACCATTGAACTACCGTTTCCACGTTCTTATTCCAATCACTAACTGAAGACCTTAATATTGGACTCCATTCTGAACCGCTTCTTTCGTAGTCAAGCTTTCATTTTAATCACCATCAGAAGATTAGATGAGAAAAATTGGCCACAATAGCTTGCTAAGCTCAAAAAGCATGTGTTCTGTATATGAAGCTATTTCAATTGAATGAGAGAAATGTGGACGAACAGTTAACTCTAAAGCAGACATAGGTTCAACTGTTCAAGGAGTTTGATGCCTAACTATAAGAAAGTTGTAACATTTCCTTCAAACAGTAGATTCAAGCAAGAGATGGTCAGAAACATTGTCTACATAATTCAATTAATGCTTACAAGTTACAACTGTATCACATGCTAAAAACCATTCCAGATTATCAACTGTCGAGATGGCTATTTCATACCAGCATAGTCTTAATAGCCAACTAACGAGCAAACAACAGCGTTTCCACTAGCAATGCCGTAAAGTTAAATCAAGGTAGATTACCATGGGTACAACAATGTCCTCTTTTCCTGTGCTCTTCAGGAATGTATATGATAGGAGCCCAATGGTCTGTGTAAAGCTAAAACCAACATCAAGTAAACAGAATGTGATCAGAAAAATACAAATTTAGCTGTTGCTGATAGTTTTTTATAGATAAGATATAATCCATCAAAATCATTAAAGGCAAGATCGCTGAAAGGAATGACAGAGTGGTATTAGATAATGAACCTATCTCCATCGTTTCCACGGAAACGTGAGAATACAATAACATCAGCTCCGAGTCTCATTGTACTAGTCTTGAATCCATTGCCATCTACAAAAAGTATATGAATTAAGCGTCGTCTTGATGTAAACATTTGATATATATCTTGCAGGAAGAAGAGTCCTTACACTGTCCAATGGTGTTTGCAAGTTTGCTCTTCGCAGAGTATCCGAGAGACATGCAGTGTCGCATCTTCTCAGGATTCATCCCACCCCCATTGTCTGCATTTTAAACATAAGGATGCAACATCGTCAAAACTTGATACAACAGAATAAAAAAAATATATATTCGATAGAGAAAGTACTACATCAACTTTTATACCTTCAATCAAGACCATCCTGCTTCCATCTTTCCTATTGTTGAGCACGTTTACATTAACAAACGTAGCTCCACTGTGAACCTGATGATCAAAAGATGAGAAAAACCATCACTACCAAACAGGAATACAAATGCACTTTTAAACAACTGGAATCTAAAAAAAGAAACAAAACATCCCACCTCATCTAGAGCATTGTCCAAAAGCTCAGCAAAAGCTGCAACAGATAAAAATATGCAAAAAAACAAAAAAAGCATTATTAATCCAACCACTTGGATCTCATAAAACATTGTTAAACTAAAGCTTCATTCACAAAAAGTACCTCCAAGAGCCCATTTGTGACTTGTTGCGTTAGAATGCAAGAACTTGGGATGGACTCTTACATGATCAAATCCACCTGAAACCATTAGGGTTTGTGTTCCCAATCCCATTAACATTCCCAGAAGCTTATCCAGACAATAGAGAAGCATATAAACAAATCAAAAAGCAAGTTTGCTATTGAAACCACCTGCAGAAACTTCCCAATCACCACCAGAGGTTCCTTCGTAATCCCCAGCTTTCCAGAATTGCTTGCAAGACGGTGACGAAGAAGCAGGCGGCACGACGTTGCATGGCGTCGCCGGAAGAGCCACCATCGCTTGTCCCGTTGATGGAATCGATTGCCCGAACCCTTCCTCTTCATCCGGAATCATAACCGCTAGCCTCTTCGAGGGAGTATCTTTAGTATCACTTCGCGCTCTCTTATCGCCGACGGCGGAGAAGGTTCTAGAAACATCGGGAGTAAAATCACCGGTTCGGTCTGCGCTTTCGACATCAGCGAGTTCGTCAGGGTTTCCCTTAAAATCGGAGCCGTCGTCTTCATTGCTGCTGCAGATATCGATTACGGAGGTTTTGTTTCTGTTCCCGGCGGGTTTCCAAGCCGGGGTAGTGGAAGTTGGTAGATTTTCTTGCTTTACGCGAATATCCATTGGAAAGAGAGAGAGAAATGGACAAGAAAGGCGGAGAAGCAGAGAAAGAAAATCAGAGGGAGTGACGATGACGAAGAAGGAGAAGGCGAATCGATTTCTTCAATTTGTGTTATTTCAAAAAGTTGTTTTGGAATATGGAAAAGCATTATTAATCAAGACTGAAAAAGGGTTAAAAAGGCGACCCAAAACGAAGGGTCAAATTCTTAAAAGATCTTTGACTTAAAGTTAATTTCCCACATACTCTTGCCTAATCTATCATAGTCCCCTATTCTTTTATTTTAATGTTATCCATATTCTACCCTTAATAAATCAATTAAAAAAATCTAAAATAAACCAAATAATCAACCAATCAGAGAAGAGTTTCTCTCTCCTCTTCCATCTCAACCACGCTCGGTCACACTCTCTCTCTCCTGTTCGATTTGGTCGATTTTCAGCTGGGTTTTGCAGCTATTTTGAATTCGATTTCCTCAAATCTATCCCAATTCTACCATCCCAACCACTTCTATTCGGGATTCTGATCATCCCAGGTAAGTTCCTCCCTTTTCTTGTCGTTTGTTTCTTTATTTTTTCTCTTTTTTGTTTGAGCTCGATTGGAGGTCGATTTTAATTTCTGGATTAAGAACATTGTGTTTGTATCCGTGTTTTTTTGGTGAATTAGACAACTTAATCGATAATTAATCGAAATTTGTGGTTTAATCGTACTGCATCCTATTATTGTATTGGTAATTTGGAGATATTTTGGGTCTGATAAAGTTGTTCAACTTAGTAAAACTTGGTAATAATAGATTAGTAAAAATCGGTACAACTTGGTAAAACTATTGTGGTTGAACTGGTAAAACTTAGTACAACTTAGTAAAACTACTGTGGTGGAACTGGTACAACTTGGTAAAATTATTGTGGTAGAATTGGTAAAACTTGGTAAAACTTGGTAACACTTGGTAAAACTTGGTAAAACTACTCTGGCAGAACTGGTACAACTTGGTAAAACTATTGTGGTATTACTATTGAAATTTGAGTGCTAATGCATATTTTTATGTCATTTTCAGAAGAGGATGGGTTCTTCTTTCATAAACATACATTTTGATTATGAAGGACATTATTCAAAGATCGGAGATGACTATGAATGGATTCCTAGAGAAGCTCGGTTGTATGGTATATCGTTTAAGACATCATCTATGGAGGAGATAACGTATTCGTTGCTAGTGGATAGGATACGCAGAAAGATTTCAATAGATGATTCTACAAAGAGGCTGAATTTGAGTTATATTCCATTGGTAGTGAAACCTCAAAGGCAGTCGTATATTTTTGATGACGAGGATGTTTACGTGTATCTAACCTCTTTGGATAAAGAGCAACGAAGAAGTGTTTTGCATGTAGAGGTTGTCACAGATTTGGAAATATTTCCGATTACCGAGCAACTTTCAAGAGTAGAGAGGAGGAAACGAGATGGTGGGAGTTATGGTGAGCTTATTTCTAGTGCCCGGGATAATATTGGGGTAATCAATGCTGGTGATGCTACTCATGTTACTGGCGAGGAATCAACAGAACAACCTATTGAGCCTATTGAGCCTATTGAACCAACTGAGCTGATTGAGCCGTTGGAGAATGTTGCTATTGGCGATGGTGATATTGTACAACATGATAATATGCATGATTTGGATATGGTTGAATCAGTTGAGCTTCCCTTGGTTGTGGAAGAGACAAGGCGTTTAGATGAATGGGAAGATGGCTTGGGTTTTGAAATAGGTCAAGAATTTAAATGTAAAGAAGATGTGCAGTATTTGGTTGATAAAGCCGCAAATCTGAACTGCTATGGGATCTTAATAGGCAATTCAGATAAGAGTCGATACGTGGTGAAATGCCGTGAAGCGAAGCAAGGTTGTAAATGGCAGTTGAGAGCTGCAAAGATTAAGAATTCAACCATGTTCTCAGTTAGAACATACACGAATATGCATTCATGCTCTCGGACAAGTACTAGTGGTATAAGCAACAAGAGGAAAGGTACACCACGGTTAGTTGCAAGCGTCTTAAACGAGGACTATCCCGGTAACTTCGATACTCCATGTCCTAAAACTATTGTGCAGCTTGTCCAAAGAAGAGCCGGTGTGGAAGTGTCGTATTCTACGGCTTTTAGAGGGAAAAACCTTGATGTTTCTGATATCCGTGGTAGTCCAGTTGATGGTTTCAAGATGTTGCCTTCTTATTTTCATATGTTGGAGAAGGTGAATCATGGAACAAAAACCGATTTGGTGTTGGATGAACAAAGAAGGTTCAGGTATCTATTTGTGGCTTTGAGAGCTTCCATCGAAGGGTTTGTAGCCATGAGGAAAGTGCTCATCGTTGACACAACTTTCATTAAGAATGTATATGGAGGTTGTTTAATATTCGCCACAGCGCAGGATCCGAATCATCACCACTATCCCATTGCTTTTGCTCTAGTTGATGGTGAAAAGGAAGAAAGTTGGATGTGGTTCTTCAATACGCTGAAAACCGTAATACCGGATAGTCGTGAGTTAGTTTTTATTAGCGACAGAAATGCAAGTCTCATCAAGGCAATAGGTCTAGTGTACCCTCTCTCGGATCATGGTTATTGCATCTACCACCTGTCCCAGAATGTGAGAGGAGCAGTTTCCTACGAGAACAAAGAATAAGTTGGAAAAAAAATTTAGGGAAATTGCTCGGATATACTCTGAGGCTGATTTCCTAAGACAATATGGCGATTTTAGGAACAGATATCCTCAAGCAGCTCAATATCTTGACAAAAGCGTAGAAGAGAAGAAATGGGCAAGGTGTTATTCTCCCGGTGCAAGGTACAACATAGACACATCTAATTGTGTGGAGTCTATGAATGCAGTTTTTAAGAAGGCCAGAAGGTATCATCTACTGCCTATGATCGATGCACTTATTGGAAAATTTGCAGAGTGGTTTAACAGTCATAGGAAAGATTCCGTTTCTGGATCGAGCGCACGAAATTTGGTGCCGGAAGTGGAACTTGTGTTGCACGCTAGAATTGTGAAAGCGGCCAAACTCACGACATTTGAGCTTAATGCATTCGAGCTTCAATACGGTGTTGTTGGAGATGACGGCATTACTTATGTGGTGGATTTGAGACATAACAAATGCAGCTGCAGACTCTTTGATATTGACAGGTACCCATGTGTACACGCAATATCTGCTACCACTAAATTCTTGAAGCAAGACATTAGGCCAACGAAATTGAAGGATTTGTATGGTCTGTGTTCGCGTTACTACATGATAGAATTATGGGCATTGACTTATACGAGGACAATTTTTCCAGTTCCGCATATGTCTGAGTGGATTATTCCGGAAGAGATAGAAAAGTTGTACGCTTTTCCTCCAAACTATGTGAAAAGAAAGGGAAGAGTCCAAGAAACAAGATATCCGTCAGTTGGGGAGCACGGACGGAGAAGGAGCAAGAGAAAGGCAAGAAAGAATTTAGAGAGTTGGTTTAATTGCAGTAATGAGAGCCAAGCTGATGTGAACCAAGAAGAAATTTAGTTGTATTTTTATTTCTTCAATTTACATATGTTATCATTTGTTGTGTAACTTTGGGAAACTTGGTAAAACCAAGATTTGTAGAACTATAATTCTTTGTGAAATTCAATTTTTATAATAATGTTAAATATAACAATCAAACTAAAATACAAACTATATAGCATATCTCTTGCTAAAACAAAATATACGCTTTTAAAATTTAAGGTAAATATTGTAGACTTGTTATTAGCAAGCAAATATCATATACATTTATGAGTTGTTTATCTATGTGAATCATCTTAATCTTCAAAAAGTCAGATAATATATGTATTTTCAAATATAATTGCATGAATTAATTTGTAATGCATATAATTATCCATAGATTATGAGTATAACCAATTTTTTATTATTAAAGATAGAGTATAACCATTAAAACTGAATTTTGGCAGAAGTAAAACTTGACAGTTTTTGGTAAAACTGAAAACTTGGTAAAACTTTGATTCCCGCCTAAAAAATTTGAAACTCCCGCCCCCCAAATCCCAAAAATTAAATTCCCCCCCCCCTTTTTTTGGAAAATCCTTATCTATCTATTTTTCTATTTTTCTCTCATTTTTCGTTCTTCTCCCTCTCTCTCTAACCCGAATCTCCATCTCTCTTCTCTCTTCTCTCTTCTCTCTCTCAAATGAGTACAGAGAATGTCATGCTCCATCCCTATGAAGAGGAAAGGAGGAACAAGGAATACGCCGATCGTCTTGACGCAGTGACCTATGCGGAATACGGCATCCCAAAGGAATGCCCATGTGGTGGCCATATCGTACGCGAGGTCGATAAGGTTACGCCTGTGGATACTACACCGGGTCGTACCTTCTTTACTTGTGAAAAATGGAGGGTAAATGGAACTCTGAATTTGGTGTTTTGACGATTGACCCCATTTTCCATGTATTTGGTGTAACTCCGAATTTTTTGATTTTTTTTGTAGGCCGATGGAATCCATATTCGTCAACCATGGTTGCATGGTGTCGAACAAGAGTTTGAGAAGTTGCTGTACAAGATTGAAATGCAAGACTTCAAAATCGCAGGCATGAATGTGGAGATTTTCAGCAAACGAAGAGAAATTGCCAAGTTAAAGGAGACAATCGAAGGGATGCGCAAAGATGATGTGGTTTAAGATCTACTATGTCTGGATATCTATGTTTGAATTCTGTGTTTGTTTCTATGGGATTTTCTATGTTGAATTCTTATTGCTAGTGTTTAAGTTTGAATGGATGTTTTCTGGATAACTTGGCATAACTAGGTAAAACTACTTTGGAAAATTTGGTGTCAAACTTGGTAAAACTAGGCATAACTTGGTAAAACTACTTTGTCAAACATAGATAATTCAAACCAAAATATCCAAAGTACTAAAACATAGATAATTCAAAACCAAATGTACTAAAAACAGAGAAGATCACGGTTTGGTGGTTCCCTCAACTGTTGGATCCCGATGGATCTAGGGTTTGATATATTGAATGAAAACCAACCTCGTTGTTACCTTTCTGGCAGCGGAATTGAGATGGTGAACGAGATCAGTGGAGCAACACAAACGCCTTGCCTCTACCAGATACACACGCACGCTTCACTGGAAACGGGATGCTAGTGCCGGATCAACGGGATCGATTCTCTCTGGTGTGTCTAGTGTTTCTCTCAAGAAAACTGGACGGCTCCTCTGTTTAGGTCGAAACTTTTACAGTTTTATTCGACCTAAACGTGCTTAACGGGCCAGACTTAATTAAGCCTAAACTCGAAAAGCATGTTCGGAAAATCCGAACTGTGTCGACCGACACACATGCTGTGTCGATCGACACAACACCATTTTGTCGATATTAATGTGTATCCAATACACATTAGTATGATCATTACCATAATGATCATTCCCATGTCGTAGCTTCCAGTTCGCTTAGGTGTGTGACCCTATAGGATCATATAACACTGGCAGTAAGTCCATGACCTACAGTTTGCAAGAGGCTTCTAGCAAAGCATTGCAAACGCCCAGTATTATACGAATGTCTGATCTCGACACACAACTATCACAGGAGTGAGTACAAGTGTGATTTCAGGACACCATCCCAACAATCTCCCACTTGTACTGGAATCACCAATTCCTATAATCTCTTTGTCTCTTTATCTCGATTTGGCATAAGGCAAGATTTGTGTCATCCTTATTAAGCCAACATCGTGTTTATCGAACTCCTGATCTCATACTGAACATTACAAACAACTGAACTACAGTTCGTTTGAGTGCGGCCACACATTTTTCTCAGTAATCAATCTTCGATAGGCCCTGAGATATTTATCTCCCGTTATACAGGAGGGACAAATTCCATCTTGTTCCATCCCTGTTTCAACGCACACTTCATGATATACCCGAACAGTGCCGTTATAGCCGCCAGTTACGGGTCGACGTTTGACAAAGTCAAAGTGTACCAATTCATATGCAAGAAAGCATGATGAACTCAGGTCTAAGGACTATACTATATAGTCGTAATGAGAACCTCTTATGACACAGATATAACTATCTTGTAGACTTCTCATTAGCGGGTCATGTCCGATCATATGTTCACTGACATATATCTATGTGACTGACTGCGATAATCATATCATTGGCTCCATGAAACTTAGCCAACAGTCACCTCACAATCTAGTCTCTAACGGTTGTTAGTGTCCCGATTCTACAACCTTGACTAGGGACGAAATAATTTATTAACTTATAGGGTTTCATGATCAAGTTCTCAACTTGATGACCTATAATATGTCATAAACTTATTTTGGGACCATTATTTAGACCATATTAAATAATGCTGAAATCAAATTTCATTAAACACTTCTAAAAGAATGTTTACAATAGCGTCTTATTATACTTAAGCCAAGAGTTCAGCGACTATCTGAGCGAGTGTGGAATTGTTTCACAACTCACTCCTCCTGGAACACCTCAATGGAATGGAGTGTCAGAGAGGAGAAATCGAACCTTATTAGATATGGTTCGGTCTATGATGAGTCATACTAATCTTCCATTATCCTTTTGGGGATACGCTCTAGAAACGTCTGCGTTTACACTAAATAGGGTGCCATCTAAATCAGTGAATAAGACACCACATGAATTGTGGACTGGGAAAATTCCTAATCTGTCTTTCCTGAAAATTTGGGGTTGTGAGGCTTATGTCAAACGTTTAGGCCTTGGGAGTGACTTGGTCAGAGGATCAGCGACATTCTCATTTGTCGGAACTCGGTTGATCTTCACATCACCTCTATTGACAATATCACGAATCAGATGATATTTTCTCTCAACGTGTTTGGACTTCTGGTGTGACCTGGGTTCTTTCGCCTGAGCAATGGCTCCATTGTTATCGCAGAACAAAGCCACTGGCTCCAAGATACTAGGAACCACACCAAGTTCTTGCTCCTCCTCAGCAGGTTGAGCAGTATCCTGTGCATCTAGAATTTCTTCAAGATGTACTTTACTCCCACTGTTTTTCTTAGAGAGAAACTCCCTCTCAAGAAAAGAACAGTCCCGAGCAACAAATACTTTGTTCTCAGATTGGTTGTAAAAGTAATATGCCTTGGTTTCCCTAGGATAACCAACGAAGTAGCATTTATCTGATTTGGGTGCAAACTTGGCAAAAATATCAAAGTTCTGCGATCAGATCGCGGAGGAGAATACTTAAGCCAAGTTGGTTCTGTACTTCATTCTTGAATTCCTTGAATCTATCAAAGGATTCTGACTTGTGTCTCATCAAGTAGACATAGCCATACCTACTGAAATCATCAGTGAAGGTAATGAAGTACTTGAAATTTCCTCTGGCAACAGTACTCATCGGCCCACATACATCAGTATGAACAAGGCCCAACAAGTTACTGGCCCTTTCATTTGGTTCGTTGAAAGGGGCTCTAGCCATTTTGCCCACCAAGCAAGATTCGCATTTCTCACATGATTCAAAATCAAATGAGCCCAGAAGCCCATTTCGATGGAGCCTTTGGATGCGTTTCTCATTGATATGGCCCAAACGACAATGCCATAAGAAAGTCGGGTTTTCGTCATTTGATTTAAACCGCTTTGTATTTATGTTAAAGACAGGCATTTCTTGATTTAAAACATATAACCCATTTTCTAATGGGGCGCTACCATACAATGTACCATCACAATTAAAAGAACAAACTTTATTCTTAACAGCAAAATCAAAACCTTCCAAATCCAAAACGGAAACTGAAATTATGTTTCTGCTAATCGGAGGTACAAAGTAGCAATTATTCAAAGCTAAAATCATGCCCGAAGGTAAATACAATTCATAGGTGCCTACGGCCAGTGCAGCAACCTTAGCTCCATTCCCGACTCGTAGCTCCACTTGTCCTTTCTTCAGCGTTCTACTGTTTCTTAGTGCCTGCACATCAGTACAAATGTGAGCACCGCAGCCGGTATCCAATACCCACGAAGTAGAACTAGAAGATATAACATTAAGTTCGATAACATAAATACCTGAGTCAGACGCATCATACGTCTTCTTCAGCTTCTTGTAATCTTCCTTGAACTTCTTGCAGTCTCTTTTCCAATGCCCCAACTGCTTGCAGTAGTTGCACTTATCCTCAGCAGAAGGCCCGGATTTGGGCTTGGGCTTGGGCTTGTCTTGACTTTCAGTCTCGACAACCTGGGCCTTTCCCTTATCCTTCTTAGGTTTCTTAAACCTTTTACCCCCTTGTACCATCAGGACACTGGGAGTAGCCTTCTTGAGATTCGTTTCTGCTGTCTTCAGCATACCGTGCAACTCAGTCAATGTCTTAGTCATGTTTTGCATGTTGTAGTTCATAATGAACTGATCAAAACACGACGGCAATGACTGCAGAATAATGTCAGTGGCCAGCTCCTGGCTAATGGCACAGTCCAGTTTCCCCAGGTTATCAATGTAACCCATCATTTTAAGGACATGAGGACTTACTGGACTGTCCTTAGCCAGCTTGCAATCCATGAGAGATTTAACCGTCTGGTATCTCTCTGTGCGAGCTTGCTCCTGAAACAAAGCTTTCAGGCTGTTAATCATCTCAATGGGTGACAACACGTTCTCATATTGCTTCTGCAGCTCAGAGTTCATGGTCACCAGCATTAGACAAGTAACATCTTTGACATCCGCTGAATGCTTATCCCAAGCATTCTTTTCTGTCTGCGGAGCATTGGAACGTGGCCTCTCGGTGAGAACTCTTTCAAGGACATATTCCTTGTTCTCTTGCCTGAGAACTATTCTCAGGTTCCGATACCATTCCAAGAAATTAGATCCATTTAATTTGTCCTTCTCAAGGACGGATCTTAGTGAGAAAGTGTTGATGTGATTTGAGACAGACATAGCTGTAATTCAAAAAGAGGTAGATTTTAGTTATAAAGCACAAGAAATGAGAATTCTTATCTAATAAGAAAACTCGCATTGTATTCAAACTATGTTTCCTCATATGAATACAATGAACCAAGATCCTCAGATCACCAAAATTCGAGTGGACGACTCGCCATCACCCAAACTTTAGTCATCCAGGTAAGCAAATCATTGCTAATTGTACCCAGTACAACTCTTGGTCGCGGATAAGACAATCCATGTCATATCCACTCCGATGTCTCTGGGCCCAGAACTTCTGATGGCCCAGTCAAGTAAACCAATCTCTTCGGTCTTGTGATCATTGACAGTCGCACTGCAAGTCTATCAATGATCACCTGCCTTACTCATGTAGCTGTGGATACCAAGGACTCCAAGACTATCCAATCAGCGAAACGAGTCTTGACAGTAGACAAGATCGGGCAAGACATCAAGATCACTTGATATTTAGTTGAGGAAAAGAACCGATTTATCTTGATGCATATCCAATATACATTCAAGGATTTATTTATTTATTTAAAACATTCAGTTTATTTAGTTTAGATTCATCTACAACTTTTAGGATTAAATAGTTCTGGTATATGCAAATATGTAGTCCAACTAACATGTCTGCGAGCATTGTATCGATCGACGCCAACCATTGGTATCGATCGATGCAATCAAATTTAAACCGCTCTTCGATAACCGGTCTAACCGAATCGAATTTACATAACCGATTCAATCCAATTGAACCAGTTTTGTTTAATAGTCCATGTCGATCATCACACACTGTGTGTCGATCGATATGACCAAACCAGAACCAATTTGGTTAATCAAAATTAACCGAGCGATACAACCTGTTCAATCCAATTGAACCGGTCTGTCAACTTTCTTTGCCTGTGTCGACCAACACACCCAGTGTATCGATCGACGCAGCAGGACCACGGGTACTCGATCTCAGATCGAAACCCTAAAATTAATTACGGATTTTCGCTTTGTGTCGACCGACACACGCTTTGTGTCGATCGACACTTTGCGACAAACCCTAAATTTTATTACCAGTTTTCGCTCTGTGTCGACCAACACACGCTTTGTGTCGATCGACACCCTGCGATAAACCTAAAATTTTAACGCGTTCTGCCGCGGCGTGTCGACCGACACACGCTTTGTGTCGATCGACACAGTGCATTTTCATCAATTCTTCGTCTTTTCAAACGGAACAAAACCGAGAATATAACATGAAAACACGATTTGAACATGCAAAAATCAATTCAACAACATCAGGATTCGAATTATTTTGCATCAAATTCAATAGCTAAACCCTAACACGCTCTGATACCACTGTTGGATCCCGATGGATCTAGGGTTTGATATATTGAATGAAAACCAACCTCGTTGTTACCTTTCTGGCAGCGGAATTGAGATGGTGAACGAGATCAGTGGAGCAACACAAACGCCTTGCCTCTACCAGATACACACGCACGCTTCACTGGAAACGGGATGCTAGTGCCGGATCAACGGGATCGATTCTCTCTGGTGTGTCTAGTGTTTCTCTCAAGAAAACTGGACGGCTCCTCTGTTTAGGTCGAAACTTTTACAGTTTTATTCGACCTAAACGTGCTTAACGGGCCAGACTTAATTAAGCCTAAACTCGAAAAGCCTGTTCGGAAAATCCGAACTGTGTCGACCGACACACACGCTGTGTCGATCGACACAACACCATTTTGTCGATATTAATGTGTATCCAATACACATTAGTATGATCATTACCATAATGATCATTCCCATGTCGTAGCTTCCAGTTCGCTTAGGTGTGTGACCCTATAGGATCATATAACACTGGCAGTAAGTCCATGACCTACAGTTTGCAAGAGGCTTCTAGCAAAGCATTGCAAACGCCCAGTATTATACGAATGTCTGATCTCGACACACAACTATCACAGGAGTGAGTACAAGTGTGATTTCAGGACACCATCCCAACATCAACAACTTGGGTCTTCCCCCTAGTCATCACGGGACTCCTAATCTTTATCTTTTTTGCTGGAACGTTCTCAACGGATTCAACAGCTCTCTTCTTACCTTTTCTGCCCTCGTCCTTCTCGGCCTCAGGTACTACCTTCTCAGCCTCTGTTACTTCCTTTGCTTGCTCTGTTTCCCCCTTGTCTTCCACGGTTTCTTCCTTCTCTTTTTCTTTTTCTCTCTTCTCTTCTTCCTTCTCTCGCTCTTTTTCTCCCTTCTTACTGCTTTTCTTCGCATTCTTCTTTCTTCCCTTTCTTTCCTTTCTTTCCTCTTGCACGTTAACAACAATAGGCTCACAAACGATTCCTTCAAAAACACCATCATCGGCAGTAACCTCAGGCTCTCTTGGTAATGTCTCCTTAACACCCGCTCTTAGTGCATTCACAACCGATTCCATATCGGTTAATCTACCGTTATACGTCTCAGTCAACTCCTTGAACTGAGCGTCGTAATACATCTTCATTCGAGACTCTATTTCCTCATTTCTCTTCTTGATTAATTCCTCCACATCCGCAAGACTTAAAACAGTAGGAGTAGGAGCCCCTTCCGGATACTTCGCAGCCTCATTCCCAGCATCACTCTCAGACGCCTCATGAATCGCACGAGGTTGCTCTTGAGCCTGAGACGCACGACCAAACACATCTTAGTTCAAAAGTTCTTCAAACCAGATTGTCTTCTTCTTCTTGAGCAGCCTGTTCCAACCATCGACTATTGGGTCATCCACATCATTCCAGCCAGAATCAGCGTCCATGGTATTCTCTAGAAGCGTCATTTCCATGGGAGATGCCTCCTAGATGCTTTGAATATCCTGGAAATATAAGAAGAAACAATTAAATATCAACCTCAAAGTATGATACGAGATACTAGGATTAGTAGTATGATATGAGATACTAACCTTGGTAGTTCCAAGCTTCTCATTTATCTCTGAGATACGGAAAAACCTTGACGCCACGGTTTTATACCTCATCTTGCACATTCGCGGGCAATCCTCATTCGCACCCTGAACCCTTTCTCGGAAATGGTTTTTCAGAACTGGGATGGCCTCAAATGCAAGGACCTCCAGAGGAACAATGCATCCAGGAAATACCCATGAAGGGGGGTGCCACTCCTCCGGTATGGTCAATGAAGTGCAATATGCCTTTGACGTTCTCCTCGAATGACAAACGCCCCCACGGAAAAGTCTTGCACATCTCGAGATCATCAATGGCTCTGAGGAAGAAACTCTCAACGGAAGTAGCTCCTTTGCATGTCTTCTTCTTCCCAATGATCACGGATGACAAGAAGTACATGACAGCCATCTTCAAACGATCATTGCCATACTTTCTCTTGCCAATATTTTTTTTCGTTTTCATAGCTAGGAACTGCTTCTCAACTTCTTCATGTGTAACCTTCTCTTCACCAAAGTACTTAGCAATAAAACCTGAGCCACCACCAAGGGATTCGTAGTGGTTTGGATAGGAGTGACAGAACAACCCCGAAATGAGTGCATGCTCCCTAATGGAATAGCGGATTGGAACGCCGTTGACAATAAACCATAGCTCCATCTTCTTATCCACAGCCGTGACCCTTACAAGAATCATCCACAGTCCCATCCATTTTGAGCTTGTCTTCTGACCCATGTGGAAGAAGTGCTTGAATTGTGGATGCTCATGGAACCAATCAAGCTCATCATCCTCGAGAATGTCGTCTACAGTCTTCACAGCTTTGGCGATGTAGCACTTAGAAGAGAGCTTTATCGTCTTCACATACTCTGTGGGAGGGAAACACATCCTGAGGGGCTGCATTGGTTCGGTTTCGTCCTCTGAATTCTGCACACACAAAAAGTTAGACCAAGTATTACCCAGTTATACTAAGTTTTTCCAAGTTTTACAAAGTTTTACACGAAAGTAATACTAAGTTTTACCAAGTTTTACTCTAACTATACTAAGTTTTACTAAGTTTTACCAAGTTTTACCAAGTTTGACACCAAATTATACCAAGTTTTCTGTCTTTTCCAAATCAAAGTTTCACTAATTCCTACTAAGTTTTACATATCCGAAATCGACAAAAATTATACGTGCAAGGCCCCATAAATGGAAATACGTACCATTCCTTCCTCGAGTTGTTCACTGTGGTGGGTTAAAGAGCAGATTTCACTGGTTCGAACAACTTCTTCTTCTTCGTGAAACCCTAGTCCTGGAACGCGGGAATCTTCAACTTCATCCTCCTCGACTACGGCTTTCTCTTCATCGTCTACGGCTTTCTCCCCCTCGTTTATCCCTCCGGCTTCCTCCTCCTCATCGTCTTCTGTATCATCGTCCTTTTCTTCCTCGTTCTCAATCTCTTCGTCGTCTTCCTCTTCTTCCGCATTCTCGGATTCTTTTTCCAAGTCTGTTGTTTTTTCTTCTTCATCAGTTTGTTTCCACACAACATCGGCTTGTAGATTCGCCTCTTCTCTCGGGTCTCTCTTGGTTGAGGATTCGTTTGGAGGAATCGATTTATCCTCTACTATCTTCGACTTTCGGAATTTCTTTCTCCCATAACTCCGCATTTTTACTTCTACAAATGGAGGATTGAACTTCTTTTTTGGTCGGAAACTGTAAGAAGAAGGGAAGACGAACAGTTAAGAAAAAACGATTTTTGATTTTTTCCTTAAGTCATTTTTGGATTTAAAGAGTAGATCCGACTCAAGTGGATCGACCAAACTCTTTGGGTCAACCCAGGTTGGGTTGTAAATAAGTTATAAAACACATGTCTAGCTGTTTTTAACCCCTTCTCACGTATTAAAAAAAAAAAATTGAATTAATGGGAGAGGAGTATATGGGACTTTGACTTTGAGTCAAAGAGCCCTAGAGAATTTGATCCCAAAACGAAGTTGTTTTAAAAAGTTGTTTTATTTAAGCGTTTCCATTGAAACGCTGCCGTTTTGGGTCGCTGTACCCTTTTGAACTATTATAACTGTGTTATGGATAATTACGAATGTCCATTATTATTATTTTTTTTCGTCTAAAATTTCATATATTAAACAAAGATCGAAACCAATTTTACAATATTGTCGGAACAACCGGAAACTGAAGACCGATACTAGTAAGAAAACTAAACCCAAAAGAGGGAGACCATTGCTCTAATGTTTTGAGGAAAATTGAAGCCGAAAAGAATAAATCTTCCGGAGACCAGTCCTTTTAAAACGAGAAACACCAAACAAAACCTCTCTGGATAGCGGAAAATCAGAAGAGAAAGTGGAAGCCGAACCACTACCAACCTTAGACTAAGCAAAGAAAACCACCGAAACCGGAAGAAACCCCGAGGCAAACGGCAAACCGCTAACCTAAACCCAGACCACTGGCGGAGCCACATACAATGGGAGGGGGGCATATGCCCCCACTACTCTTTAAAATTTTCATATAAATTTTCATTAGTTCTTTGCAATTATATCCCCATAATTTTTTAAACATTGAGGATTGCCCCCCATGAAAATAATGTGTGCCTCCGCTAAAGACCCAGACTAAGATTAGGAAACAAAAGAAACACAAGACGCAAATCTGAACTCCTTCTACCTGATCTTAATCCCAACAAGTCTAAATCAAAATCTATGCATCCCCACACAGGGTAAGCCTTCCTAGACCTGATAAACGAAACGACTAAAGGACAAGACTAATTATTCAAACAAAACTAAAGACGGCAGAAAGGAGCATAAGGAACATATTCAATGCAACTAAAGATAACCCTAATCGATCTTTAATCGAAGCACACCAAAGCCCAAACCTTAGACTAAGACTACAAGCCCGCATCCAAGAGAGAAATGTCGATGAACTAGAACAAAGGGAATAAAATACACAAACTCATCCACCGGCTTGTAGAAAGCAATAAACAAAAAGGCAAGAGGAGACCGGATGACGACACCACCGGTACACAGAGTAACCAAGAGACGCAGCCGAACCAAGAGGAGGGAAGCAAACCAATCAGACCATCACCGGAAAAAACTCCGGGCAGAAATAGCCACACCTCCAAGACATCAGAGAAAAAAACATAACTCCCCAGACGCTGCACAAAGATACGAGCCATGCACCCACCGGATCTCCTAGAACCAGAGTATAAACTGAACCTACACCGTTGAGGATAGAGCTGAACGCTGAACCAAACACAGATCGAGGCTAAATACCGGAAGAGAAACAAAGTCTCAAAACCAGCCACCACCGAAAAGTTGCGGAGCAACACCAAAACAGAGGAAAGTTGCAGGTGACCACACAAGCAGAAGGACTCAAACCAAGCTCGAGATAAGAGGCCCACACCATCGCCAGAACACTCCGATAACTCCACCCCACCGACGGACTAGAGAAGCTCGCGACCCTTCACCAGCAAAGAAACTTTGGCAAAGGATCCATACAAGACGGCCAGAGAGAGAGACGGAGGCACCGACACCACGGACCACCAAAACCCGAGGCACAAGCCGACCCTAAACCCACCGCGGATCCCAAACGTTACCTTGCCGGAAAGAAAAAAGAGGAAGGGGGAAAGGAAGGGACGGCGCCGGTGCTGTCTGAGCCACCACGCGTCGTCCGTGATGAGATCGGAAAAAAAGTGTTTGGAGGCGGCGGCTCTTGTTAAGAGAGAATAAGGGCGAACCCGTGCCAAACTTTATTTGGTTTGGGTTTTAATGACGAATGTCCATTATATTCTACGTATATTCTATAAAATATTTTTAATTGTTAGTTTTTTGGACAAATCGACTATCCAACAGGTGGATGGGAATGTAGAAATGGAGAAAGGCACCAAGACCTCTTGGAAAGGGTCCAGAAGTGTACGTGGATCCGAACGGAGGAGAGCAGTTTAGGTGGGGATGAGAAGGAAACATCGAACCCAGATGAGGTAATAAACAATGCGCTAGAATCAATCAACCAAGACACCACCAATAATATAAGTTTCCTTTTTCTTGTAATTGTTTTGTTTAAGCGCTAAAAATGTATATTAACATCGATAAATATGAGGAAGAATGATTGGTTTACAGATTCTAATATTTGAATTAACAGCACCAATACAGAACGTGCATATTTGTGTTTGCATAACATGTATTTATATTAATATTGCGTTAAATAGCATGTTAACTTCTTTTACCATTAGATGTACTCTTTGTTCGAAAACTCGCTAGGCGCTATCCGTGCGGCTGATCCGGACTTAGCGAGTTGATGGAAAATCGAGGATTAAGTGGGGATTATACGGGGCCTAGTTTTTAGGGGGTTTTATATATATATATATATATATATATTAAATAACTTAAATAAAACATAAAATATTTGTTTAGTCTGGTGGTTTATGCACTAAGATACAGAGTCGTGGTCTCGGGTTCGAATCAAACTTATGGAAATTTTTAGCTATTTTCATCTCTAGATTAAATGAAGGGGAAAATGGATATTTTCTTTTCATCTTCTTTAAAGTGTATGCGCGTCCTGGAACCCTAATTTCCGGGGCTGCGATTCTTTCTTTCTTCAAAAACCAATTTTACAGGATTCTTCTTCTTTCCATAACCTTATGACTATGTTCTCACAAGAACGAAGCCCTAAACTTGGCCATTACCCACTGAGCAGAGATGGTGCGAGTAGCAGGGAGGAGGCTTTTGCTGTGAAGTTAGTAGTGGATCCTCTGAATACCTGATTAGATATGAGTGTCTTTAGTAGGTTGATTCGCGTGGGGTTTTCTAACAGTCATATAGCTACTGCAGGTGTAATATCATGTTCCAAGAAATGGTCAACGGGCAGCAGAAAAGTCAACGGAGGGCAGTTTTGTAACTTTAAGAAGTTAAGGGGCATTTTGGTAATTTTACCACAATACGAGCCGGAAGTGGAAATGGGCCAAGTGATCTTCTTTTTGTCCATAAAGAACATTTAGAAGACCAGAAATGGAAGAAGCGGAGTCTAAACGAGTTTTACGGACTATCGGGAAAGGAAACCGATATAACCGATAAAACTTGTAAAATTCATTACTGGAGCTACGGGAGTCCGACTGAGGTGAAAAAACTTGCTAAATTCTTCTAAAAGAGTCTAGTATTTTTTTTTAAAAAGCCTGGAAGATTTATTTCAGAGGTTACGTAGTTTTAAAGATTGCGAATGGAAACCGATAAAACCGAGAAAAAGACAGAAACACCTCTAAACGTGCTCCATAAATTATGAAACTTTGACCGCGGCTCCACTCAATTATGGAGAGGTTATGGTTAAAAGGATTGAGCAATATTTGATCCCTGGATTAAGTTATAATATTTAGACCATTAAGAGGTAATTAGTGGCTAAAAATCCAAAATAAATTCATAGGAGCTTGGGCTTGGACCAGGGTGATTGGGGCTGATTACTAAGGTTATTTGGGACCTAAATAAAGCCCAGTATGAAGAATGGGCCACGAAATCTGGTCCAAGAAATTATGAAGCTTCTTGATATTTTAGGTGCATGAATCTAAGTTTGTGAGTTATCATTAATCCAAGGGCTGCATGGAGGAGGCTACAAGTGGATGGTGGATGATAAAATGCATTGTTTTTGGATGGATTTTGGTGGAAAGTTCGTGGCATAAGATGGAGAAGAAGAGGAGACAAGTGGAAGATGGAGATCACACCACTTTAGCTGTATAAGGAGGCCTTGGGTCACTTATTTTCTTCACACCAACAAAGAAAGAAAAAAGAAAGGTAAAGAAGAGAGAAAGAAGAGAGAAAGAATAAAGGGAGAAGGGAAGAAGAAGCCGGAGCAAGAGAAGAAGAAGAAGAAGAAGAAGAAGAAGAAGAAGAAGAAGAAGAAGAAGAAGAAGAAGAAGAAGAAGAAGAAGAAGAAGAAGAAGAAGAAGAAGAAGAAGAAGAAGAGAGCGTGAGAGAAGAGAGAGGAGAAGAAGAAGATGGAGAGAGAGAGAGAGAGAGAGAGAGAGAGAGAGAGAGAGAGAGAGAGAGAGAGAGAGAGAGAGAGAGAGAGAGAGAGAGAGAGAGAGAGAGAGAGAGAGAGAGAGAGCTTGAAGAAGAAGAAGAAGAAGATGGAGAGAGGAGAGGCGTAAAGCTTGAAGAAGAAGAAGATGGAGATGAAGGAATTTCTAGCAGATTCCTAATCCAATTAGGCAATCCTAGTCTGAATTCCAAGCCTAGGATCTAGGGTTCATGTAATTGAATCATTGGGATCTCAGAATTACCTGGTGATTAATGCAGCGGAAGTCTTAGCAAGTAATCGAGATCTAGAGCGCCTCAAGTGCTGCACCTCTACTGGTATCCACACGCACACAGAACTGGACAGCAGGGATGCTAGTGCCTATCAGAGATCTGATCTCCAGAGAGTTTTCTTTTCTATTTCTGGTGGCTTTCAATTAGGTTTTAATCGAGTTTAGGTCGACCATATATCTTATATATGTCGACTTAAACCGCAACGGGATTAACTAATGATTAAACCGATTTAATCTGCTAATCCGCGAGTTGTGTCGACCGACACGCTCTTTGTGTCGATCGACATAGTCGATCCGTGTCGACCGACACACATAGTGCGTCGATCGACACTGCCCAGAAAAGATGACATCGAATGCATATCAAATATGCATTCATCCGATCATTACATTAATGATCAACCTCACATTCAATGTCCAGTTTGCTTAGGTGTGTGACCCTGTAGGATCATATAACACTAGCAATGAGTTCTAAACTCATTGATCATAAGTGGCTTCTAGCAAAGCATTATGAGTACCTAGTGTCATATGATTGTCTCATCTCGACAACACGACTTTCTCTCAGAGTAAGTACAAATAGATTTCAGGACATTCCCAACAATCTCCCACTTGTACTGGAATCATCTATTCCTATAATCCCTTCGTCACTATATCTCGATCCGGCATAAGGCAAGATCCGTGTCATCCTTATTAAGCCAAAATCATGTTCATCGAATTCCGATTCATACTGACAAGACAAACGACTGACAATCACCTCGTTTGAGTGTGGCCACACATTTTCTCAGTATCAAATCTTCGATGGGCCCTGAGATATTTATCTCCTGTTATATAGGAGGGACAATTCCCATCTTGTTCCATCCCTGTTCCTTCACACGCTTCATGATACGCCCAATCAATGTCTTTATGATCACCAGTTACGGCTGACGTTTGACAAGGTCAAAGCGTACCAATTCACATGTAAGAAATCATGATGAACTCAGGTCTAAGGACTATACTCTATAGTCGTAATGAAAACTCTCATGACACTTATATAACTATCCCGTAGAGTTCTCATCAGTGGGTCATGTCCGATCATGTGTTCTCTAACACATACCTATGTGATTGACTTTAATACTCTTATTAATGACTCCATGAAACTTAGTCATCAGTCACCTCACATACTACTCTCACGTGGTTGTTAATGTCCCACTTTAACAACCTCGACCAGGGACAAACATAATTTATGTCATTTATTATTTATAGGGTTTCATGATCAAGTCACATACTTGATGACCTATAAAATGTCATAAATTACTTTGGGACTATTATTTAATAACCATTATTAAATAATACAGATGTCAGATTTCAATAACATAATCATATTATGTTTATACGAACATCATATCATAACTAAAATTAATAACATTGACTCCCACTAAAATTAAGATCACATCTTAAGACATCTAATGCCTTTAGCAGTAGCCTGACCCTCATTCGCCCTAGCTCAGCGTGTGTCGAAGGACACTGCGTCTTGCTAAGAGTAATACCAAGAGTCATTTGCACAAAGTCCTTCTTGGAATCATGCATACTGGATCTGTGTAAGAACTTATCACATAAGTATCTTGACACAATCCAATTAGCTTGTCTAATCTATCTCCATAGATTCTTATTCCAAGAATGTATATGGTTTCTCCCATATTTCTCATCGAAAAACAACTTTCGAGTCAAGTCTTAAAAGACTTATACAATGGAACTTCATTTCCGAGAAGTAGTATGTTATCAACATACAATACTAGAAATGCAATTGCGCTCCCACTAGTCTTCTTGTAAACATTCGGTTCCTCTTCATTTCTGATAAAATCAAACATTTTGATTACTTTATCAAAACGAATATTTCAACTCCGAGATGCTTGCTTCTATCCATAAATGGATCGATGAAGCTTGCATATCTTCCTAGCTTCATTAGGATCAATGAAAACTTCAGATTATGTCAGGTACACATTCTTTTCTAGAATTCCATTAAGGAAAACTGTTTTCACATCCATCTGCCAGATCTCATAACCATTATGAGTGGCGGTTGCTAGGAGAATCCGAATGGATATAAGCACGGTGTCTGGGATTAGGTTTCTTCACAGTCAATACCATGAATTTACTTGAAACCTTTTGCCACCAACCTAGCTTTGTATATCTGAATATAACCATTTTCGGATTCAGCGGCTTTTAGCCACTTTCGGAGTCAAGGCCCATCATTGCTTCTTCAAATTTCGCAGGCCCGTCACTTTCAATGATCAGTAGATCACGGCAATTGGTTACGAGAAATCCCCATTTCTCGGGTTCGTGACGGATCCTATTGGATCTACGAGCTTCAGTCTTGTGTTAAAAGTCACGCACATATCTCATATGTAGACTTTTACCACGATCTAATTAACCAAGATTTAAACCGTAGTTAATTAAATCATAAACCAAAATATTTTGGTTCGCGACCTGTGTCGATCGATGCAACTTTTGCGTCGATCGAAACATCTTTAAAACTCGCTTTTGAATGTATATCTAATATTCATTCATCAGATCCTTGCAAACCTCAGGCACCACAGTTGCAGGTTCTACAACTCTTTGTAGATCCAACTGCTGCTCTTCCTCATCGGGTTGAACAGTCTCCTGTGATTCTCGAATTTATTCGAGTTGTACTTTACTCCCACTGTTCTTCTTGGAAAGAAAGTCTTTCTCAAGAAAACATAGTTCCGAGCAACAAACAATTTGTTCTCAAACTGGTTGTAAAAGTAGCACGCCTTGGTTTCGTCAGGACAACCAATGAAGCAGTACTTATCAGATTTGGGTGTGAGCTTATCAGAGATTGAACGTTTTATATAAGTCTCACAACTCCAAATCTTCATGATGGATAAATCAGAAACATTTCCATTCCACATCTCATGTGAAATCTCTGTAACTGATTTTGATGGAACACTATTTAATGTAAACTCAGACCTTTCCTAGAGCTTATTCTTAGAAGGATAATGGAAGATCTAAGTGATTCATCATTGATCAAACTATATCTAATAAAGTTCGATACATGAGGATTGAATTGTGAAACACTTTCACAATCTATTAGATGATCACTTAATTATTGACTTAAGTATCCACCTCCATGATCTCATCATAGAGCTTCAACTCTTTTGCCAAATTGATTCTATACTTCATTCTGGAACTCTTTGCACTTTTCAAAAGATTCTGATTTATGTCTTATTAAAGAGACATAACCGTACCTACTGAAAATATCAGTAAAGGTAATGAAGTACTGAAAATTTTCTCTAGCATTACTGCTCATCGGCCCATATACATCCGTATGCATAAAGCCCAATAAGCCTCTGGCCCTTTCATTTTATCCGTTCGCGACCTGTGTCGACCGATGCATTGTTTGTGTCGATCGACACTACCCCTTTTTCGAAAGGGGCCTTTGTCATTTTACCCAATAAACAAGATTCACTTTACTCATTGTGATTCATAATCAGATGAGCCCAAAAGCCCATCACTATGGAGCTTCTGAATCCGTTTCTCATTTACGTGGCCCAAAATGACAATGCCAGAGAGAAGTTTGATATTAATGTTATAGTTAGGCACATTCTGGTTTATAACATAAAAATCCATTCTCTAATGGATTGCTACTATAAAATATATCACTGTAATCAAATGAATAACACTTATTCTTAATTTGAAAACTGATATCCTTTCATATCCAAACAAGGATTAGAAATGATCTTTCTGCTCATAGCAGATACATAGTAGCAGTTTTAAGTTCAAAACATGCCATAAAAGGAAAAACAAATGAAATACTCCTACGGTTAATGCAGCAACTCTTGCTTCATTTCCACGCGTAGATCCACTTGTCCTTTCTCCATAATCCTACTTTTGCTCAGGCCCTGCACATTTTCACAAAATATGAGTACCACAGCTGGTATCAAATACCCAATAAGTAGGACTGTAAGAAGTAACATTTACTTCTATAACATAATATCTGAATAAGAAGTCTCGTACGTCTTCTTCAGCTTCTCATAATCTTCCAAGAATTTATTGCAGTTTCTTTTCAAATGCCCATAACCATTACAATAACGGCACTTAACATCTTCAGAAGGGCTGGTTTTAACCTTAGGAGCTTGGCCAAACTCGCTTAGATTCACAATCGAGCTCGTCTTTCCATCACCTTTGTTCTTACCAAGTTTCTTAAACTTTTTACCTTTTTGTACCATAAGGACATCCGGGGTGTCCTTCTTGATGTTAGGTTCAGCAGTCTTAAGCATCCCATGCAATTCAGTCAACGTCTTCGTCAAGTTGTTCATGTTATAGTTCATAACAAATTGATCATAGCTTGACGGCAGTGACTGTAGAATGATGTCAGTAGCCAACTCTTGGCTAATGGGACAATCCAGTTTCCCCAGGTTATCAATATAACCCATCATCTTAATGACATGAGGACTGACTGGTTCGCCCATTGGTAGCTTGCACTCAATCAGAGACCTAACCGTCTGGTATCTCTGAGTTCGTGCCTGCTCCTGAAACATACTTTTCAGGCCAGTGATCATCTCTTTTGGCGACTCCACGTACTCATATTGCTTCTGCAATTCCGAGTTCATGGTAGCCAACATGAGACAACTCACATCCACCGCATCATTAGAATGCTTATCCCAAGCATCCTTATCTGACTGCCATGCATTGGCTCGGTACTTCTTGGGGAGAACTTTCTCAAGGACATAGTCCTTTTTCTCCTGTTTGAGAACAATTCTCAAGTTCCGATACCATTCAAGAAAGTTGGATCCATTTAACTTGTCCTTCTCAAGGATGGATCGCAGGGAGAAATTGTTACGATGGTTTGTGCTAGACATAGCTGAAAAACAAGGGAGGTTTAGTTATGATGTTCAAGAAATGAGAAGTCTTAACAATTAAGAAAACTCGCATTATATTCAAACAATGTTTCCTCAAATGAATATAATGATCCAAGACCCATACTTCACTAAACTTGAGTGAGCCACTAGCTATCACCCAACTTTAGCTATCTAGGTAAGCAACGACCTTGCTAGTTATATCCAATGTAACTCTTGGTTGTGGATCGACATCTTATGTCCAATCCACCTGATGTCTCTGAGCCCAAAACGATTTTGATGGCCCAGTCAAGTAAACCAATCTCTTCAGTCATGTAATTGTTGACGCCTTGCACTGCAAGCCCATCAACACGATTACTTCCTGTCTTACTCATGAAATCGTGGACATCTTGCACTGCAAGTCTATCACACAACTAAATGAGTCTTGACAGTTGACAAGATTGGAAAGACATCAAGTATCACTTGATATTTGGTTGAGGAACGGAACCTTTAAAACGTTCAGTTTTATTATGTTTTAATTCTTATAATTAATTGATTTATCTTGCTTTGGTTATGTGATTGCAGGTTCCATAACCCAATCATCGAATCTTATGTCGACCGACACTACTATAGTGTCGATCGATGCAGAATAACCAAAAGCAAACCGCGATAACCGATCAATCCAATTGATCCAGTTTTGAATACCGGTCAGTGTCGATCGATGCTACATTAGCATCGGTCGATACCAACCTGATCAAACCAATCGCAATTAAACCATTCACTTTGTTCAACCATTATTAACCAAGCTCGATAACCGGTCCAATCCAATTGAACCGATTCATCAATTTCGCGAGGTCTGTGTCGACCGACACAACTCTTGTGTCGATCGACACTGGGTGAATAAGTTTTATTCGGGTTATCCTTCTGTGTCGACCGATACCGGATTGGTGTCGATCGACACAGTGCGATAAGCCCTAATCGTTTTTCAATCAAAAAACCTAAAAACTAGATTTTCATGAAAACGAATTTTAGCATGCTTGTATCAACTATACAGAGATTCAGATTCAACTAATCTAATCAACATGCTACAGATTCAATGGAACCCTAAAGCTCTGATACCACTGAATGAATTTCTAGCAGATTCCTAATCCAATTAGGCAATCCTAGTCTGAATTCCAAGCCTAGGATCTAGGGTTCATGTAATTGAATCATTGGGATCTCAGAATTACCTGGTGATTAATGCAGCGGAAGTCTTAGCAAGTAATCGAGATCTAGAGCGCCTCAAGTGCTGCGCCTCTACTGGTATCCACACGCACACAGAACTGGACAGCAGGGATGCTAGTGCCTATCAGAGATCTGATCTCCAGAGAGTTTTCTTTTCTATTTCTGGTGGCTTTCAATTAGGTTTTAATCGAGTTTAGGTCGACCATATATCTTATATATGTCGACTTAAACCGCAACGGGATTAACTAATGATTAAACCGATTTAATCTGCTAATCCGCGAGTTGTGTCGACCGACACGCTCTTTGTGTCGATCGACACAGTCGATCCGTGTCGACCGACACACATAGTGCGTCGATCGACACTGCCCAGAAAAGATGACATCGAATGCATATCAAATATGCATTCATCCGATCATTACATTAATGATCAACCTCACATTCAATGTCCAGTTTGCTTAGGTGTGTGACCCTGTAGGATCATATAACACTAGCAATGAGTTCTAAACTCATTGATCATAAGTGGCTTCTAGCAAAGCATTACGAGTACCTAGTGTCATATGATTGTCTCATCTCGACAACACGACTTTCTCTCAGAGTAAGTACAAATAGATTTCAGGACATTCCCAACAGGAGAGAGTATAAGCGTGAAGATGAAGCTTGAGGAGGAAGAAGAAAGAAAGAAGATGAACCGTGAAGAAGTAGAAGAGAGAGAGAAGAAAAAGAGCGTGAGAGAAGAAGAAGGAGAGAGAGAAGAAGAGAAGAGAGAGTAGAAGAAGAAGAGAAGCGTGAGAGATGAGAAGAAGAAGCATGAAGAAGGGGAAGAGAGAGAGAGAGATGGAGGAAGACCGGAGAGGAGAAAGAAAAGGAGGAGAGAACCGGAGGAAGAAGAAGAGAGAGAGGCAAGAATAAGAAGAAGAGAGGGAGAACCGGAAGAGGAGAGAGAGAACCGGAGAGAAAGATAACCGGAGGAGAGAGAGAGAGAACCGGAGGAGAGAAAATGAGGAAAGAGAAGATGGTCCGAAGGTTCATCGGAATCACCAAGGTCAAGGTCGGGTCAAAGTGAGTCAACGGTTCGGGAAGGGTTCAGGGTATCAGCGGGTTTAGTTCGGGTCTTGGGAGTTCCGTCAATCCATCCATCTGTCGTCATAATAACACTGTGAGTCGGCTAAATTGTGTGTTGCATTTAGTTAGAATCATTTAGATCCAGAATTGATAAACCGTAGTTTAAGTTGCATACCTGATTGATTAAATTGGTTAGAACGGCTAGGTTGATTAATAACTCGGTTAATTAATTAAACGGTTAGGTTAAGAGATGCATGCTAGTTAGCTTATATCCGTAATTGTTGATAGTTCGTAGATTGCTTGATTGGGTGTTGCAATAATTGATTGATAGTTCGTTGATTGCTTGATTGGGTGATGCATACATATAGAACGGCATGATAGGAAATATATGTATATATAAGTATTTTAGAACGTATCTAAACAAATCTATATACGGAAAATTATGAGTTGATTAAAATACGGTTAAATGACAAAACACACTTAGAATATAATAACGGGTGGATTAATGAATAAAAGTTAATGAATAATGAGATGTCGGGGAGTTAGTAATCTTACTAACTCTAAACCGACAGATCGAGGACGTACTAAAAGAAAATTAGGAAGTGATAAGAAGTGGTGTGATTGATGGACCGTCTACGGGATTAGTAATCCACTAATCCCAAGGTAGCGGTGAATGAGTAAAGGTCAAGGAAATATTAAAAGACTAATAAACCTAGTTAATTGTTTGTGTTTTGTTGTGATTGATTGTTTGTGTGATTGTGTATCTACTTTGGTGTTGGCCGAGTAGACTGATTGCTTGATTGTTTATCTACTTCGGTGTTGGGCCGAATAGACTGTACTGGTAGATACTTACTCTGGTGCGGGTCCGAGTAAGTTTGGGTGATGTGGAAGTTGGTGATAGGACTTGCGGGATGGATTGGGGATTAAGACAGTGTTTCTATTTGACCTTGTCAGTCTTGCATGATAGAGTCCCAGTGAGTCTGCTTGTTTACATTATTGTTATTAGGACTTTATAGGGTGTGTTAGATTCCGCTAGTCTAAAGATGGTGTTCCGGTACTTCCTGCCCGATTGGATCCTCGGGAGTTTAGAACCTGGTCAGTTCATGTACCTTCGGTAGTGGTTCTGGCAGGTGTTAACCTATGGAGTGACGTCTGTAGGTGTGTGGTCCGGAGAATACGGGGTCGCGTCCTAGGGACGGACTGCATGGAAACTCGGGTTGCCGGGGGTAACTTGAGTCACCGCGTATCGATGGACGGAGAACGGTGTCCTAGTCGTTGGACTTCGTGTTATTGCCTAGGAGTCGTGGGAGGTTTTAGCTACCATGGCGGCAGCTAAGTGTTCCCATGGAAGTCACCGAGTTCGCAAAGTGGGCCCAGATGGTGTGGAGTTATGTAGTACCGCGATAGATAGATCGAGTCTAATCAAGAACATGTGCTGCAGTGTTCTCGATTCCCTTCGTTGATGATTGTGTTGTTATTTGAATGCTTGTGCGTTGTGGAGCTCATCACGTCTTGGTAGCACGTGATCGGCTATTATACTTGATTGTTATTTTGGGTTTGGGCGGGATTAATAGATTGTTAGCAGCCTTAGTTGGGGGCCGTCTCACTGGGTAATCTTAGATTACTCATTAGACTCTTATGTGTTTTTCAGGTTTGGCGTAGCTCGGCGGACGCGTAGGACACTCGGAGTAGTCTCGGGTTGGCTTTGGGTATCGGTTATTACGCATTTTAACTGTTACTTTCGGTTTCGGATTTTGTTGGAACGTTCCGCTAAATGTTTGTATTAGACTGTATTACTATGAATAAGATTTATATTTTTTCAAGTAATAAAAACGGAATAATTCCCTGATATACGGTTTCGTCCGAACCGAACACAACTCGTGGAAGTGGTACAGGTTGTGAAGCCTTGTATCGTGAAAACGAGGTAAACGGAGTCAAAGATAGTTTGGTTCGAGCCTTTGTCTCAAACCAGATTATCTCTGGCTTTCGTATTTTGACAAACTCTTCTCGTATGACTGCTCGGGTTCGATCGGCCATATTCTTGTTTGATTGTTGGCCGGTCAGCTCGTCGGTCAGCGGAAAACGGGAAGGGGGCGTTACAGCAGGTCTTTCCATTGGTCACTTAGTTCTTGTTCCAGCAAAACATTTCCTCGAAAAATCACAGTTTCATATCAAATTTGACTCAATAGAACAATTTTGAAAACAAAGGACTGACTCTAAGAAAAGAGAACACAATGTCAGTAACCACCTCTCCCACACTTAAACAACACTGTCCCCAGTGTTATCGCAGCTTGGGTTCGGAAGAACAAGGTATAACCAGCGAAAATCTCGGAAAATCAGAAACCTTACCTGCAGTCGCGGGTGGTGTCGACAGACACACAACTAGTGTCGAACGACACAAGGTTTTGGTCGACACAAATCTGATCCGAATCGAGCAACCTCGATTATGGTCCGTCTTTTCGAATTTGGTGTCGACTGACACTAGTTCGGCGTCGATCGACACTGCTGTCTGCAATCTTGTTCATCACGTTCTGAAACACCAAAAACCACAAAAGTCAAAGTAAAAAAAAAACAAAAACCAAAAAGAAAAGAAATCTGACCCAACAGTGAGTTGCCTCCCACTCAGCGCTTGTTTTTGGTCATTAGCTTGACTATGGGCAGGAGATCAGAATCCTGGGGGGTTCGACAGAGGCTGTGAGTGCCTCTGCGAAAGTCTCCTCATCCATGGAGGTTTGTAAGCAGTATCAGCATGAGCTTGTCCAAAGAAAGGTGGAATTGATCCAGGGTGGGAGCGTATCTTGGGTGGGATAGATCGTTTCCCTGCATTCACATCAATGAAGTTAGGAGGTTTAAGTTTAGAGGATGCATACCTTTGCTTTGGTGGATGTCTGATGTTTGGAGTTTTCTGCTTATGAGCAGTTGCAGGCTCTGAAGATGTTAGAGTAGATTCCTGAGGAACCACCATCTTCTCTTCTCCAATATCAGACATTGTAGCCTCACAAATCTGAGCTTCTTGTTCTAGCTGAACACCGAAAGCTTGACCATCAATTATGGATTTTCCCAGCTTATCCATTTTGAAGTGCAGAGGCTTATCTCCCAAGTGAAGATCAATCAGACCATGTCTCACATCAATCACTGCTCCGGCTGTAGCTAAGAAGGATCTGCCAAGTATCAGAGGATCATCCAGTTTCATATCATATTTCAACACCACGAAGTCTGTTGGAATCAAGTAGTTTCCAACTCTGATAGGGATGTCCTCTAGAACTCCTTCTGGGATCCTCTTCGATCGATCAGCCAGGATTAGAGAGATCCTAGTCTGCTGGAAGTCTGTCAATCCCAATCTCTCAGCCACAGAGTATGGCATGAGGTTCACACTAGCTCCCAAGTCGTATAAAGAGTGCTTGAAGCTGTCCTCGAAGATAGAGCAGTCTAGCGCAAAGACTCTTGGATCTGAAAGCTTCTCTGGAATCTGATTCAACAGCATATAATTGACTCGCTTAGATACAATCATCACCCTCTCATTCAAATGACCATCAGTGGAGATCATCTTCTTCGCATATCTCTGCACACAAGGGTGAACTCGCGAGGCATCAGCTGGTTGAGTTTCATTCAGCTCCTTATCCATCACCACCATGCATTTGACCACATTCTGCTCATGTTTAGACCTCATAGGAACTATGGGGAACGGTATAGGAGGTTTGTAGACCTTCTCCTTAGCAAAAACATCAGATTTAGACGAAATTGGGTCTGCCCGACTGTAGCGTCGACCGACGCAGAAGTGGTCTCGGTCGACATCACCTAGTGTCAATTTCTGTTCGGGCATGGTCGATTTCTGTTCGTCATGAGAACTCGAAATTGCCGTCAGAACTTGGTGTCGAGCGACACCGGAAGCTATAGTCAAAAGATCAATGTCCATCTCGGTCGATTTCGGTCCGTCGAAACTCTCGAACTCGGGTGTTTCAGTGGGTGTCGACCGACACCGAGGAGGTGTGTCGGGCGACGCTGAGTCTGCAGCTATGGATTTTCGACTGTTATCCACGATTTTCACAGTCTTAACCTCGAATTCTTCTTCATGAATAAGCCTATCTTCTATCTGAACTGAGATAGCATTGACATGGGCATTCTGAGTATACTTCCCCTTGATTGAGCTTGAAATCTGACCCACTTGTATATCCAGCTGCCTCACATGAGTGTTCAAGGACTCAAACTTCCCATTCAGATCTTCATATACAGCATCAAGCTTCTTGTTGAAGTCCACAGTGGTCCTTATCTGGGCCTCAAGTATTTGCTCCATCATAACTTCCAATCTACTCTCATGAGCACTAGTAACAGGAGGTGCCTGATAAGAAGAAGTTCCATATGTCCTCTGATAGGAGTTGCTCTGCTGGAAGGGGTTCTGAAAGGCAGATTTCTGAGCAAAGCCTTGCTGATTTCCAAACTTGTTTCCCTGAAATCCAGAACCACCAATGTAGTTCACATCCTCTTCTTTGCAGCCTTCTTCAGATTCAAACTCCTCAACCTCTTGAGCAAAGTGAACAGCCTTGTTTCCAGCCAGCAAGCTATGAACAGTGTCCAGCTTATTCTTCATCTAAGCAATCTGGGAGCTATCAACTTTTCCACCAGGCACTTTTCTCCTCTTATCAGCATTCTTAGCGTTGTTGCTGCTCATCAAGTTCTCAATCAATACTTTAGCCTGCTCCGGAGTCCTGGTGTTGAAGTTGCCATTGCTGGTAACATCCAGTGATGACTGGTACCAAAGATCAACACCTCTAAAAAAAATGCCATGTAGCTGAACTTCAGAGAATCCGTGATGAGGGTAGTCTCGTTGGTACATCTTAAATCTCACCCAGGTAGTCTTAAGAGGTTCTGTAGGTCCCCGAGTGAATGTCAGAAGGTCCTGTCTGAGCTGATCGGAACGAGCATCATCATATAAATGCCTCAAAAACTCTCTCTTCACTGCGTCCCGAGTGGTCAGCTTTCCAGGTGGAAGTTGCTTTAGCCAAGCTGCAGCCTCTCCAGCGAGAGAATATGGGAAGAGTTTGAGGTGCAAAAAGTCATAACCAACTCCATTGTGCTTCATCCTAGTGATGAAGGCTTCAAAATCCTCTATGTGATCCATAGGCTGCTCATGTGGAAGTCCATGGAAAGGGTGCTGCCTCACAAGTGCGTAGTACGCAGTCTTCAGCTCAAACTCATTTCTCTCAAATATCGATGTTCTAGAACTAGAATCACAATCATATAACAAGCCAACTCTCGCTGCGAATGCTAACTATGTCTAACAACGTAGAAAACCAAATCTCTTTCCGAATTCTAGAGTTCTAAACATGCATTTAATTCAGGTTCTTTCGTTCACAAATTCTCTAAGCCAAATCTCTTTGCGAATATGTTATTTTCTCAGCTATGTTCTTTTCTAATTAATTAATCAACTCTCGCTGCGCTAATCAATCTTATATCAATAATCTAAGTAGCTAGTTCAGATTATGCATTAAGAACAACCTAGATAAAGAACTAGATGTTTTGAATCTAATTAATCAATCAATCTATAATTCCATAAAATCCCTAAATCTAACAAGAAAACTACTCAGACATATCAATCATAGCAATAGACATGATAAAAGTAGAAATCATATAGAAATCCAAAGAGTAAGAACAGGGGTTCGAAATCAAGTTTCTCTCGAGTACAAGATCATCCCCAAAATCTCCTAATCTCTGATTCAATAAAGCTTAGCCTAAACAATGGCTCAAAAACCTAATTAATAATGTAAAACACGATTTGGGTCTTTCTGTAAATATAGAAAACTTTTGGGTAAATATTGAAAATCTCCAAAAGCTGTATTTTTGACGCACAGGAATTTCGTCCTTTAGTAGCGTCGGGCGACACTAAATGCAGACGCACTCAATGAACTCTGTGAAATCCATGTATGCTGCAAAATCCCTCCAAAAGCTCCTAAAATCTCTAGATAAGCTCCAAACATATCTAAACCTGCAAAAGACTCTAAAGACTTCAAATACAAGATTAAAGACTCAATATATACACATATATCATGGTTGAAAACCTAAAAAAACCATGATATATCAGTGGTAGTGGTGTAGGCAGTGAGGGTGGCTTTCCACCGCTGATGCAATTCTTTTAACTCTCGTCACGTTTCTTTTTAACTACAAACTTCGATGTCATCATAAGACATCATCCTAATTAATCTCATTTTGTAAATATACATGGTTTAATAAGATTCTCACTTTGAGGTAAGAGGTTGTTAGAATTAACAACATTTTATTTTTTCTTCCAAGTGTAACAATCATTACTCAGCAGAATCTGACTCGTTCTCTTCATTTCCTGATACCACACCCTCATCTGAATCATTCTCACTTTCCACCCCATCTTTCGAGACCGCGTCCTCATTTCCTTGTCCATCAGTTCCATTTTCCTCGTCTATTTCAGTTGACTCCTTTGCTTTATCATCATCCTTGAGGTCTTTCTTGTTAAACAAATCTCTTTGGACATGAACAACCTCCTCTTGTTGGGAAGACATGATGCGAACAATGACTTTCAATGCAGCAGCTGCTTGATTGTTATCAACAATAGCTTCTTGATCTATACATGGCACTGTGACTTCTACTTCTACTTATGCATCTGCGTGTGATATATCTTTGCACCTGTCTACAAATCCAAGCTCTCCACCCTGCGCAAACTTCCTTGAAACCGAGAGCAGTGACACCCTGAAATAAAATCATAGCCTAGAGTAAAGATATGTCAAGAGAATAACTATGTTAATTACAAAACATCACAAAGAGAGGACATAAATCAATAGAGCAGGGGATATCAGAGGCATGTATAATAGATAAGAAATACCTTTCCAAATGACTTGTTAACGCTTGCATGGAATGCTAAAGTTGGATATTCCTTTGATAATATTCTCAACCATCCTTTAGAGGCCCAAACTGGCACAAGATCACACTTAACAGTAACTTTCTCAATTAAGAACAGTAAACTAAAGCTAACTGAGTTTCCAAAAAATGAAAACGACCAACCTTTATCAACAATATAATCACGTGTTTATGCTTCTGAAGCTCTTTCACAGTTTTCTCCAAATGTTAACACCGAGTACCTTATGGATCCCGAGAATCTAAAACCTGTCAAATACAAAAGCCGCTAAGCCAGAAAAACAATTTAACTCAAAGATGTCTTTTCTATTAGCTTGGTACCTTAATCAAGACATACCTGGACAACTACATCAGATGAGTCTATGACCTTGTAAAGCTCACCCCAAATACACTTACTATGTCCCTTCTCCAACACCGTATGCCTCACAAGATCTCTAAACCCGTCTTTTTCTTCTCCTCCTTCACCAGACGAACCCTGCCCCAGTAAACTCCTCGAATGAATCTTCAAAAGTAGACAAAATGTTTCAATGGATACATCATTTCGTGTACAACAATCTCGAGAAGCTAAATTCGACAATATGTTGGAGAAGAATTCAGTTTTACCTTGAGACTCATCTGCCTTCTTTCCTCAGTCTTTAGTAACCTTATCCTTCTCATCTTCTTCATCGGAAGTAGTGCATGTTGTAACTCTATCATTACTTCTTCCTTTACTTGCCCTCATCTCATGACCGGTATCATCATCAACCTCCATTATTTTCCCTCTCTCTTTTTCGTTATCATCGTCAGAACCCGAGTCTCTTTCACTTTGATTCACTTCGATGAAGCCTGAATAGAGCGTTGAAGTCGTCATTCCCTTAGAATACCGTGGAATCTTTTTTTCTCTCATCAAGTGAAGCCACTACAGCTACATGCTTTGGAAGAGGCTTAACGTGTAACAGAACACGTTCTGACAATGGAAGCAACCCATTGTCTTCTTCTATAAGATGTGACCCCATTCCCTATGCCTCTCCTTCACTCTCAGCTCTACCATCAATCTCATCATGCTCACCCTATTCATTGATACCATTCATCATCTTGTGAATAATCATCACCAATAGATTCAGCTCCCGAGGCGGCCTCACCACCTTGTGAAACATCATCACCGTCTTCATAGACAGCATCATGATCATTTTCTCCTTCAGCTGCAAAATAATGTTCTAGTCTGGCAGTAGATTTGAAACCATGATCTTCGTAAACACCGAAATTGTATGCAGAATCACACAGAGGTGACAATTCACCTTCATCCGCCTCAATTTTGGACGGACCACCAGGTGTATCTGTTTATTAGAAAAATCTCTATCTGTTTATTAGAAAGATTCATTTACTAAAGTCACCATAGATCAATATTTCATGCTTCGAATACCATATGACTTGTCATTCCTTTTGGTGGCTCAACTAACATGTAAATACAATAAATATTACCTCCACATTAGGCTTTGATCCCTGAATCCGATGAGTCCACATGTTACGAATTAAGTCTCTTCGTGGCTCTGTTAAGTAGATCACACATTCTTTTCCAGCCTCGTTCTCATCTTCTCCATTACCATCAACTGTATTACCAGTTCCAAAAATCTCCTGAAGAACATACTTTTTTCCATTCACCCAGAGGATCTGCTTCACTACTCTCGTCTTGCACTCTCCTTTGTCTTTCTCTAAAACCGCATGAGTTATCTGACGGTTTGGTAGAGTTTCAGACTCGGGATGATCTGCTGATGATGATGCATCTTCCTTTACTGCCGCATGATACACATATGTCTTGATTGCCCTAACCAACTCTATCTTTGATAAAGCTGAGAAGTAAATCCATGTTCCACAGGGCAGGCTTGAATTTCTGTCCCAAACATTTTGTAAAACTGAAGGTCGTGGACAGAAACGATCCTCTTTTGATGCAATCAGGTTACACTCTAGGTCTTTCCTAACAAAGAACATCACAATGATACTGTTGATAAAAACACAACAACAAACAACCTAAGAATCATCCATTGATGTAACACCATTGAAGTAACACATGCGCCTGGTCTTCGGCCACAATTCCACTATATAATCTACGGCTCTAAATATGATTATGTAAAAAAGATCTCAAATTTTTTACCTTCCACAAACATTGGCGTCAAAAGGGAAGGAGAGCAAAAGGTTTACATGGTTTTCCTCAGCTCAAATTTCAAGGTCTTCTTGTTCAAATTGATGTCATTCCTTATAGATACCACTTTCTGATGATCAACGTAAGGAAACGGAGAAGCCAACGCCCCATAAGGATCCCATTGACCTTGATTGTGATACGGCGACGAAATCGGCAGATCATAGCCTTTACTGATAGTAGTGCAACGGAGGCGGATCATGGTTTGTGTACGGCGGCGAGGGATTCGAGAGTGGAATTGCAAAAATTGATAAATATAAAGACAAAATTAAAGAAGATCGGAACGATGATCGGGAGAAGGAAGTCGCCAAAGAACGGACACGTGCGATTTATGGAAATATGTTGAGTGAATTTTGTTTGTGCTAGGGGCGATTTATGAATTCGATCGTCACTTGCTCCCTGGCTCTTCAAGTGTAGGAGATTTTTAATTGTACATTGAGGAAGGAAGATAGAGAGACATGACATGTGGCATCTATTTATAACTAAGTTTTCTGCTGAGTTGGCCTATCTCTCTAACCTCAAACAACAACTTTCATATTTCATATAGTATAACTATGAGTTATCATGTGCTACGCGTGGGTTATGAATTAAAATTTGTTGTATTTATATAGGTTTTATCAATGATTTTGATTTTATGTCATATTTTATGTTAAATTATTTAATGTTTTCCGTACTCATATGTTTATGTGATTGGATAATAAACTCGTGATTATTTGGTGATTAAGTTTTTTTGTTTGTATCGTCTACCATTAAGCAATGTGACATATATATTTTTATGTTGAGCATGTGTGATACGCCTGGGTAAAATACATGTACCCGAAATATCAAACCTAAAAAGAACCGAACACGAATCCGAACCGACAAAATTCCCGAACGGGTCCTACTTCTATATCTGAAGAACCGAAACAGAACCTGAACCGAATCGAGAACTGAATGGATACCAGAAATATCCAAATTACAATTATATACCAAAATATTAATATTAATTATATTTAGACTTTATATAACAAAGTTATCCAAATTTATAATTATATACACAAATATATTGGTTATTTTTAGACTAAACTAACTAAATTACCAAAAAAATAAACAAAATATATGAAGGTTTTTGTTATAATTGTCAAAATTTTGAGAAAATTTTATTTAAATATAACAAATTTTTATTTTTGTTTTAAGTTTTTTCGGGTATCCGAACCCGAACCGAACCAGAATGGAACCGAATCGAACCTGGCCGAAATTTGAAATATCCAAATGGATCTTATATGCCTAGACCCGAAAACCTGAAAATCCGAAAGATCCTAACCCGAACGGATATCCGAACGCCCATGTCTAATTTGTGATGTCAAAAATGGTAAGAAAGAAAAAAGGTACACCATATATAAATATATAATTAACAAAAGAGGAAGACAAATACTCCAGATATTTAAATAATATTCATTCTTTACCTTTTTCTTATTAAGTTGGGGTGTCACTAGCACGAGTTTATGGAAGGGCTCAAACTAATATGTAAAGGGAAGTATATCCCATAGATAGACCTTTTCTCCAGATATTTAAATGAGTCGAAAACAAAAAATCATTATGTGGATGTCCGAAACAAATGTGTGTTAGTTTCGCATACCAATAGGATCGAATTCAAAACGTGGTATCGTCGAAGAATTGTCCCCTATCCATGCTTTACTTTTTTTAATTCATATGTGTTGTTCTCTTGTTTATAAGATAACTAAAATATGTGTTCCATTTTAGGATGAAATAATTAAGGGAGATTTGTCAAAAAAGGATGGAAAAAAAGATTATTGTCCCTTTACCCTTTTTCATATTTTACCCTTTTTGACATGATTATCCTTATAATTATTTTTAAAAAATCATATTTTAAATTATTTTTAATTCTTAAAATACGGAAAATTTATCAAAAATAAAAATACACCAATCCGGATTTTTCAAAAAAAAATCCTTGTTATTTTCGAATTTTTATATATTTTTTTCTTACTTGTTCTAAAATAATAGAACTTGAATTCTACCATGTAGAATATGTTTTCTACCGTTTTCACTAACATCCAAAAACTTTAGAATATAAAATCTACCACTTATACTATGATCTAACTTTTGTAGACTGTAAACTCTACGGTTTTAACTGCATTCTAAAAATGTGGAATATGATTTCTACACTTTTCACTATATTCTAAAAATTTAAACATTTTGTGGAATATGACTTCTACACTTTTCACTATATTCTAAAAATTGAATTTTTTTTTGTAGAACACGTAATCTGAAGTTTTAACTTTATTCTAAAATTAGATAGAATTTACATTCTACAAATTACTCATTATTCTAACTTTCGTGGAACATACAATCCACAATTCTCTCTTTCTTGTACATTTTGTGGAATGTATATTCTACGAAATCTGTTAAAAATTGGAAAAAATCTAGGAACAAAATATATGCTAATCTTTATCTTTTTATCTTGAATATTTCAAAAATTAATTTTTTTTTTTTCAAAAAAAATCGTCCTATAGTTTGGTTGGAAAATTTCGCTGGTTCCTTTAACAAACTTATCATCCACTTCCTCGTCTTTGGTCATCGTGCTTAAGGAGAACCGTAAGTTAAATTTAATTATATAGAGGAACCCCAAAAAATAAAATTTTAATAAATGACGACGCATCTTTGTTTGGAGTACACCACAAGTACAGATCATTACATATTTATACGTAAAACCAAGACAAGAATTATTGTTGTGAAATAATGTATATCATGTACTTTAAAGAAAATTAAACCCGAAAAAAGTCACCAAAGTTCCCAAATTCAAAGAGAGAATATATGATCATATAAATATACAGAACCAAACTTCCTTTGCTTTCTTTCATATTGATACCGTAATCTTTTCAGAGCTCTAAGCAGCAGATCCCTTGAGCTTCTTGGTGATGGTTGCAATGTACTTGCCTTGGTGAAATGCTTGTTGTAGTTCCAGCTCTGTTGGCTGCCGAGAACCATCTCCTGCGAATGTTCCAGCTCCACAAGGGCTCCCGCCTTTAACGTTCTCCATCTCGAACATTCCCGCACCAAATGTGTAACCGTTCGGAACAAATACCATCCCACGGTGAACCAGCTGAGTTATCACCGTCAATATATTGATTACCACAACAAACGTTTTTAAGATATAGGCTAGGATGATATGAAGTGATGTGAAGTTTTCTTGTTATTGATGAGAACTTACGCGGTGGATTCTTGGCCACCACCTTGAGAGCCAGTACTGTAGAAGATACCAGCTGGTTTACCAGCGAGTGACTGAGTCCTCCAGAGTCCACCAGTTGCATCTAAGAAGGCTTTAAACTGAGCAGCCATCATACCAAATCTTGTGGGGAATAGCTTCAGTTAGCCCGTTAGGTGTGATGATTGGTGATTCACTCTTTGGAGGTGCGTTCATCTTAGAGAGTACTTCTTCTGGAAGCTGTCTCCGGCACTTGTAGGACATCAATTCATTACGTTCAATGATATGTATAGCTAATCCTAATAATTTCTACAGCTAACTCTAATTTATAGCTAATCAGAAAAACATAAAACGCGGTGCCATAAACCAAGTAAACAACCAAGACAATGTTAGTATCTCTATGATATTGAAAACTTGATAAGCTAAGGAACTTGGAAAATGGTAAGCTGGAAGCTAATGTTAGAATGTATTATCCTTTATTCCAGACACACAAACTACTTTCAGACACAAGTCTTAGTGTTAAAAGACTTTGTAGCCACTTACTTATATCCGTTAATGTAGTGAAACATAGTCACTCTGGAAATGCTATCTTAAAGCAAAGAGACAAGAAGACTTGCAGTCTTGCACTGCTCTGGTATGGTCAAAATATCTCGTTGTGCCCACCAAAGAAAAGCTCCCAATCCCAAAATTAGAACAATCACCACAATCAGCTGTATATTGTAAGAACTTCAATCAATCACAAGGCCAATTCCCAAAAAAAACTCAGTACAAACTGCACAAACACAGAGATTGAGAGAGTAATTACCCAGACGATTACAATAGCTTCCAAAACCCAACCAAGCTGACCAGTCATAGAGAGAAGAGTCAAACCAGTAGCCAAAGCAGAAAGCACGTTACTCTGTCTCCTTCTCCCAGCCTCAAAAGCGACGACGGAGATAAATCCCGCAGATCGCACATCGTTGTCAGAGGTGAAGGCTCACAGGTGGGCGGAGGCGGAGTCTCACAAGCGGCCGGAGACGGGGTCTCACAGGCGGCCGGAGGCGCGAAACCGGAGTAGGTTAATCCGAAGGGTTTCTCTTCCTCCACGAAGACAAGAAGGGTTACGCCTGGTAAAAAGATGCTGCAGTTTTCTTTCTATTTTATTGTTTTAAATAAATTATTTTTTTACAAAACCTTTTTCTTTTCTTTTTAAACATGAGGTTAAAATAGGATTTACATAAAATTTAATACTATTTGGACATTTTTAATGTTGGAAAAGTGTATTAGGACAATAGTTTCTTTTTTTTTCAGCCTTATTAGCCAAATTTCCCAATAATTAAAGACATGAAATATATTTTGTTCAAAATAATGTCTTGTTTTAGAACCATATAAAGAGATTTTTAAGGTGGACCTACTATCAAGTTTTTGAAGATAGTCTATTAGCCAAAATAACCTAAAGAATATAAGATAATATGCATATGATATTATATACATGTGTATTTTATATTTTATCTGAATTTGTTAATTCTAGCAAACCTACATCTAACTTATCTCTTTCTCTTAATAATATAAAATGCTGGTAAAAACCCAACCATCATCAATATCTATTGTAAATTTGATTCATGCATCATGTGTTTGTTTTCGTTTGAAAAGTCTTGTAAATTGGATCGATGTGTAAATACTATTGATTGATATGTATCAACTGTAAGGAGTACTAATTCACATTGTAGGTTTGTCGTATGGATTTCTTTTCTGTGGAATGTGAAAGGATAAAAAGTTTTATTTGGTTCTGATTTTTTAAATGCTTGTTTTTTTGTTGACGTTATTACAAATAATTGTGTAAAAATAAAATTTTAATTGACTTGAGATTTTTTCTAGCCGTCGTCACCATTTAACATTTAAAATATATAACATGGTAAATGTTACAATTTCATTTTTATGTGAAGTTGTTTAAATGGAAGATTTATTTCTACCAAATATTAAGGCAAAATTTTGAAAATGTTATAGAGTATTTATAAAATGTATCTGGCGAGTTAAAGTTAAATTTGTATATTTTTAAAGGAAATTTGAGATTTCAGGCTTCTCTCTGGTGGATACCCTACGTTTCCATAACTACTACACATATATTTCATTGGTCACACTTTTTTTTATCTTTCTTTTTTTTCGTAATGGCTCGCATAATTTTTGTTCTTTTACTTTTCCAGCACATTCGTCACCTTCTTCTACGTCCACGTGCTTTGACCTAGTTTCATTTATATTGCAAATAAAAAAATTCGGCGTATCTTAATTTAACACTAAACATCAAATAATAGACATGTATGTTTCTGTAAATATAATCTCCTCTAGCGTAAAAGAACAGAGATAGGAGAAACATCTTATAATTGCAATAAAAATGAAAATTATCTTCAAAAAACGACATAACATGAAATAATGTTTGAGCCTACATTTTAAATATTCTTGAATAACGTTATACACTAACGGATGAAAGAGTACTTAGTTTAATTCTTCATAAAAAGTAAGATAAATATTTTGAACAGCGACTAATGCACCAACATGTTGGCAAAAAAAGATTAATGCTCCAACGATATATACTAATTGAGAATTCATACAATTATGAGTATTCGATTTTGGAATGAAACAATCTCCAATGTCTTCTCCATTTGTTTCAACTGGAAATCAAATATAGAAAAAGACGTAGTGAACAATCATAATTTCTAGGAGGTTCCTGGCGTTTTCATAACACACCGAGTCAATGAATCTCCTAGGCTTTCCAGATATCTCATACTCATATAACTGAAGAATCGTATTGTCCACATATTGTCTGCTACAAGCCTACAATAGCTTGACGCTGCAATATATGAAATGAAATCAGAAATCTTGAGAAAAAGAATAATGTCTGAAAAATATAAGTGATCAATCTAAAACCAAGAAAATTACCTGTTTAACCAATTTGTATATCAGTTTCTCCAAGGCGAACAAAACCTATGATTGGTTTCCAATAATAGCACGACGTTCATCCTCAAACTTAGGAATTTTCAATTGAGCCATTAAGCAGACTAAACATAGCACTCATAAACCTCACAACATACACAAAGCTAGAATATAATTTTTTTTTTTTTAACGGGATAAAGAAGTTTCATGGTATATATAAAATGATGTACATATTCTATATCTACACCGATTAGGCCAAGGAATGTATCACGCATATATGTTTTATGTAAATACGAAATAGTTAATGAGTCTCCTTTAGCTTGTTAACTATTAGTATATATTGAGATACAGTTTGTACAGTGACACAATTAATGAGATAAGAAATCTTATAACAAACTTTCTCTCTCATCCTCTGAGCTCAGTCTATCGTCTTCTTCGTCGAGTCTTCACTGAGTCTTGATATGGTATCAGAGCACTACGATCATGAGTGCTTCTCGCGATGAGCTCTGGATTCACTTCGTTCTTCTGATTTTCCTTCATGTTTACCGATTCATTGTTCATCTCATTCATTCTTTCTTCAAATTCCTAGTTTCTTGACCTCGCTGTGTTCGAATCTCAAAATCGACACCATCTTTCGTCTTTCATCTTTGATTCTTCAAATTCTTGTTTGTTCTAAGTCAAATCTGCAATCGCGATGGGATCCCAGGCGCATATACGTCCGAATTCGTCTTCGACTTCTCCGATTACGGATCATTACGATAATCCGTACTACTTACACAATACTGATCATGCCGGACTGCAATTGGTTACCAATCGTTTAACTCCTGGAGCTGATTTTCACTCATGGCGGCGTTCTGTTCGAATGGCACTCAACGTCCGCAACAAACTCGGCTTCATCGATGGTACTATTCGAAAACCCCCTCCTAATAGTCCGGAATCAGGATCTTGGTCTAGATGTAACGATATGGTCGCAACTTGGCTTATGAATTCGGTTTCTAAAAAAATTGGTGGAAGCGTGTTGTTCATATCGACTGCTGAATCTATTTGGAATAATCTCATGACTCGCTTTAAACAAGATGATGCTCCTCGTGTTTACGAGATTGAGCAGCGACTCAGTACTATTCAGCAAGGATCATCTGATGTTAGTACCTACTATACTGAGTTGATAACATTGTGGGAAGAGTATAAGAATTACATAGAGCTTCCTGTTTGTACATGTGGGCGTTGTGAATGCAATGCAGCTGTTTTGTGGGAGCAGATGCAACAACGTGGCCGTGTTACGAAGTTCCTGATGGGTCTTAATGAAATCTATGAACAATCTCGTCGTCATATCCTGATGTTGAAGCCCATTCCAACCATTGAAGAGGCTTTTAATATGATAGCACAAGATGAACGTCAAAGAGCTGTAAAACCAGTCGTGAAATCAGAGAATGTGGCTTTCCAAGCCACAGGTCCATATAATGCGAATCCTATGGAGTATACAGACAATACTGAATATGCTGTTGCTTATAACACGTTCAGGCCAAGAGGGAATCGTCCGTTGTGTACACATTGTGGTCAGTTGGGACATACTATCCATAAGTGTTTTAAACTCCATGGATATCCTCCTGGTTTTAAGTTTACTCCTCAAGCTGGTGTTCCCAACTACAACAGTAGACCTCCCTTCAATCCTCGTGGTCAATATAATTTCTCTCCAAGACCATCTATGCCACAGAACATGACTCAACAGAAAGCAGTAGCTAATGTCATTACCGGTTATTCTCATGATGGATCAATACCATCTCCTGCTGCAGTGGCTTCCCACTCCACAAATACTCTTGATATCTCTCAATTCAATCCTGCACAGCTTCATTCTCTTGTACAACAGCTCAGTGCACAAGTTCAAGTTTCCCAGTCTTCTGCTCCTTGTGCTACAACCTCTGTTACGGAAACTGGTGTCATGGATCCTCAATCTTCCTCGGGTAATCTCCCTACTCTTTCAACCAATATTCGGTATGAACATCACACCTTCACTTTTAACCACCAATGCCTTTCCACTTTATATTCCTCTCTTCCTAGTGATAGTTGGATACTTGATAGTGGAGCCACAAGTCACGTATGTTCTGATCGTTCATTATTTCAAGAAATGTTCTCAGCATCTGATATAACTGTCTCACTACCTAATGGAACTAGATTACCTATTGCTCATACTGGAACTGTTCATTTGTCAGATTCTTTGATCTTGCATGATGTTTTGTTTGTCCCATCCTTCCATTTTAACTTGATTAGTATCAGTTCTTTACTGCATCAGAATCAATGCTCAGCTCATTTCTTTCCCACATATTGTTTTCTTCAGGGCCTTTCTCAGGACTTGATGATTGGGAAGGGTGACCTTTTCCATAATCTCTACATTTTAAATCTGCATTCTCTTACCAAGCCTGTGATCTCTCCTGCATTCTGTGGATCCTTGACAGTTGATGGGACTCTTTGGCATCAACGCCTCGGACATCCTTCACCTGCCAAGTTACAAGTCTTATCTGATGCTCTGTCCCTTTCTAAGTCATCTGCTTTATCTCATTCACATTGTTCCATTTGTCCACTGGCTAAACAAAAAAGATTGTCTTTCCCTTTTCATAATAATATGTCCACTAATGCTTTTGATTTGGTACATGTAGACATTTGGGGACCATTTTCAACTGAATCAATAGAAGGCTACAAATATTTCTTGACCATTGTGGATGACCACAGTCGTGTTACTTGGGTGTATATGATGTATGCTAAACATGAGGTTAGGACCATCTTTCCGCACTTTGTTAAACATGTCAAAACACAATATAATGTTCAGATAAAAGCTTTTAGAAGTGACAATGCTCCTGAATTACTGTTTACTGATCTTGTTAATGACTTAGGCATGCTTCATTACTTCTCCTGTGCATATACACCTCAACAGAATTCCGTAGTTGAAAGGAAACATCAACATATCCTAAATGTTGCTAGAGCTCTCTTGTTTCAATCCAATGTCCCTCTTGTGTACTGGAGTGATTGTGTCATGACTTCTGTGTTTATCATTAACCGTACCCCTTCACCATTGCTAGGAAATAAGAGTCCTTATGAAATATTGTTGCATCAATCACCTGATTATTCAGCTATAAGGAACTTTGGGTGCCTCTGTTATGTTAGTACATATCAGAAAGATAGAACAAAACTATCCCCTAGAGCTAGATCTTGTGTTTTCTTAGGCTACCCTACAGGTTACAAAGGCTATAAGGTGTTAGACTTGGATAACAGATCCATCTCCATTTCACGCAATGTTATTTTCCATGAAAATATTTTTCCTTTCCACCAAAAAGACACTGTTTTCCCTGATCTGTTTTCCAACATGGCTTTACCTTTACCTGCACCATACATTCATGATCCATCTGCACCTTTGGCCTGTGATAACAATGCTGCATCATCATTGGACCAAATAACTGATGTTCTAGATACTTCACAGTCTAATCTTTTAGGTTCTGCATCTAGTCCTGTTCAGGTTGATAGGCATACTGTTATTACACATGCTCAGGATCTTTCTCGCCTTAATGACAGACCAAAACGTAAGACTAATGCTCCTAGTTACTTGTCCAACTATCACTATGCCCTCTTACAGTCACACTCTACCCTTCCTTCTAACCATACCACACCTTATCCTATCGCCTCAGTTTTATCTTACCAACGTCTCTCCACCCCATATTATGGCTTCCTCTTGTCCTATTCTCTAGACACAGAACCCAAAACATTTCACCAGGCCATGACATCAGCTAAGTGGACAGACGCTATGAACGAGGAACTTAAGGCTATGGAGCTTAACAAAACCTGGTCTGTTACTTCTTTACCTCCAGGGAAGAATGTTGTGGGATGCAAATGGGTATATACTATCAAGTATCACTCTGATGGTACGATAGAACGTTACAAAGCTCGTTTAGTTGCTAAAGGGTTCACACAACAAGAGGGAGTTGACTATAATGAAACATTTTCTCATGTTATTAAACTCACAAGTGTGAAGCTCATGTTAAGCTTGGCTGCTATCAAGGGATGGGAGCTCTCTCAGATGGATGTATCCAACGCTTTCTTGCACAGTGAGTTAGAGGAGGAGATTTATATGAGCCTTCCACAAGGCTACACTCCTGATCCTGCTACAAAACTACCATCTAATGCAGTATGTCGTCTGCACAAGAGCCTCTATGGACTGAAGCAGGCCTTCCGCCAATGGAATCAGACTTTCAGTACTGTGTTGATGAAAGCTGGTTATACTCAATCTGAATCTGATACTAGTCTGTTTATTAAGGCTACTTCAGATGTCTTTGTTGCGGTCTTGGTGTACGTAGACGACATTGCTATTGCCAGCAATAACTCTCATGAGCTAACTTCTCTTAAATCTACTCTTTCTGCAGCTTTCAAGATTAAAGATTTGGGTCCTATGCGCTTCTTACTTGGCCTGGAGATAGCGAGATCTGCTGCTGGTATATCTGTCTGCCAACGCAAGTATGCCTTGGATATGCTTGAAGAAACATGCTTGTTAGCTTGTAAGCCTAGCAGTGTACCTATGGATCCGTATATTCAGCTCACACTTGAATCTGGTACACTCTTGCCTTCTCCGAAACCATACCGAGCCTTGGTAGGACGATTGTTATACCTCACAATAACTCGTCCATACATTACCTATGCGGTACACAAGCTCAGCCAGTTTCTCCAAGCACCAACTGATCTCCATTTACAGGCAGCTCACAGGATTTTGAAGTACTTGAAGAACAATCCTGGACAAGGGCTGTTTTACTCTGCTACCTATGAGCTTTGCATCAATGCCTTTGCAGATGCTGACTGGGCCTCATGCTCTGACACTCGCAACTCAACAACTGGATATTGCATTTATGTTGGCCGTTCTCTGGTATGTTGGCGGTCTCAGAAGCAGAAAGTGGTAAGCAGGAGCAGCACTGAGGCAGAGTACCGTAGTATGGCTGATGTGACTCGTGAAATCTTATGGCTACAACAACTCCTCAGAGACTTTCACATCACAGTTACAGCTACTGCCAAGCTCTTCTGCGACAACAAATCGGCCATATACATTGCTACTAACCCTGTCTTCCACGAGCGCACGAAACACGTTGAAATTGATTGTCACATTGTTCGGAATCAACTCAAGGCTGGCAACTTGAAGACATTTCATGTGACAAGCGAGAATCAGCTCGCCGATGTACTGACTAAGCCGTTACATCCGGGACCATTCACTTCTATCACTCGCCGTATGTCTTTGTCAAGCCTGTTCAATCCTCCTGAAGCTCCGGATTGAAGGCTTGCGGGGGTGTATCACACATATATGTTTTATGTAAATACGAAATAGTTAATGAGTCTCCTTTAGCTTGTTAACTATTAGTATATATTGAGATACAGTTTGTACAGTGACACAATTAATGAGATAAGAAATCTTATAACAAAATTTCTCTCTCATCCTCTGAGCTCAATTTATCGTCTTCTTCGTCGAGTCTTCACTGAGTCTTGATAGAATGTACCTTGCATAAAGATCTGATGAGCCAGTATCTTTTGTGTTTCTCTGATTCCTTTCACCATTTGTGTAATATGTTTTTGTTGACGAAATTCTCTTGTACAGAATCTGAAAACCCAAATACCAAAAAAATACGAAAATCTTTTCAAGGCAAAAACTACGTTTTCAGACTTTAATCTGAGAACGGAAATCGTAAGAAATGATTGAACTCACTCGATGAAGCCTGAATAGAACGTAAAAGTTATCATTCTCATAGAATACCATCGAATCTTTTTTACTCTCATCAAGCGAAGCCAGTGCAGCTACATGCTTTCGAAGAGGCTTAACAGGTAATAGAACATTTTCCGACAATGGAAGCAACCTATTGTTTTCTTCTATAAGATGTGACCACATTCCCTCTGCCTCTCCTTCACTCTCAGCTCTACCATCAATCTCATCATGCTCACCCTCTTCATTGATACCATTCATCATCCTACGAACATTCGTCACCAATAGATTCAGCTCCCGAGGCAGCCTCACCACCTTGTGAAACATCATCACCATTTTCATCGTCAGCATCATGATCATTTGCTCTTTAGATGCAACATAATGTTTTGGTCTGGCAGTAGATTTGAAACCATGATCTTCATAAACACCAAAATTGTCTTCAGAATCACATAGAAGTGATAATTCACCTTCCTCCACCTCAATTTTGGACGGACCACCAGGTGTATTTGTTTATCAGGAAAATCTCTATATGTTTATTAGAAAGATTCATCTACTAAAGTCACCATAGATCAATATTTCATGCTTCGAATACCATATGACTTGTCATTCATCTCGGTGGCTCAACTAACATGTAAATATAATAAATAATTTACCTCCACATTACGCTTAGATCTCTGAATCCGCTGAGTCCACATGTTTGGAATTAAGGCTCTCTGTTCTTCAGCAATAGTATTCCTCACAGGTCGCGTATAATATTCAATTACCTATTATCGATACAACAAGAAGAAAGAGAAAAAAAATACACATAAATCATAAAGATTCATCATGTATATGTTAATGCATAATAAGGAGGGTGACCAGGAGAAGAGATCTTGAATAAATTTGAGATCTAACCTCCTCTAGTTCTGACAGCTGCTGGACGCTTGCCCGAACCAACTCTGTCTCTGATAAAGCTGAGAAGTCTATCCCTATTCCACAAGGCTGCTTGAATTTATGTCCCAGACCTTTTGGAAAACTAAAGGTCGTGGACTGAAACAGATCCTCTTTTGATGCAATCAGGTACACTCTAGGTCTTTCTTAACAAAGAACATCATAATGATATTGTTGATAAAAAAACAACAACAAACACCTAATAATCACCATTGATGTAACTCCATTGAAGTAACACAATGCGTCTGGTCTTCGGCGACAATTCCACTATATAATCTACAGATTTACATATGATCATGTAAAAAAGATCTCAAATTTTTACCTTCCACATATATTGGTGTCAAAAGAGGAGAGCATAAAGTTTCCATGTTTTTCCTCAGCTCAAATCCCAAGGTCTTCTTGTTCAAATTGATGTCATTCCTTATAGCTACCACTTTCTGATGATCAACGTAAGGACCGGAGAAGCCACCGCCACATAAGGATCCCTAGGACTTTGATTGTGGTATGGCGACAAAATCGGCGGATCATAGCCTTGGTACTGATAATAGTGCAACGGAGGCGGATTACGACTTGGGTACGGTGGCGACGGATGGTCTCGTCGATTTACACCGCTTACATTTCCAATGATTCGAGATTGGAATTTCAAAAATGGGCAAATAGAAAGACAAAATTGAAGAGGATCGGAACGATGATCGGGATAAGGAAGTCGCCAAGGAACGGGCACATGCGATTTATGGAAATATGTGGAGTGATTTTTATTTGTGCTAATGGAGATTTATGGATTGAATCATCACTTACTCCCGAGCTCTGTAAGTGGAAGAGATTTTTTAATTGTACATCGAGGAAGGAAGATGGAAAGACATGACACGTGGCATCTATTTAGAACCAAGTTTTCTGCTGAGTTGGCTATCTCTCCGGCCTCAAACAGCTCCTTTTAAATATTATTATAATTCCATTCAAGCATACGATCATTATTCATATTCCCTAACTTTTTTCACTCTTTGTATCTTTTTATCTTTTCCTTGCACTTTTATATCTTTTGAAAAGTTTGTGTAATTTTGTTTTTTTTTTTGTAGGTTCCGCCATTAAAAAAACCATTTTACCCTTTACAGATAGGGGAAAAGAGGGAAAAAGATCAAGCAACTCTCTCGGTGGATAGATGTCACACGCTATGAAAACTACCCATTCTTTTTTTTTTATTCTTTTCTTTTCCCCTTCATTGTCTTTCTTACTTTACATTTCTTTCACCCTCAATTTTTGGACGGTTGATAGGATGCCGGAGGTAAGGTTTCCGGCCATATAGACCGCCGATAAAGAGATATAATCAATCGATGTAAAAGAATTCAAAAAAAAAAATCCGGGCTTAATACAGAAGTTTCGAGTGGACAGTCTGGACTAATTGTCCACAATATCGGTTATTCGTGGATAATATATATCCAGTTTCAATAATCTTATATGGTATCAGAGCCATAAAGATCATAAACTCTAAAAATCTAAGGATGCAGCCGCCTTTCTTCTTCGTTCAATATTTTTGCTTCCTCTCCAAGCCTTGTGCTTCATAAACCCTAACCATGGCTACACATTAAACTCCTCTCTCAGGAAACTCCCACTCCAACAATCGTCCCATTGTTGAAACCACCGTTGTGTTTGATCCAACATATCCAAAAAGCCCCATCCTCTCTCTCAACATGGCGAACGTAACCAAACTCGTCGCCACCAATTACAAAGGCTGATCCGCTTTCTCTTTGAAGGTCACAGTCTTCAAGCCTTCATCTCTAAAACCACAATTGTTCCTCCCACTGTGATCACTGAAGGAGGCCTCACCAAACCCAATCCTGCTTATACCAGGTGGCACCGCCATGATCGTCTGATCCACTAAGCTCTCCTTGGAGAAATTACCAACACCACGCAGTCGCTTGTCTCATGTGCAACCTCTGCTCTCGATGTTTGGCGCACCTTGGAGAGGACGTATGGTCTTCCATCCCGAGGACATCTCAAGCAACTCAAAAACCAGCTGAAACACTCGCAGAAAGGTACCAAAAGCATTGATGAATATATGAGAACCATTCGAGCCAATGCCGATCAGTTATCTCTCCTTGGGAAACCACTTGACCAAGAAGATCTCATCGACTATGTCCTTGATGGTCTTCCTGAAGAGTAAAAAGCCATTGTTGATGCTGCTAATGGTCGTGAGACACCCATGACCTTTGAATAACTTCATGAAAAGCTTCTCAACATAGAAGTTGACCTCCTACATCTCCAAAGCTCATCATTATCTCTCCCGGAAACAGCCAATGCTGCCCAAGTAATGCCCCGTGACAATCACCAAAACAATGGTAATCGGAATTCTTACAACGCATCCTCTGCTGCTTCACGTCCCAACAATCAGAAGCGTGACAACACTAGTGAACGCCGACCTTACCTAGGGAATTGTTAGATGTGTTATGCTCATGGTCACTCTGCTAGATGGTTCACATAATCGCGTCAGCAACAGGGCAACTACTCTTGCTATCAACCGTCTCCTCCACCTGGCTTCCAAAACCTGAGACCAACGGCTCATCACACCACGATGAATCAAGGAGATGCAGACACTTGGCTCATCGACAGCGGCGCATCGCATCATGCACCGCAGATCTCCACAACCTCTCACTGCATAATCCTTACCATGGGAGTGACAATGTCATGATTGGAAACGGCTCTCCTCTTCCAATCACCCACACGGGTTCACTCTCTTTACCCATTACTTCTCATAAACTGTATGATGTTATGTGTATCCCTTCTATGCGTAAAAACTTTATCTCTGCGAATAAGTTTTGTATTGATAACAATGTCTCTGTTGAATTGTTTCCGAAAAAATTTCAGGTGAAGGCGCTGCACACGGGGGTTCCTTTGCTAACCGGACCGGCTAAGCATGGACTATACGAGTGGCCAGCTATCTTTTCATCTATTTCAGCTTTCTCTGCTTCAATTTTTTTTTATTGAGTGGCATGCTCGTTTTGGTCACCCAGCTATTCCCATTTTAAAATCTATGTTGTCGCAAGTTCCTTTTTCCAGTTCTCTTACAAACAATGAATGTGACGTCTGTTTACGAAATAAAAGCCATAAGCTACCATTTCATGAATCATCTATTTCCTCTACTGGTCCACTTCAAATATTGTTTTCAGATCTTTGGACGTCCCCTGTTTACTCATTCAATGGTTTCCAATATTACCTCATTATAGTTGATAATTTCAAAAGGTATATGTGGCTTTTCCCTTTGAAACAGAAATCTCAGGTTCTTGAAACCTTCAAGTTCTTTAAGGCATTGGTGTAGAATGCCTCTGGACAAAGTATCGATGCTCTTTACTTCAACAACGGTGGGGAATACATCGTGATGGCCTCCTTTCTTGCACAACATGGCATGCCTGAACGATGACATCATCATATAGTGGAAACCGTCCTCTCACTCCTCTCTCATGCCTCTATTCCAACAACCTATTGGAGTTATGCCTTTGCAACTGCAGTGTATCTCAACAACTGAATGCCAACTCATACATTGTCCATGGCTTCTCCACATGCTAAACTTTTCAACAAACAACCCAAATATGTCCAAACTTCGAGTCGTGGGGTGCATATGCTATCCATGGCTCCGTCCCTATGCTACTCACAAGCTCGATGAAACGTCACTTCCTTGTGTCTTCCCAGGCTATTCCACCTCTCAAAGTGCTTATTTCTATCTAAAGCTTAAGTGTTCTCGTATATATGCATCATCTCATGTTCGGTTTTGTGATTATGTGTTTCCATTCTATACTCTTGCGACTAACACTTCCCCTTTGCCATCTTTGGATGATCAAGCTTGGGTTCCTTCTGTTGTTTCTATTCCTGCAGATAGCTTACCACCTGTACGAACATCTCCGGTTAGCACCCCGAGCCCAGCTACTTCACCTGCGTTGTTGGACTCTTCACCACTGACATTGCCCTCAATCAAAGCCTCTGCTCTTGAGACCTCTCCGTCGTCTCCTACAACACCTCGGTCCTCATCTGCTTCTGAGGCATCTCTGCCTTCATTACCATTTGAGTCTTCATTGACTCATTCGTCACCTGATGTACATGAGTCTCCTCCAGCTCCACTAACCCCACCTGCTCTGCAGAATATGCAGACACGGGCTCAATGGGGCATTTTCAAACTGAATCCCAAGTATGCACTAACGACATCTCTTGACTCGACAATTGAACCAGCCACCATCACTCAAGAACTCACTGAAACTCGGTGGCGCAATGTGTATTGTGCCGAGATTGATTCTCAAGTTCAACATCACACATGGGATCTTGTTCCTCGAGAGAATGCTACGAACATTGTTGGGTGTTGCTGGGTGTTCCGCACAAAATTCAAGCATGATGGCTCAGTTGACAAGTTCAAGGACCGGCTAGTCACAAAGGTTTTTCATCAAAGGCCTGGTATTTATTTCCAAAAAAATGTTTAGTCCAGTCGTAAAGCATACTACTATTTGCCTTTGTCTAAGTTTTGCAGTCGCAAAATAATGGTCAGTTCGGCAGCTAGACGTTAAAAACGCTTTTCTTCAAGGAACACTCACTGAAGAGGTCTTTATGATACAACCTCCTGGCTTTGTTGACAAATACAATCCAACGCATGTCTGCAATCTTCGCAAATAAATTTATGGCCTAAAACAAGCTCCGCGAGCGTGGTACAATGAGCTCTGTTTTCTCTTGGGATCAGGTTTTCGTAACCCTCTTGCTGATACATCATTGTTCATTTTCCATGATCAATATGTCATGATTTATATGCTTGTTTACGTTGACGACATCCTCTTCACTGGTTCATGCTCTTCCCGAGTTCAACGATTTCTTGATGATTTGGCTACTAAGTTATCCTTAAGTGATCTGGTGATGCAGACATGAATAGAGGTGGAGATTGATCAGCTAGATGTGTAGCTCTCTCTGATGAATCTTATTGATGGAAAGCGTGGATGAACAACTCACTTGGTCAATGGGCTGGTTGACTCTCTCAATCCTTAGCAGAAACAGTCTCTTTGAATCACACAAAGAAAACTAATTCTGACAAAACTCAGAAGAAACAATGAATCACTCAATTGAATTTAATTAACACAAAACTCAAAGAACACTCTTTGAAAACGAAATAATCTATTTTTGTATTGATTGAAAGATGATTACAAATTAAAGTCTAAATGAGCTTATATAATGCCCAGTACATGTTCTATAACCTAAAGAAAGAGGCCGAAGCTGTGAAAATTAAAAGAAACTAGTCGTTGGACAATTAAGTGGAAAATTCAGCCAAATAAGGGAAGCTCTTCATCTTTGTATCTTGTGAGTTTAGGCAGGATTCTATGCACCTTTGGAAGCTTATCTTTAGTGCAGAAAGTATTCAAGTCATAGCCAAACTCAAAGAAAAGTAGAGGTTGGGGTTTAATGCCTTTCGGGTCCAAATATGGTAATCTTGTGGCTGAGTGATCTTATGTGGTTTGGTGCAGCTAGGGTCTTCTGGATTCCTTAATGAAGATCCCAAAATGTTTTATATTTGATTAAGTGTCCAAATAAGGCAAGCTGGGCATCTTCTGGTTTAAAGTTGAATAACTTTTAAACCATTAATTATTTTGACCCAATTCCACTTCTGCGTGCCTCCTTGATGAGTTAGGTTTCTGAAATAGGTTGCCTTGTGGCTTAACTCCTCCTGGTTGGGAAGATCAGCTCATAGACATGAACATATGTCTATGGTGTGCTCGGGTTGGTTTCTCCGTATGTCTTGGCTGGTTGATGTATATCCTCTCCATGCTGCATGGTTGATGATGACTTGATGTCTTCATCATTTGAGATAAATCTCTTACTTCGTGGGAATCAAAGTCGTACGATCTTCTACAGGCATGCAACTCACGCAACGCAAATATATCATGGATCTTCTACGACTAGTCAAGATGGACAATGTCAAGCATGTCGCAACGCCTCTCTCTTCCACCTCGTCGCTTATGCTACAGAGTGGTACTTGCCTTGACAACGCTTCTGACTATCGTATAGTCCTTGGCAGCCTACAGTACTTATCTCTTACACGACCAAACATTTCCTTCGCTTTCAACAAACTATCACAATTTATGCATCAGCTTACAACCGAGCATTGGTCGGCGGTGAAAAGAGTCTTACGCTACTTGTATTTTTCGATTACAGATGGTATTTTCCTATCTTCTCGCAATACTCTCTCGCTTCATGCTTACTCTGATGCAGACTGGACTGGCAACAAAGATGATTACACCTCTACCAGTGCTTACATTGTGTTCCTTGGCGGTCATCCTATTGCTTGGTCTTCTAAAAATCAAAAGGGAGTCGCTCGCTCTTCGACGGAGGCCGAATATCGAACGGTAGCACTTACCTTCTCCGAAGTTCGATGGATCATGTCTCTTCTTGGTGAGCTTGATCTCCAAACTACTCAGCAACCGGTTGTCTACTGTGATAATATTGGAGCCCCGTATCTCTGTGCTAACCCTATATTCGAGAGCTCGTTCAAGCTGGAACACTTCGTGTTTCCCATGTGACCTATTCGGATCAGTTAGCTGACGCTCTCACTAAACCATTGCCTGGACCAAGGTTTAAGCATTTGTTTAGCAAGATTGGTCTCTTTCCGGCAGTCCATCTTGAGGGGCATATTAGATATATTTAGATATACGGTTTTCGTATACTTTCTTTTTACTAAGATTCTCTTAGATTGTGTAGCCCTAACACTCTCATGTATATATACTCTTGTACATCATTCTATAATATACATCCAATTCAGTAATCTTATACATTACACAACAGCAGTCCTCTTACCCTCTTTGGTCTTCAAGTATAGCACAAAATAAGTGATGATGTGCTGTCTTTAATCTAAACCTTTTGGCATGGGTTTTGAATACTGGATCTTTGTTCTCTGTTTAATCTTTCTAAGCTTAATTAGTGATTGATTCAGTTCGTGCTTTGTAGTTTAGCTTGAACTTTTTCTACGAACTCTTGTTAAATAACTCCTTAATTCACTGTAACCTTACAAATTCCTACATCTTCTAATGACATAATGTAATTAGAATGCAAGACACTAAGCATGAATTTTTTTATTTTTTTTGCAAGTGTTGAAAAGGAAAAGAAAGATTTTTTTTTTTTTAATTTGAATCTAATTTACAAAAACATGAACTCTATAACAATAAGAATGTATTGACGTATTGAAAGCGCAGATACATAATTTACAGTGGAAAAAAAAAAAGAACTTGGAAGTGATTTTACAGTGCCAAAACGTTCTTGATGGTCTCCGGGAAGAGATTCAAGAATTGACAATGGTTTTACTGAGAAGCCAGAGAACACGGTACAATTCAAGTCCTAGAATTGTCTGGAGTGTACCTCTATCGAGTGTAAATCCATAAACTGTGATTCCTGCTCTGTTATTCTCTAAATAACTCACTACAAAACAATCTAACTAGACATGACTAAGTAGAGACCATTAAGACAAAAAAAACATCGCATAAGATTTTTGTTTTCTTTACCTAAACCTTGTCGTTTGTGGAATGAGATGGTACTAAAAGCATAAGCAGAAATGATGTTAGTGGTGTCTAGATCATCTTCTTCATCACCATAATCCTTACTATATGATTCTTCTGCTAGCGTAATAATATCATTGCCTTTATTGTTATTGATGTTTCTAGCAACCAAAGTTGGAGTCTCTCCATCTGCGGTCTCAAAGGTTTCTAACGTTGCGCATACATGCCATTTCGCAGCTAAGCATATCACAGCTTGAGCCTTGCGTGTGACCTTTGACGCACTCTGTTAAAGTATGAGCAATGCAGTGACTAATTTCAAGGAACAAAGCTGAGATAAAAGCACACCAAATGAGCTTTTCAAAATGGGTTTGTTTTGAAACGAGTATGGAGAGCGAAGGAAACTTACTGCGAGTTTGTCTCCGGATTATCGTGCACGACTTGGTGTATATATGAAACACTAACTTAAACGAACATATATGATTATCGCGCTTGACTTGGTCATTCAAGTATAGGGCATGGAGGTTTGTCATAGGATTACGCTGTTATTTATAAGGAAGGGAAGTGGCGGAAATGAAATGGCTGGAGATGATAAGTTGGGTAATTGAATGATATTTAGTGTGATTGGTGTGAAGTAAACTGAAATCGAGGAAGGTGATCGATTTTTGGGGATTTATTACTCGAAAGACAAAGGTCTGTTGCCATTGAAAGTGATGATATTCGGAACAATTCAGATTGTTGAGGCAAAACATATGTTACATGAAGAAAAATATGTCCTTATGGGAACTCGAAGCTTCAGAGCCGATTAAGCCACAGAGGTTTGGTTTTTGTACGCCATCATGCAAAGAATTGTGTTTTGGTGTTAGTTGTTATTGTGTATGTAGTTCCTAAAACCTAAATTATGATCATCAATACAACTGAATAAGCAAATATTTCTTTGACATTTTTGCTTACTTAATTTTTGCTTTCTTTTGATTGCAATCGTTTGTGTCTCTTTACTCGAATTCTGGTTGACGAAGCCAATTTACCTTTATTGTTTTTTTTATGTTAGTTTACCTTTTTCTTTACCGGGACATATAAGACTAAAACTATCCGTGAACCCCCCTTGAGATTCTTAAAACATTTTTAATATATATATATATTTTTTTTTACAGATGAAAAAAAAACCAAAAATTAAAAAAAAAAAAGGACCAACCAGCTTCTTACACGTCAGCGCTACAGTGTAAGAAGAGGTTCTTAGCTAAAGATTTCTTGTGGGGAGAGTTCTTAAGTTTATTAATTTTTAATTGTATTAGCCTAGGAAACTGTGTTAAGAAACCCCTTAAAACCCCCAATGGACGTGGTCTAAGTCCATCATCAATGTTATTAGTGTGGATCCATTCATTGACTATAAATTGTTTTCAAAACATTTTTTTCCAGCGCTTCTGCTAAAATTAAATTGCTTTTTACAGAAATAATTACTAATTACATTTCTTCAAAAATGCGCCAGGCTAAGCTTAATCGTCCGACTAGATGTTCGGTGGCAACAACATGCCGTGACGTGGGCCAAATCGAGAAGTTTAGTTAGCAGCTGTTTAATTGTCCGCCTAAGTCCGATTAACCACATTTAATCGCCGATTATGCCGCTTAAATTTTGTACCCAAGAGCAAATTTTAGGCTTTGAGATGAATTTATGTCATTATTTATAAGGGAAATTGAGAATCTCTCTTTGCTCATTTGTCGATGTGGAACAAAGAGATATATATTGATTTTGTTTTTTTTTTCCGTCCATATATCTATACTATTAAAACATAAATTTTTTTTTAACATAACATTTAATTGATGTGTTTATTACGATGTATGATATTATAATTAATAGATATTTTTAATTATTTATTGAGTCATTTTTTGGGTTTAATAAAATTAAAAGAAATTTATCTAATAAGGATGAAATTAAAGGAAGATTGTCCTAATAATACTTTTTAAATTAAAATTGCCTTTCCAGTATTATATTTAATGTTAATCTTATTTTAACCATGTATTTATGTTCGGAAATAAATATTAATTGTTTAAAAATGCATGGTGGTGCAGATCAAAGTCTGGTCTTTCTTTTCAGATCGATTTATATGCCTATATATAATCCTAAATCTCAATAACAACATTTTTTGTGAATTTACAGGGTCCTGGAAGACAATCAGGTACTCCTTCATATTAATCATGTCTATATTAATAAAGCGAAGTTTAGAGTGAAGTCTGGAGAAGCAGAGTGAAGTCTAGAGTGAATTCTGGAAAAGCAGAGTGAAGTCTGGAGAAGCAGAGTGAAGTATGGACTATTGATCATGAAGTTGAGATCGACGATGTTATGGACGATTCTGTTAAGATCGACGTTGGGATCGACGATTCTGATAGAGGCTTATCAATGTGCATAGTATGTGCAGTATCAAAATATGCACAAGTCTTGCACATTGATAATGTGCAAATTCCGAGACACTTTCAATATGAGGAAAGAAGCCTAAACAAAGCTTACAAACAATGTGCAAAACTCGGGACAAGATCAGACCATTGTGATCAGACCGTTGGTGATTCAAACAGGCTGGATGGCGCGTCTGTAGTGGTCCCATGTTTCCAGTTGTGTGGTCCAAGACATGTTGTATTATTTTGTCTTCTAGATAATTAGGTTTAAGTTTGTTCTCGGTGTATCCTCATATGTTGTAAGTTTGGCCTCCAACTATGAAAATTAAGTCTTTAGAGACATTGTCTCTTTCACCATTTTCGAACTCTCTCCTCACAATCTCTTAATTTCAATCTCTAAATCCAATATGGTATCAAAGCAATAGATGTTATTGTACACTAATTCTCTTTAATCTTCACCATTGTCTTCTAAATCTCGGTTAAAAATCTCTTCTTTCTTCTTCATTTCTTCTTATACTCATTTCTGTGTGATTAAGCTTCTATATCATCGACAATGGAGGATATTTTCCAGGTGAACTCTAGCTTAAGGCCGACTGTGATTCCTATGGTTCTCAAAGAGATGAACTACATCATCTGGTCAAGGACTACTAAAGCTGCAATATGTGGAATAGGTCTTTGGAAACACAATGAGGAAGACAGAACACCAATGGCGGATTCACTTGGAAAGAAAGATGAAGCTACTAATAAGGAAGAAGCAAGGTGGTTTCAAGAAGACCAATATGTGCTTGGCTTTCTCCAAAACTCTCTGGATCCATAAATTCTTGAAGCATACTCTCATTGTGAGACAGCTAAAGCACTGTGGGATACTCTCAAGAGGATTTATGGTGATGTCTCAAACCTCAGCCGTGTGTATGAGGTGAAGAAAGCCATAAGCGACTTGCACCAAGAGGATATGGAGTTTACAAAGTATCTTGGGAAGTTCCAGTCCACATGGTCATAACTTGATATGTTGTGACCAAGTTCCATGGATCCAAAAGTTCTGAATGAAAGGAAGGAGCAAGACAAGATCTTTGGGCTTCTCCTCAACCTGAAACCAGCTAACAATGATGTGATTAAGTCCATATTGAGGGAGAAGCAACTTCCTGACTTTGAAGATGTGTGTTCACGGCTCCAAAAGGAACAAGGAAGCATTGGGCTCTTTAGAGGAAAGAGGGAGCTTGTCACTGCCAACAAGAGTGTTTTCAAGCAAGAGGACATGAAGACTATCTTCTGTGACCATTGCAATAAGAATGGACATGCCAAGGACAAGTGATGGATCCTCCATCCTCATCTCAAGACATCTAAGTTATGGGATTCAAAGGTCAACATCTCTCAAGAAGGGGTGACTGAGCAGGCGACTTCATCTACTCAAGGAGGAGAGCTTGCCCTGTTTACCAACACTGAGTATTTGAGGAGGAGTGATCTGGAGGATCTCATCAACGCTTATGCCTCTAAACTCTCTAGTATCACCCTCTTGTGTCATAAATTACTTGCTCAAACTGATCGGAAAATGGTAGTAGACTCAGGAGCTTCTCACCATATGATTAGTGATGCTAAGTTGTTGAAAGATATTAAACCGGCTCTAGGTAGAGTAACTATTGTTGATGGTCAAGGTATTCCCATTATAGGAACATGAAAGTTAAGACTCTTTCATAAGGACAGTGATGCATTCTATGTACCTAAGTTTAAGTTTAACCTATTGTCTGTTAAAAGGATGACTAACGACCTGAATTGCAATGTTATATTTGGCCTTAATGAAGTTTGCTTTCAGGATTTTAAGAGTGGTAAAGTTATTGGAAGAGGTGGTACACAAGATGAGCTTTATCTCCTTGAAGACAATTCTCCAAGCAATCCGGATACCTTAGCTTTTTAATCCTGTTTTTTTCTAATCAAGATGTCCTATGGCATGCTAGATTAGGACATCCTCATGCTCGTGCTCTTAGTTTGATGTTGCCTAATGTTGTCTTTGATCATTCAACTTGTGAAGCTTGTATTCTTGGCAAACATTGTAGAACTATCTTTCTTAAATCTGCTACTATTTATGAAAACTGCTTTACTCTAGTGTGTTCTGATGTTTGGACTTCATCCTGTCAATCTAGAGACAGGAATAAGTACTTTGTGACATTTATAGATGAAAAATCGAAATTACCTTGGGTCACATTACTTTCATCTAAAGATACGGTTTATGAAGCATTTGTTCATTTTCAAAATTACATTACTAATCAGTTTAATGTCAAGATCAAAATGTTTAGATCAGATAACAGAGAAGAGTATACAAGTCAAAGTTTCAAAGCTCATCTGAACAAACATGGAATCCTACATCAAACAAGCTGCCTACATACACCTCAACAAAATGGAGTGGCCGAGAGAAAGAAAAGACATTTCATGGAGGTTGCTAGGTCCATGATGTTCCATGCTAATGAGCCTATAAGATTTTGAAGAGATGCGGTCTTAGCAGCTTGATACCTCATCAATAGGATTCCAACCAAAGTTCTCCAAGACATCTCACCATTTGAGGTATTAAACAAAACTCAACCCTTTATTGAACACTTACGTGTGTTTGGGTGTGTTTGTTTTGTACACATTTCAGGTGATCAAAGAAATAAACTAGAGGCTAAGATCATCAAGTGCATGTTCCTTGGGTATTCAACAACTTAGAAGGGGTATAAATGCTATGTGTTGAGAATGTCCTGAAATCAATTGTACCTACTCTTGGTTAAGTCGTAACGTCGAAGTTCGACAATTATATAATATTAGATGGTTATAATGTTTTGATAGAAACCACTTATAATCTATGAATTAAGAATTCATTACTAATATTATATGATCACACAGGATCACACACCTAAGCAAACTGGATTAAATATATAGATTTGGGTTTAGACAATTATTTATATATTAGATATATAAATAAACATAAATACACATATAATGATATGTGTATGCGTGTATATGCAAGTGAGTTAATGTTTGGATGAATTATGATTCATTCATAATCAAAAAGCAAATGGGCTTAGCCCATATTTAACCTAAAACGTGGTTAGGTCGTTATATATATATTGATACATAAAACGATGAATGCTTGACACACATAACATTAGCCGCTTGAACAAAAATCCAAAAGGAGACAAATAGTTTGTTTTGAGATCTGATCTCAACGGTACTAATATCCCGTCTAATCTAGTTTATGTGCGTGTGGATACCGGTAGAGGCACAACACTTGGAGTGCTAAAGAATTTCGAATCTCTTCGTTTTTATTCCGCTACAAAATATCCAGGTATATTCGAAACTACAGATCTAGATTTATTTCAGTATTTGCATGAGATCTTGGTTAATATATTCATAGGTTGATTTATAAAATTGTTTTATAAACCGGTATGAATTCCAACATTGGTATCAGAGCCTACTTATATAATACTGATTTTGAATCTAATCTCGTCTATATTAGATATAGATAAATAAGTTATTTATTCTGAGATTGAACGTGGTATATTTGATATTGTTAGAAATTGTTTCATAAACATGCACGTAATCACTATAACTGAACACATGTCTTTGAGATAATTTGATTTGATTAAATTATTAGAAACTGTGAATTAAGTTTACGCTTGGAGATGATAGCCTATTTGCAATTAAATAATTTGATTATGATGTGCAAAGTATTGAGATGTATAGTGTGTATAGATCTTTTGTGGATGTACCTTGATAAGGATATTTCACATACGCTCGTGACCTAGTTTTAATAACAAAGTCAACGACGTAGCTTTTTAATAAATATTCTTATTTACACGAACCTTAATTTGATATGGAATATTCCATTTTTACTCTAATCAAAAATGGTTTTTGATCGCTCGGTCAATTAGATTGACTCGATCAGACGAATTTTATATATAAACAATTAATTCTAATTATTTATATTTTATATTAAATATAAAATTTTAAATATAGATTAAAATTAATTTAATCATTTATAATCTAATTAAATACATATAAGATATGTATTATTTATATTTAAATACTTGTATATGATATAAAAATTTAAATATAAATTAAAATTAGATTAAAATAAGGGGCAAATCGCATTAATAGCACAAAAACATGACTTGTCAAAAATATAGCACCAAGAAAAAAAATCATAAAAACAGCACAAAAACATGTTTTGTCACTAAATTAGCCCTAACCCTAAATCTTAAATACTAAACCATAAACCCTAAATAATAAACCCTAACTTTGAATAATATACCCTAAACCCTAAATACTATATCCTAAACCCTAAATAATAAACCCTAAACTCTAAATAATTAACCCTAAACCCTAAATTATATAATGCTATAAAAGTCTTTGTAATTAAAATAATGCTAAAAATGTGAATTATTTTCTTTGGTGCTATATTTATGATAAGGTATGTTTTTGTGCTATTTTATGACTTTTCTCTAAAATAAGTTCCTCAACTAATATCAAGTATTTTTGATGTCTTTCCAATCTTATCAACTATCAAGGTTTATTTCGTTGTGTGATGGGCTTGCAAAAGCAAGGTGTCCGCAATTACATAAGTGAGGTAGATGGTAATGGTTATCATATGAAACAAGATTGGTTTACTTGACTAAGTTATCAAAATGGTTTTGGGCTTAGAGGCATAGGTTGGATCTGACATAAGATGTCATCTGACCACCAAGAGTTATATTTGATATAATTAACAAGGTGTTGTTTACCTAATTAACTAGACATTCGGGGTTGAGCCAAAGCTCACTCGGATTTTAGTGAAATATGGACCTTGGATCATTAAATTCAATTTGAGGAAATTGTTATTTGAATATAATGTGAGTTTTCTTAATTGTTAAGATTTCTCTTATTCTCGAACATCATATTAACATTGTTATTCTTTATCTTCAGCAATGTCAACTCCCCACACTCGTTTTCATTGAGATCCGTCCTTGAGAAGGAAAAACACAATGGATCGAATTTCCTCGAATGGTATTGAAACTTGAGAATTGTTCTCAGACAGGAGAAAAAGAACTATGTCCTTGAAAAGGTTCTTCCTGAAAAACCTAAGACCAATGCTCAGCATGCAGAGAGAAATGCTTATGAGAAGCATGTCAATGATAGGGTGGATGTGTGGTGTCTTATGTTGGCTACCATGAACTCAGACTTGCAAAAGCAATATGAGAATGTGGATTCGCCAATTGACATGATCACTAGCCTGAAAGGAATGTTTCAGGAGCAGGCACGAACTGAGAGATACTAGACGGTTAAAACTCTCATTGAGTGCAAGCTACCAAAAGATGATCCAGTTAGCCCACATGTCATTAAGATGATGGGTTATATTGATAACCTGGCAAAACTGGATTGTCCTATCAGCCAAGAGTTGGCTACTGATCTCATCCTGCAGTCATTGCCGTCAAGCTATGATCAGTTTGTTATGAACTACAACATGAACAACTTGACAAAGACTTTGACTGAGTTGCATGGGATGCTCAAAACTGCTGAACCTAACATCAAGAAGGACACCCTAAATGTCCTTATGGTACAAAAGAGTAAAAAATTTAAGAAACATGGTAAGAACAAAGGTGATGGCAAGACAAGCTCGATTGTGAATCCAAGTGAGTCTAACCTGCTCCTAAGGTTAAACTTGGTCCTTCTAAAGATGATAAGTGCCATTATTGTAATGGTTATGGGCATTGGAAAAGAAACTGCAATAAATTCCTGGAAGATCTGAAAAAGAAGAAGAAGAAGACTTTCGAGACTTCATCTTCATGTATTTATGTTATAGAAGTAAATGTTACTACTTCTGGTTCTACTTCTTGGGTATTGGATACCGGCTGTGGTGCTCATATTTGTACAAATATGCAGGGCCTAAGCAACAATAGGACTTTGGAGAAAGGACAAGTGGACTTGCGTGTGGGAAATGGAGCAAGAGTTGCTGCATTAGCCGTAGGAACATTTCATTTGTCTTTACCTTCTGGCATGATTTTAGAACTTAAGAATTGCTACTATGTACCTGCTATAAGCAGAAATATTATTTCTATTCCTTGTTTGGATTTGGAAGGATATCAGTTTTCAATTAAGAATAAGTGTTGTTCATTTGATTACAATGATATATTTTATGGTAGCGGCGCATTAGAGAATGGACTTTATGTTCTTAACCAAAGTGTGCCAATCTATAACATTAGTACTAAGAGATTCAAGTCAAATGACACGAATCAAACTTTTTTTTTGGCATTGTCGTTTGGGCCACATAAATGAGAAACGCATTCAAAAGCTTCATAGTGATGGACTTTTGAGCTCATTTGATTATGAATCATATGAGAAATGTGAATCTTGTTTGTTGGGAAAAATGACTAAGGCTCCTTTTACTGGACACAATGAAAGAGCTAAGGACTTATTGGAACTTATACATATAGATGTATGTGGACCGATGAGCACAAATGCTAGAGGAAACTACCAGTACTTCATCACATTTACTGATGACTTCAGTAGATATGGTTATGTTTATCTAATGAAACATAAATCTGAATCCTTTGAAAAGTTCAAAGAATTTCAGAATGAAGTACAAAACCAACTTGGCAAGACAATCAAAGCACTTCGATCAGATCGAGGTGGTGAATATTTGAGTCAAACTTTCGATGACCATATGAAAGAGTGTGGAATTGTTTTACAACTCACTCCTCCAGGAACGCCACAGTTGAATGGTCTTTCCGAATGGAGAAATCGAACTTTATTAGATATGGTTCGATCAATGATGAGTCATGCAGATCTTCCATTATCCTTTTGGGGATACGCTTTAGAAACGTCTGCGTTTACGCTAAACAGATGTCCATCAAAATCAGTTGAAAAGACACCATATGAGATGTGGACTGGAAAAGTTCCAAATTTGTCTTTTCTGAAAATTTGGGGTTGTGATGCTTATGTTAAATGTATGTTTACCGATAAGCTCGGACCCAAATCTGATAAATGCTTCTTCGTTGGTTATCCCAAAGAAACCAAAGGTTATTACTTTTACAACCCTACTGAGAACAAAGTGTTTGTTGCTCATAATGGTGCTTTTCTAGAAAGAGAATTTCTTTCCAAGAAAAACAGTGGGAGTAAAGTACAACTCGAAGAAATTCGAGAAACACATGAAATTGTTCCGGATTCTCATGAAGAGGATCAATTAGATTTACGAAGAGTCGTAGAATCTACACCTGTGGAACCTGAGATACGTAGATCCGAGAGGATACGTCACGAACCTATTAGATATGGGTTTTTGGTGACTGGTCATCATGAACTATTGATAATAGAAAGTGATGAACCTACATCCTTTGAGGAAGCAATGATGGGCCCTGACTCCGAAAAGTGGCTAGAAGCCGCAAAATCCGAAATGGAATCCATATCAGTAAACAAAGTATGGACTTTGGTTGATTTACCTGATGGTGTCAAAACCATTGAGTGTAAATGGGTTTTCAAGAAGAAAACAGACATGGATGGTAATATACAGATATACAAAGCTAGATTGGTGGCTAAGGGTTACAAGCAAATTCATGGTATAGACTATGATGAAACCTATTCCCCAGTCGCAATGCTTAAGTCCATTCGGATTCTCCTAACAATTGCCACTTATTATGATTATGAGATATGGCAGATGGATGTGAAAACAGCTTTCCTTAATGGAAATCTTGAAGAGGATGTGTACATGACACAACCTGAGGGTTTCACAGTCCATGGAAGTGCTAGGAAGGTGTGCAAGCTTCAACGTTCCATTTATGGTTTGAAACAAGTATCTCGGAGTTGGAATCCTCGTTTTAATGAGGCAATCAAAGAGTTTGATTTCATTAGAAACGAAGAAGGACCTTGCGTTTACAAGAAGACTAGTGGGAGTGCAGTTGTTTTCTTAGTATTGTATGTGGATGACATACTTCTGATTGGAAATGACATTCATATGCTTAATTCTGTAAAGACCTGGCTAGGAAGTTGTTTCTCAATGAAAGAAATGGGAGAAGCCGCGTACATTCTTGGAATAAGAATCTATAGAGATAGATTAAATAAGCTTATTGGATTATGTCAAGATACTTATATAGATAAGGTCTTGCACAGATTCCAAATGCATGATTCCAAGAAAGGTTTTCTACCAATGTCTCATGGCATAACTCTCAGCAAGAATTAGTGTCCTTCGACACATGATGAGCGAGAACGGATGAATATAATCCCATATGCTTCTGCTATGGGATCTATCATGTATGCCATGCTCTGTATCCGTTCAGATGTTGCATGTGCTTTGAGCATGACGAGTAGATACCAATCTGATCCAGGTGAGAGTCACTGGACAGCAGTCAAGAACATCCTTAAATATTTGAGAAATACTAAGGATAAGTTCTTGGTCTATGGAGGAAATGAAGAGCTTGTTGTGAGTGGTTACACCGATGCGAGTTTCCAGACAGACAAAGATGATTACCGATCACAATCTGGTTTTATCTTTTGTCTTAATGGAGGAGCTGTAAGTTGGAAGAGTTCCAAGCAGAGCACCGTAGCAGACTCTACAACCGAAGCTGAGTACATTGCTGCTTCAGAAGCAGCAAAGGAAGCTGTTTGGATTCGGAATTTTATTATTGAACTAGGTGTGGGTCCTAGTATTTCTAGCCTAGTGGATCTCTATTGTGACAACAATGGAGCTATCGCACAAGCAAAAGAACCTAGATCCCACCAGAAGTGCAAACACATTATGAGGAGATATCATCTCATTCGTGAGATTGTTGATAGAGGAGATGTGAATATTAGCAGAGTCTCGACGGATGCAAATGTTGCTGATCCATTGACTAAGCCTCTTCCACGGCCTAAGCATGAGAGTCATACCGATGCTATAGGCATTAAGATTCTTAAGATGTGATCTTGATTCTAGTGGGAGGATTTTTTATTTTATGATATGATGTTCATGTTTACATGCTTTTGGTTATGTTTTCAAATTTATGAAATTTGTTTCAGATTTATTTGGTTATTGGATAACAAAGAAAGTCCCAAAATAATTTATTTCATTCTATAGGTCATCAAGTACGTGACTTGATCATGAAACCCTATAAGTGAAAGATGACATAAATTATTGTGGTCCCTAGTCAAGGTTATTAAAATGGAACGTTAGTAACTGAAGATGACTAGTATGTGAGGTGGCTGATGACTAAGTTTCGTGGAGTCATTTAATATGTTGTATTAAAGCCAATCGCATAGACATGTGTTGGGGAACACAGGGTTGGACTGGCCCGCCATGAGAACTCAACAAGATTGTTATATGAGTGTCATAAGAGTTTCTCATCACGACTATAGAGTGTAGTCCTTTGACTTGAGTTCGTCATGATTTCTTACTTATGGATTAGTTCACTTTGACTTTGTCAAACGTCAGCCGTAACAGGTGATTATAAAGACATTGATTGGGTGTGCTATGAATTTTGTAAGGAACATGGATGGAACAAGATGGAATTTGTCCCTCCTATATAACAGGAGATAAATATCTCAGGGCCTATCAAAGATTTGATACTGAGAAATGCATGGCCGTGCTCAAACGAGGTGAATGTCAGTCGTTTGTCTAATCAGTATAAATCGGAGTTCGATAAACGTGATCTAGCCTAATAAGGATGACATTGTTTCTTGCCTTATGCTAAGATCGATATATAGAGACAAAGGAATTATGGGAATAGATGATTCTAGTACAAGTGGGAGATTGTTGGGAATGTCCTGAAATCAATTGTACCTACTCTTGGTTAAGTCGTAACGTCGAGGTTCGACAATTATATAATATTAGGTGGTTATAATGTTTTGCTAGAAACCACTTATAATCTATGAATTAAGAATTTATTACTAATATTATATGATCCAACAGGGTCAAACACCTAAGCAAACTGGATTAAATATATAGATTTGGGTTTAGACAATTATTTATATATTAGATATATAAATAAACATAAATACACATATAATGATATGTGTATGTGTGTATATGCAAGTGAGTTAGTGTTTAAATGAATTATGATTCATTCATAATCAAAAAGCAAATGGGCTTAGGCCATATTTAACCTAAAACGTGGTTAGGTTACGTTATATATATTGATACATAACGATGAGTGCTTGACACACATAACATTAGCCGCTTGAACAAAAATCCAAAATGAGACAAATAGTTTGTTTTGAGATCTGATCTCAACGGTACTAGCATTCCGTCTAATTTAGTTTGTGTGCGTGTGGATACTGGTAGAGGCACAACACTTGGAGTGCTAAAGAATTTCGAATTTCTTCGTTTTTATTCCGCTGCAAAATATCCAAGTATATTCGAAACTACAGATCTAGATTTATTTCAGTATTTGCATGAGATCTTGGTTAATATATTCATAGGTTGATTTATAAAATTGTTTTATAAACCGATATGAATTCCAACACTATGATCCAATAAACAACGACACTTATGTATCAAGGGAAGTCAAGTTCGTAGAAGGAAATGGATACTTTGATAAGAAAGATTAGGAAGGATTGAAAGACCTTTCAAGATTATCTTCTGACCTTTCTACAAGTCTGAAATTTCTCTTGGATCATTTGGGAAATAATCTTCCAGAGGCATCTAGACAAGATGAAATGAGACCTCCAAGAGGTCAAGAGGAAGTTCAAGAAGATGGACCAGGAGCAGAAACTCAAGAACCTCTCCAAACTCAGAAGGAAGGTCTGCCTCAAAATCATGATCAAGAAAATTTGAATATGAATGAAGAGGAGGCTATCCATCAAGGGGAAGAAGAAAGTGTTGTAGAGGAATAGGTTCAACCTCTTAGACAAAGTAGCAGGACCAAGTTTGCCTCCAAATGGGTAGATAATCGCATATACTTCAATAACCAAGTTGTGGCTCATCCTAGTCAATCCATCTGTTATATTGACTTACTACCATCTAACCACTGTTCCTTTCTTAGGAAGATTGAGATGAATCAGGTTCCTAAGACTTATGGGGAGGCTAAGGACATCAAGGTTTGGATGGATGCAATAAGTGATGAGAAGGAAGCTATGGAAAGGAATCAAACTACTAAAAAGAAAGAAACCTGTCAGCATAAAATGGGTGTTCACAATCAAGTATAAGAGGAATGAGGATATACAAAAGTACAATGCATGGATGGTTGCTAGAGGATTCACTCAAACTTCTGGAGAAGAATACACTGATACGTTTGCACCAGTAGCTAAACTTCATACAGTGAGGGTCATTCTATCATTAGCCACAAATATGGAAAATGGATGTTAAAAACGCTTTCGTACCAGGAGAACTTGAAGAGGAGGTGTACATGACTCCACCACTTGGACTTGAGCATTTGTGTAAACATGGTGAAGTATTGAGACTAAGGAGAGCTATCTATGGTCTGAAGCAGTCACCAAGGGTGTGGTACCACAAGCTTAGCCACATTCTCATGGATCATGGGTTTAAGAAGTCTCATTCTGATCACACCTTGTTCACTTCTCGGAGTTCTTCTGGGGTCGTTGTGGTACTGATTTATGTTGATGATTTGATCATTACTGAAGTGATAAGGAAGGCATCTAATCCACCAAAGCATTTATCAAAAGCTCCTTTGACATCAAAGACTTGGGGTAGTTGAAATACTTCTTGGTATTGAAGTCTGCAGGTTTCAGGGATGGCTATTTATATCCCAAAGGAAGTATGTGCTAGATCTCTTGACAGAAATAGGGCTTGAAAATGCTAAGACTGCAAAGACACCTCAGGAAGGTGGCTACCAAGTCAATATAAAGGGGGAGAAATTGTAACATCCCCGAACCGGCCTACGGGCCATTGAGCGTCCATGGAACCGGAAACACTAAACTTAAGATCGTGAGAGATCAAGGAGAGTGTTCTATGGACGGAAGAAGGTTAAGCTCAGCTGGAATGGAGCTTAATCGTGTGGGAATCAGCTGGAAGGAGTGTGACCAGCTCATGCTCAGCTAAGCTAGAGTGTGGAGTGTGAAATGAGCTGATCAGCTAGTGACACTAGTTGATCTAGCGCCCATAAGCGAATGGTCACTAATGGACTTGTGTCCATTCGCTAGCCGCAAAGACACCCATTGCATTGGGCGGTTATGGGACGATTTGTGGCTTATAAATAGAGGCCTTGGAGGCCAATTTTCGCACACAATTCATAGAAGGGAGAAACCCAGATTTTTCTAAGGCAAAGGCCACAAAAATCGTGAGAAAGAAAGAGAGTTCGAGGCCGGTTTTCTAGAGAGAGAGTCGGCGATTGTTCAAGGGTTTTGGTGGGTAATTGGAGCGGCTTAAGGAGGCATTATGGCAGGAGAAACAAGCCGTGATCCGGGCAAGTCCACCACGACCGCAAAGGTTAGTCCGCGCCCTATTCTTCTCTCGGCCATGGGCCAAGCCGTTGGTCTTTGGCCGACTAAGTTATGGCCGGATTACTTCTCTCCCTCTTCTATTTCTGGAACTAGAACCGGGCTTAGGCTTGACGGTTTTAGGCACGGTTATGCATAAGGAACAACCGATCGGCCAAAGGCCATGATCGCGTTGGCCAAGGCGCACTGTTAGGATCAAAAGGCGGGAAGGACTTAAGCAAACCGTTGGTCGCGAATGATCGGACGGTAAACCGGGAAGGTTTGGCCGGGTCATGCGATCGCAAGCGGTGCACCATATGGACGGACGGTCGGACGGTTTATCTCGGAGATAGCCGGGCCATATCCGCATATGGGCTTAGTCGGCGTAACGGTTGAGTGCAACCGGATGGATCACGATCGGGCTGGGGAAATGGCCGACGCGTTAAGGATGAGAGTCGCGCACCACACACCGTGGCCACGGATCGATGGCAACCGTCTGCGGACCATCGCATCCGTTCGCGGTGAACGGTCGGGACCTTTCATAACGATCGGGTGCTTCGACCACGGGACGCTAGCACGGGCAGACGCGATGTCTATACGGACGATCGCATGTTCGCGCTGGCCGACCACGGACGCGAAGCGCTGGACATGACGAATGCTCGTCTTACGCGATCGCGGTACACGGCACGTCAACGCGTACGATCGTCCGGTCCTTATGGACGCACGGACTGAGCATATGTGGATGGGCCATGGATCGCAAGCGATCAGTTCACGGTCGTCCGGGATGGACGTGGACGCGGCTAGACGGACTGGACGCGGATTCTCGATACGGTCTTGAATTCGGTCGCGGTTTGGACCGCGGTTTCTACTTAAGGCATGGACCGCTTAGATGGAATTTAGAATGGACTTAGGTTTATTGTTGCATGGGATATTGGGATCATATAGTATGATAATTGTTAAGTTGTTGGTTATTACCGTAAATGAATACTTAACGTGATATTTGTGTTTCAGGACATGCGGACGATCATAAGGATGATCGATCCTAGGAGCGGACTAAGACCGTGGACGAATGGTGTGTGTGTAGAGATAGACTTTGTTTAGGACCGAATACTGTATTAGCATAATGCACTTGACTCACATTGTATTTGGTACCTTGGTTTGATTAATAAAATGTCTGTTTCTGTCTTATGATAACTCGCTTGCCTTAGTTAAGATTGAATGGAATTGAATGAATGGAAATGAACTTAAGCTTGAATTTGACTAAGTATAGAATAAATGGGCTTGAGGTTGACAACGAACCTCAAGTCGGATTACTTAGATAATGGAACGGCCGTTCCGGCCTTAGAGTCGGGATGGGGTGTTTCAGAAATTAGAAGAGGGGAAGTTCAAGGATGTATCCTTATACAGAAGACTGGTTGGGAAGCTCATCTATCTTACTCTCACTAGACCAGACATCTGTTTTGCTGTGAATCAAGTTAGCCAAGACATGAAAACACCCACGGTATATCACTGGAGTTGTTAGAAAGGATCCTTAGATACCTTAAAGGCTCATCAGGACAAGACATTTGGATGGGTAAGAATGTTAGCATTGAGATTGTTGGATATTGTGATGCAGATTGGGCTGGTGATAGGACTGACAGAAAGTTTACAACCGGCTATTGTACCTTCACTGGAGGCAACTTGGTAACTTGGAAGACAAAGAAGCAGAAGGTGGTCTCTTGTTCAAGTGCTGAGGCTGAGTATAGAGCTATGAGGAAACTCACAACCGAGTTAACTTGGCTTAAGGCTCTGCTTAAGGACTTTGGCATTGAGCAATCAAGTCCTATCATCTTCCATTGTGACAATCAGGCTGCTATTCATATAGCTACAGACTCTGTGTTCCATGAGAGGACTAAACACATAGAGATTGATTGTCACAAGGTCAGGGAGAAGATTGAAGATGGGACCATTCTACCTTGCTACACAAGGAGTGAAGATCAGTTGGCAGACATCTTCACCAAGGCTGCAAGTCTCAAGGTTTGCGATCATATCTTTAGCAAACTAGGACTTGTATCCATTCATAATTAGAACTTCCATGATTCATGTGCAGCATACTCTTTTTCCCTTGATGAGGTTTTGTCCCAAGTGGTTTTCCACATCAAAGTTTTTTTTAATGAGGTGTTGCCATGATCATTCCAAGTTCAGTCTTTAGGGTGATTCCAAAGTATTGATCATGTCTATATCAATAAAGTGAATTCTAGAGTGAAGTCTGGAGAAGCAGAGTGAAGTCTGGAAAAGCATAGTGAAGTCTTGAAAAGCAGAGTGAAGTTTGGACTATTGATCATGAAGTTGAGATCGACGATGTCATGGACGATTCTGTTAAGATCGACGTTGGGATCGACAATTCTGATAGAGGCTTATCAATGTGCATAGTCTGTGCATTATCAAAATATGCACAAGTCTTGCACTTTGATAATGTGCAAATACTGGGACACTTTCATATGAGGAAAAGAAGCCTAAAAAAAGCTCACAGACAATGTGCTAAACTCGAGACAAGATCAGACCGTTGTGATCAGACCGTTGAAAACTCAAACAGGCTAGATGTCACGTCTGTAGTGGTCCCAAGTTTCCAGTTGTGTGGTCCAAGACAGGCTGTATTATTTTATCTTCTAGCTAATTAGGTTTAAGTTTGTTCTCTGTGTATCCTCATATATTGTAAGTATGGTCTCCAACTATGAAAATTAAGTCTTTAGAGGCATTGTCTCTTTCACCTTTTTCTAACTCTCTCCTCTCTATCTCTTAATTTCAATCTCTAAATCCAACACTTCACCAGCTCATAAACGATCCAAAAAAATGAAGGCATCTGATCTCTAAAATGTGGTCTCGGCGCAATACTGATTAAGTATGTAATTTGCATTTTTAAAACTGGTGATTTCAGTCGGACACTGCAAGTCTGCACTTTTTAACTGTTGATTTCAAGTTTTTTTTAAGTCATACACATTGTATGTAGCCCGGTCTAAAAACAAGAACGTACAGTACAATCACCATGTAGAAGAATACAAAGTTAATGGATTAATAAATTAAACCCAATATAAATGCTTAAAATACAATAATCTTAGTGAGAGCCTCTGGTCGAAAACTCGTTAGGCGTTAGTCGGGCGGTGGGGTTGGGCCTAGCGCCTAATAAAAAAATCGGAGATTACACGGGATTTAGGCGGGGCGGAATTTTGGATAATTTTTATATAATTATTAGTTATCGTAAGACCTAACACAAAAATATGTGCAGTCTAGTGGTTTAGGCGCTCCAATATTACCTTTAGGTTTCGGGTTCGAACCTGGTTAGTGTGTTTTCGAGTGATTTTTCAATTTCCCCTTTAATGAAGGGTATAAACGACTTTGTACCTTCATCTTCTTCACAGGGTCTCCTTCTGCAACCCTAATCGACGGCCGCTCATTTTTTTTTTCTTTTTTTTCTCTCATCGTTTTCTTTCGTTTATGCTTGTAAACGTACTTAAAATGAACGGATCTCCTGAATAATCTTTGATTTCTCATGAAAAAACAAATGAAAACTGAGTTTATATAAAAATCCGCTTTTCTCTTCCGATTTTCGCAACTCGCGGCGGCTCTTAGCCGCGGAGCGCCTCGCCGGCGATTAGATGGCTGTAGTCGGAACGTTTTCGAACAGGGGTGAGAGCACACTTTACAAGGTATTCATTGTCCAACTCGTTAGTATAGCGAATGTAAGAGTAGAAAAATTAAAAGAAAAAACAGGAGAAAACAACACTAGTGACCTGCAATCAGTGCCGTGCTTAGAGTTACATGGACTTGGGGCGATTATGAAAATAGAAGCCTTTTAATAATTTTTTTGATAAAAAGTATAAGACATATTTAAAATAAGATTTTTTAAAACAATAAACAAAACCATAATTCGAATCAGCACTATAACATTAAGAACATAAACAAACCTAATATATATATATATATATATATATATATAGTGATTTAGTGGAAGATATTTGATTAACAAAGAGTAAAAAACTAGAAACATTAAAAAGTTTGTCACTTTCAAACAAATAAGAATATATATATATATATTATATTAAATATAAAGATGAATAAGCCAACAACAAATAGAAAAAGGTCTATGAAGGAAGAAATATACAACTAGAAACAAAGGCGAGAAAAAAATACATACAGAAAAGAGATGAGCCACAAAACTTGATAGATGGTGTTGCTGAAAGAAAGAAGACATCAACAGGACTGAAAGAAAGATGACACAAAAATACAGAAGAAAAAATAATTGGGGGGGGGGGGGGGGAGAAAGATTAAATGCAGAATCTTTAAGCATAAATATATAACATTTTTAAATATAATTGAGATTTTTTATTTATTTTTTATTAGGATAGCAGATTTTTCTTGAGATATAGATTTTTTCGGTTTTGGAAACAAAAAAAAATATTTCACATTAAAAAAACTTTCTGATATCGAACCTAAATTAATGAGATTTAATGCCAATATGTAAAACCACTATTGATACATAAATTATGAATTATAGGGGGCCTAGGGCAAATGCCCTTTTTGAAACATATGATGCACGACTTTGCCTGCAATGGCTCAAAGGCTGACATCAATGGTACAAGTAGTGCTTGGAATTTGATTCAAAGTCCACGGATCTCGTCCCGCTAGATCCGTCGTAGAGTGGATGCGGATTGAAATATTTTTTAAAAATATTTTACGGAACGGGTGCAGATTAGAATTCTTTTTGGCGGGATAGTTACGGGTCGGAAGATTTTAAGATACGGGTTCGCGGGTACCCACAAATCTTTTTAATTTAATTTTAATATTTTATTAAAAATTTTGAATTTTAGTGCTTAAATTTCAAAATAAAATAAAATATATTAAAATTTATTTAAAATATTTAGTTTTAAATACAAATTATAAATTTCCATTTTAAATATTAAACTGATCTCTCTTACTTCTTTTCATGTTCTTATTGTTTATTTTTGTTCTCTGATCAGGATCCTGAGATAAAACCATTGGTGGAGTTAGATTCAGAGACTATCTCAAAAAAAAATTCCTGAAATACCTTTGTGGGTGAAAAATCCAGATTTTGATTGTGTATGTTTCTTTTCTTCCTCTTACATATTCTTATTTAAATGATAGTATACATATATGTATGGTCTAAAGAATTGGAACAAAGTCTCTCTGTTCTGTCTGAAGATTAATTGGCTGAACAAGCTCATTGGACATATTTGGACTTATCTGGACAAGCTCATTGTGTGGCTTGGAGAAGAAGAAAGAGAACCCACCAGACGATTTCATGTGCCCCTCTGGTTGGAAAGTGTTGGTTGATTACTACGACAGTCTCAATGCAGAGTCTGGTAATGGAAGGGTTTCAGAAGCTTTCTTTTGTGCTTGAATGCAAAGATGCCGTGTCCCGCAAGTTCCACATTTCATGTTTGATAGGTACCAATTCGCACATAAGCTCTGTTTGTGTATTAAAAAAGCTTCCCAATAAATGTGTTTGTATAAAAGATGTGTGTGTTCTTTCCCTATTTAGTTGCACATGGAGAGAAAATGTTATGTTGTTGTTTCTTGCTTTGAACATGTAGGTGTTTGAGGATGGTGTTCTGGATCCAGAGACTACCGTAGTCTCCATATTCCCATCTTCAATGCTCTATGCTGGTCCAACCGAGGTTCAGTGGCACGCCAAAGCTAGGATCAATGGGGGAGCCAATTTCTACATCGCGATCCAGCTGGTATGGGCCATCCGATAGCGAAGAGGGATCTGTACGATGCCGATCACGGGAAGAAAGTACTCAGCATGGCTCCAGGACTCGAACGGCTCAATATTCTTCCCTTTAAGGTTTTAATCAATCATTTGCCACTTTCCTCTAAATCTGAAGGTTCTTCAATATTTAAGTGACTGATGGATTTCAGTTTTGTTTGCATTAGGTTGCTGCCTATGATACAACTCACGGGAAAATGGCTTTCTTTGAACCTTCCGTGACTCTGAGATACAAACACTCATGTATCTACACGCGGGATGAGAACCTTTGGGTAAAATAATAATCTTCAAGCACAAATATAATGTACGTTTATGAAGTTTCTGTGAATCCTTATCATTTAGTTATTGGATTTTAGGTATTTGGCTCTTGAATACCTTGCAAGTCGAAAGCTCACAGAGAAGTCTGACGTTTTTTCATTTGGCGTTGTACTTTTGGAGCTTATAACCGGATGTTGACCTGTTGATGCAAGGAGACTTTGAGGTTTAGCTGATACAAAGATGAATAATCAGGATGACAGAGAGGAGATGGCACACATGGTTGTTTGTGTTGCAGTAGCGAGGGTGCACTAAGTAAGAATCTCTTCGCTCATTATGTAGTTTTATAACTATCTCTATAATTATATTACAAACACATTGTATATGGCTCATATGTTTTGTTTTTTCCTTTTTCAGGACAAGAAACATTGATATTTCAACATTTCAGCCATAGTAGATATCAAAGTTAGACATGAAAGGTAATACATACTTATCCTTCATTCTTGTTTGTGGATTTGTAGTAAATAATCGTGTGTAACTCTTACTTAGTGTCTCTTCCACTTTTCACTTCTTTTTTATCCTCAGCTCATTCCTATTCTCTTCTATATTTCCAGCCGACCATACAACGTCTCAAATCTGTATGGGAGCTTCCCTGATGAAAACAGAGTAACAATATTTCTGCAGCCAATAAAAGGCAACTGGTAAGCATTCTTAGCATTGTACATTGAGAGAAATTGCGCATAGAGAAAAAGAAGCAGAAAAACCGAATGAATCGAAAAGTACATTTGGATGAAGTTTTCTTTTATTTTATACTTAAATAATAACATAGTAGAGAATATTGGTTTAATCTTTATATGTAAGAGATTATACTTATCCGAAAATTCTTCTCGTCAAATATTATAAGAAATCATTCTTTCGTTGCAAAAGTATTTTAAAAATACACATTTATAGAATGAATGTTTACAATAAATCCGCGGCGTAGCGCGGGTACCTACCTAGTTTATCTAAGGGTTCAAAAACAAATTTTTTAAATAGTTTGAGGTTCTGCAATTTACATCCATAATCTTTTATGAATATGGAGTCAAACTTTTAGATACTCTTATTTAAAAATACGATATTTTACTAAAATTAGTTTGAATTCAGAGTATAAAAGAACTTACCTTTAGATATTTGGTTTGAAAGTCTTTCAACATAGTCAATCATTTTCCTCCAAAGTAGCTTAGATGTATTCTTTTCAAATAATTACGTTAGTATATGCTAAAACAATTAATATTAAGCGCCAAAAAAAAAAAAAGTCCTCAATAAATCTTCGGACAATTAAAGCATTGGCAAATTGTTGTCTCTTGCACTAGTTTTTGGAGATGTCTTTGTTTCTTCAGCTTCATTTTAGTGTTTCTTCAGAGGGAGCAATGTTGCACAGTCCGAAAATTGAAGAAGAAGAATTATCCATCACCCAAAGACTGTGAAGTAGAAGTCTGTTCTGAAGAAGAAAGGTTCATAGGTACATGGTACAGAGCAATCCTCGAGGAAACTCCGACGATATCGGGATGCAAAAAGCTCTGACTCTGTTACATGATGTTGGTCCAGGAAGACGGTTCAACTCCACTCACCGAAATCGTTGAATAGATTCAAAAGTAGATGATCTGCTGCTTTGCTTGAGCGTTTGCTGCCGAGTAAGCAAACCTTGATAACAAAATGGTTGATCGTCATCAGATTCCATCATCATGCTGCATCAAATCATATCAAAATCCAAAGTACGAGGTTATGTAGGAGACAGAAACTCTCGCAAGGCATCAGTGAAGGCATCTTCATCATCTGAATGTTCTACCGACATCTCCTTGTCATAAGAATCACATATTCTTGGCGAGTCTTTTATTTCTTCGTCTTCGTTCTTCAGTAAGCCAAATATAGAGCATTTCCTGACTGCTTATGCTGAAGTTCATCTTTGTTTTTTAGAGAGTGCAACTTTGTCCTAACCGTTAAGCCACTCTCCGAAATTATCATGTTGACCTGCAAGCAAACACATTTATGCCTCAATCAATCCATAAATCAAGTTTCAGCGAGATGGGAGGACTCGATATCACCATTTCTATGTTCGATTTCATAGTTTTCTGAAATCATTATCTTCAGCTTATCAAGGATAGTATTAGAATATAGAGCAAGTAATCTTCCTTCTTTTCTTCATCAACATCAAAACTCCAACACTCGCTGACACATGATTTCCAAACATCACAAGTTGCGTAGATATGAATCATATTAATCGATCAGAAGAAGAAAGACAAAAAAATATGAAACCACCATTGATTGACGTCAAAGACATGTAGGAGACAGATTTTTTTTAAAAAATATTTTTTTGAAATAATCATAAAATAAAAGATAAACATGATCATAAATTTTGTTCTTAGATTTTCTTTAATTTATAACAAATTTGTTGGAATATACATTCTACAAAATACAGAAGAAAGAAAGAACTATGGATTGTATGTTTCACGAATTTTTGAATAATAAAAAGTGGTAGAATATAAATTCTACGGAATTGTAGAATAATTTAAAACATCAGAATATGTATTCCACAAAATGTTGCAATTCGTAGAATATAGTGAAAAATGTAAAATTATATTCCACGGTTTAGAATGCAGATAAAACCGTACATTTTATAATCTACAAAGATTGGATCATAGTGAAAGTGGTAGATTATGTATTCTAAATTATTTGGATATTAGTGAAAACTATTGAATACGTATTCTAGTACTATGTACATGGTAGAATTCAAGTTCTACTATTCGCACAACAAGTAAACAAATAATATTTAGCATAAATAATAGGAAATTTTTTTTTGAAAAATTCTCATTGGTGTATTTTTATTTTGCCTTATTTTTACTTTTTGATTAAAAATAATTCGAATTTGTGTTTTTAAAAATATTAATAAGGGTAATCATGTCAAATTAAGATAAAATATAAAAATGGGTAAATTGACAATAATCATTTTCCTTCATTTTACACAAATTTCCCTAAAATTAAACTATATGTGAGTCATACAAAATATTCTATAATTAATTATATTATTTCAAATATATTCATAATATCTTTTAATATATTTTTATTAAAAAATAAATATATACTTTTATTTTTGATTTTTTTAAGAAAGATAATTATTATTTTCGTATTTATTGATAAATTGTATTTTAAAATAATTTATTTACATTTTAGTCTAAATATTCAAGTAAACAAATAATATTTAAAAATCATAAATAATAGGAAACAAAATTTGAAAAATTCTCATTGGTGTATTTTTATTTTGCCTTATTTTCACTTTTTTGATTAAAAATAATTCGAATTTTGTTTTTAAAAATATTAATAAGGGTAATCATGTCAAATTAAGATAATATAAAATGGGTAAATTGACAATAATCATTTTCCTTCATTTTACACAAATTTCCCTAAAATTAAACTATATGTGGGTCATGCAAAATATTCTATAATTAATTATATTATTTCAAATATATTCATAATATTTTTTAATATATTTTTATCTTAAATATAAATATATACTTTTATTTTTCTATTTTTTAAGAAACATAATTATTATTTTCGTATTTATTAATAAATTTTATTTTAAAATAATTTATTTACATTTTAATCTAAATATTCACTATTTTATGATTTATTCACAATATATTCATAATATATTAATATTATAAAAAAAATTTACAAAAATATTAGTTCTTTTATTTCTTAATAAATAACTACGGAATTTTTATTTATTAATATAATTTATTGAAAAATAATTTTAGTTACATTTAATCTATAAATTAACACAAATATTTATATTTAGACCATTATAAAACACGTTTAAAAATAAATTAATTAATTTCATTATTATTAAAAACATGTAAGATGGGTTAAAAATGTATTAACCAATCTAAATTCATATATTATTAATTTGATAAAAATATTAAAATTATTAAATATTATATTATTCGAATATATGATAAGTTAGATTACGATGGATATTTTTACGATCACAGTTTTAAATGGTGGTCTATTAAATTTTCAAAATAATTAGACTACTATAAGATGAGTGAAATATAGATTAAATTATTTCGAATATAAAAATATTTAATAAGATTTATATTAAGCGGAAGACATATTAAAAATATGAATTAACCAATTTTAATTATAGAAACATTAAAATAAATTTAAACCAATCCAAAAATGTTAAATGAACATATTATCATATTTTAGTTACATTTTGATCTATAAAATAAACATAAAAAGATTTATATTTAGACCATTAGAAAGCGGATGGAAAAATAGATTAACCAGTTTTAATTAACTCTACTATTAAAAAATATGTCTACTCGAAGACGAATTAAAAAGATGTATTAATAAAATTTAATTGATATATTCTTAATTAGATAAAATATTAAAATTATTTAATATTTATATTATTCTAATATACGATGAGTTAAACTACGATTGATGATTTTAAAGAGTTATTTTATCAAAATTTTAAAATAATTAAACTAATATAAGATAGGTTGAATATATAATCATATCTCGATTTTCATAAATATGTAATTATATGTATATAAAATTAACATAAATAAATTCCATATATGAGCATATGAAATTTTATAAATATTTTAAATGAACAAAATACATATTATACTTATATTACATAACTTTTAAGATAACTTTTTTATTAAAAATAAAATATTATAAAAATTATTTTCAAATAAAAACTTATCAAACAAAATAAAATGGTTCAAAAATTATTTTTTAAAGAAAATATATCCGCGTTTCTTTTAACGCTTATTAAAATCTAGTTATGTCGATTAAATGAGTTTTTATTTCATTTGAATCTATTTAGTGTCTATGATTATTTTCAAAACTCTTTAAAATAACTAAACAAAAAAAAATTAATCTATGTGTGGTATTTAATAAATACTATATTTTAGTTGTAACGAAATTTTGTAAATGAATTTTCTATATAAGTTTCTTCTTCCAACAAAATTAATAATGATTTTTATTTAACATAATATTTTTTATTTTAGAAATAAAAGCCTTAAAATTAGGTTTCAATTAATTCCAAGTAATTTTTTTTTAAAGTGTTACACCTAATTCAACCGTCTAACTAATACCTAGCCATTTTTCGAACTTTGCTAATTACCATTACTATATTCTGAACATTAAAACTAGTGCTTCTGCATTGGTATCTCTTTTTTTTTTTTAACGCTGAAATTTCATTAAAAGCCCAAAGGCTAAGATGATACAATAGAAATCCACCCCGGCCCATTTACATTTTCATAAAAAGTATAAACCCAACAGAGAGACCCAATGTATTGAGCTGTAGTTGGAAAGAAAGGCCACGTGGCTGAACAAGTTGTTCACACGTCCATGCAAGAGACGGAGAAGCCACCACGTTGACATCGAGCAATCCACGAGTGATGCATGCATCACCGCCGGATTTCTACTCGCACAACACCAGAAGCACCTTTCTACCAGAATCCTCCGTAGCAAGCTTAATCGGACGCATGGCCGCTGTGAATTTTAATCTCCAAGAACGATGTTCTTCACCCTAATCCCATAAGCAGTTGGAACCTTCACCTTGGACCACAAACGATCCGCCGGAATCACGTCAACGGCAAATGGCAAAGAAATTACTCCACACCGACACCTAGAAATTAAGGCACAGTGATAGGTCAAGTATTAATCCCTATACTAAACTGCAAGTGCACAGCAATATCAATGTAGTATATAGGGTATCGAAATCCACAGAGACTCCGGTGTTCAATAGCTCAAGAACAGGAATTTAACTAGGAAGAAAGCAATGTAATTGAATTAAAAGCAATGTAAGAAAGTAAGCAGATAGCAAAGATTGTTGGTTGTGAAAGCAAGTTATTAAGAGCGCTAGGTCTAGGGCGTTCTCAGAAAATCAGACAAGCAGACAGTTCATTCAGCAAGGATCTAATTAAGCACAGTTCTAGAACTCAAAACACAGATATAGAATTAACCAAATTCCTTTGCGATAATTCTCTAAGTCTAAGTGCAGCAAACCAAACTTTCGTTTGCGAGAACTAACAGATTAAACCAGCTTTAATTCCAAGTTTGATATGTTCACAATTATCCTAAACCAAACTTCCGTTTGCGCAAAGTTTAATTGCCCAATTTAATTAGTTCAGATTCCTAAACCCCACTTCCGTGACGTATTTAGCAACCTAAGATCTAGATTCTAATTGATCAGGTTAGAACTAGCTTTAAGCACAATTAAATTGAAGAACAGATATAGTTTGAATCCTTAACTGAAATTGAACAAGTCTAGCAGGTCATGAAATCCTATGTGAGAAACCCTAAACCTAACAAGGAATCTACTCAGACATGATTGATGAAAACATAATCATAGAAATAATAGATTGCATAAAAGATAAAAGATTAAAGGGGTTCGAAATCTTCTCCAAATACAGATGATGTAACAGGTTCAGATCAGCCCCAAAAGCTCTAAAAATCCTCTGCTCTTAATTATGAAAGCGTATCTAATAAAAACAGCTAAAACTTAATTATATAGGTATAATCTCGGCCAGGGGCTTCTTTGTAAATATCAGGAACTTCTGGATCAAAGTGCAATATCTTGATTCTTCTAAACCGCCGAGTTTTGGTCCATCTCGCTGGTGCATCGATCGATGCTAGGCATGCAACGATCGACACCTTCCTCTGTTTCGGACAGTGAACTCTATCTCTCGGCCAAACACTCCAAAAATCTCCAAAATGCTCCATTATCTCCAATTCAGCTCCAAACCTGATTATACCTGTAAAAGACTCTAAAAGAACACAAAAGACAATAAAAACACAACTATATCATGGCATAAAACCGGTAAAAACCATGATATATCAACTCCCCCACACTTAGCCTTTGCTTGCCCTCAAGCAAAACATAGAACTAAAGCTTGGTGAAGTGGTTTGAAAACTTTCATAAACTCATTTCATCCTAGAAGCTACAATACTCAGATTCCCCTTAGTAAACCACTGAAAGAATCAATTACAGGATATCAAGACCAACATGTACTTCCCCCACACTTAGCAACTGTCCTAGGTAAACTCCACAATCACATTCAAGCATTCAAATTCTCCCTACTGACTTCTGCAAGTATTTAAGTGCGGTCTCACCTAAGGAGTATCGATCAAAGGGCACATGGATTCTTACCTTATCAGCTCTAGACCACCATACTATCTTTCTCTAGTCCCTTTCTTCTCTTTCCCTTCTTTAACAACTGATTTTTCCCCATTGGGTATCATTTTATTTTTTTTTATCAGTGTTCTTCCCGTTATGGGGTGTACTTTGGACACATTCCATGGATCACATGAGAGAAAATAGTGTTTGCTACCATTCCCATGACCACTTCGGAGTTACTAACTCATCCTCAGTTTATTATCTTCTTTTTTTTTTTTTTTACTTTATAGAAGGGGAGAAGGGAACTAAATAGGATAGGTTGACAGGCTGTGTCAGAACTAACAAGGGAATCCGACACAAAGTATACCAAGCCCTTAGGTGAGAAATCTAAGTCAGTATTAAATTGAAGTCAGTAAAAGGATCCTCTGATACCTGAAGTGATGTGGGTGTTCCCAGTAGGTTGATCTGTGATGGGGTTTTCTAATAGTCAGAGATAGATCCTGCAACTTCATCCCGATGGTTACTTAAGTTCCTGCAAATCTTGTAAATCTTCTCAGAAAATCATAGTTTCTTACTTAAACAATTTTGACTCAATAAAACAAATTTTTTTTTTGAAAAACGGACTGACTCTTAAGAAAACAGAAAACAAAAGTCAGTAGCACCTCCCCCACACTTAAGACACACTGTCCCCAGTAGTGTCCAGCGAAGGATCGGTAAAAAGAAAGAAAAATTGTTAAAGTTCTGTTGAGTTCTGTCGGGTTTACCTCTGTCGCTCATGCATCGATCGTTGCACTAAGTGCATCGACCGTTACTTGGCGATTTTCGTGTATGGTCGATCGTTGCTCAGGACGGCAACGATCGCTGCAATGCGATTCCTTTCGTGTTGTGACGATCGACACAGAAGTGCGTCGATCGACGCACTGCGAATTCATCCGAGACCTGCAATCAAAAACTCACCAGAAACAAAAACAAACGTAAAAGGTTGCCTCCCACCCAGCGCTTGTTTAAGGTCAATAGCTTGACCGGACGGATGGGAATTTTCAGGTAGAGGGAACATGATCCAGGGGCAAAATCTGACCTCTGGGAATCTCGGCCTTAGCCCAATAGTGTTTTACCCTCTGCCCATTTACAGTAAACTCATTACCTTCCTTGCCGATTAAAATGACAGCTCCATATGGACGCACTTCTTTGATCGTGTAGGGTCCAGACCATCTTGATTTCAGCTTGCCTGGAAACAAATGCAAGCGAGAATTGTATAACTGTACCTGATCGTTAGGCTTAAACCGTCTGGAGACAATTTTTTTGTCATGATAAGCCTTAGTCCTTTCCTTGTACAACTTTGAGTTCTCATAGGCAAAATGCCTAATCTCATCCAACTCATTGAGCTGTATCAATCTCCTCTCTGCAGCTGGTTTGAGGTCAAAGTTCATCTGTTTTACAGCCCATGCTGCCTTGTGCTCAAGTTCTACTGGCAGATGACATGCTTTCCCATACAGCAAATGGAATGGAGTAGTCCCCAATGGCGTTTTAAACGCAGTCCTGTAGGCCCATAAAGCATCATCAAGCTTAGCTGCCCAATCTTTCCTTGTCTTCCCAACTGTCTTCTCCAAGATCTCCTTGATTTGTCTGTTAGAAACCTCTACCTGTCCACTAGTCTGTGGGTGATAAGGAGTAGCAACTCGGTGATGCACTCCATGCTTCTTCAGGAGCTTCTCAAAAACCTTATTAATAAAGTGAGATCCTCCATCACTAATTACTATCCGAGGTACTCCAAATCTAGGGAATATGATGGATTTAAACAGCTTAATGACTACTGAAGAGTCATTGGTTGGACTAGCTATTGCTTCTACCCACTTAGATACATAATCCACAACAACTAATATGAATTTATTCCCATAAGATGAGGGAAAGGGACCCATAAAGTCTATGCCCCAGCAATCAAAAACCTCAACCTCAAGAATGAAATTCTGAGGCATCTCATGCTTCCTGCTGATTTTCCCTCTCCTCTGGCAGGCATCACAATGAGAAATAAAGGAGTGAGCATCAGCGAACATTGTAGGCCACCAGAAACCTGCTTGCAAAACCTTAGACACAGTTTTGAAAGTAGCAAAATGTCCTGCATAATTTGATCCGTGGCAGTGGAATAGGATATCTGGAACCTCTGACTCAGCAACACATCTTCTATAAAGGCCATCCGAACAATGCTTATAGAGGTAAGGTTCATCCCAATAGTACCTCTTAAGTTCTCTGAAGAACCTCTTCTTTTCATACCCTTTCAGATTATCTGGTTCAATCTCTGCAGCTAGATAATTGGCTATGTCGGCATACCATGGTCGATCATTTGTTGCGACAGCATTAATCTCAAACTCGTGCTTTCCAATCCGTACCGTAAAAGTTTCTGGGTCTGTATCCGCGCTGCAACGATCGTCACAGTCGGGTGTATCGATCGTCGCTGTCCCGATAGATGCATCGATCGACGCTGGAAACCATATTGACGTTTTCTTCAGGCAAATAGTCATTAATTGGCACGTCCTCCTCAACTAGCATCCTCGAAAGATGGTCAGCAACTCCATTCTCAACCCCTTTCTTGTCTCTCACTTCAATATCAAATTCCTGAAGCAACAGGATCCATCTCAACAGTCTTGGCTTAGCATCCTTCTTCTGCATCAAATACTTCAGGGCTGAATGATCAGTGTGTACAATCACCTTGGAGCCAACAAGATAAGAGCGAAATTTCTCAAATGCAAAAACAACTGCGAGCAACTCCTTCTCCGTAGTGGCATAGTTTCTTTGTGCATCATCCAGTGTCCTACTGGCATAATAGATAGCATGAAGCTTTCTATCTTTCTTTTGTCCAAGAACAGCTCCTACAGCATAATCACTTGCATCACACATTACTTCGAAAGGCAAATCCCAATCCGGTGGCTGAACAATGGGAGCGCTCACCAATGCTTGCTTGATCTGTTCGAACGCAGTCTGACAATCTGCAGTGAACTCGAATTTGGTATCCTTACACAGCAGAGCAGTTAGCGGCCTAGCAATCTTTCTGAAATCCTTGATGAACCGTCTATAGAAGCCAGCATGTCCAAGAAAGATTCTAATAGACTTAACAGAATCAGGTGCCTGCAGGTTGGTCATTATCTCAATCTTGGCACGGTCCACCTCTATTCCTGCTTCTGACACTTTATGTCCAAGTACAATGCCATCTCTAACCATGAAATGACACTTTTCCCAATTAAGAACTAAGTGCTTCTCTTCGCATCTTGTCAGAACCTTGCACAAATTATCTAAGCACTCATTATAGGATGATCCATATACTGAGAAATCATCCATGAATACTTCCATAAAATCCTCAATCATGTCTGTGAATATGGACATCATGCATCTCTGGAAAGTGGCTGGTGCGTTGCAGAGTCCAAAAGGCATTCTACGGTAGGCGAATGTGAAGGAATGTTTAGATGAATCCTGATTCAATTCTCTGATTCATATCATCCTAAACATGCTGATCTAGGTTCTTCTCGAATAGAAACAATTGATGATCTCACCTTTTACCTGTTTGTTGCAGCGGAAGGAGATAGAACAGGTCAGAGATCAGAGAAACACCGAGAGATGAATCCTCCAAAGGTTCACACACGCGATCACAGAAAACGGCTGCTAGACCACCAGGAACTCGGCGCAGAGAGAGAGAGAGTTTTCGGCTGAGGGGCTAGGGTTAATTGTTCTGAACTCGAGTTTTATCTCATAAAACTTGTCCGGTTCCGTTTGGGCCATTTGGCCCAAACACCAATTAACTCGACGGCATTCGCACACTGTGTCGACCGACACACCTTGTGTATCGATCGACACACAGTGGCTAAACCGTTTTATTCTCTCTAAGTACAGTAAATGCCTAGCACTTTTACCGTACTTCTGCTAAACCGTTCCTACACATTTTCCTGTTAGCTTAGGCGTGTGACCCATATGGGATCATATAATAAAGGCAATAAGTCCAAGACTTATAGATCATGAGCGGACTCTAGCAAGCCATCATGACCCCCAGTATTATATGACTTATGTCTGATCATTGACATACTCTTACTTTCTAGAGACAGTACCGAGATTACTGGACACAATTCCAACAATCTCCCACTTGTACTGGAATCTCTGTATTCATAATCCTTTTGTCACAATATCTCGATTAGTCATAAGGCAAGATTGGTGTCATCCTTATAAAGCCTAATCTTGTTCATCGGACTCTGATTCGATACTGACAATCCAAACGACTCGGGACAGTCCGTTTGAGCATGGCCATGCATTTTCCAGTATTCAAATCTCCGATTGGCCTAGAGATATTCACTCCATTTATATTGGAGGGACAAATTCCGTCTTGTTCCATCACTGTAAACTACTCATTTCATAATGTACCCAAACAAGGTCCTTATAACTATAGCAGAACGATAGCGTTAGACAATGATCAAAGTGCATCAGTCCATGTGCAGTCACATGCATGCGAACTCAGGTCTAAGGACTATACTCTATAGTCGTAGTAAGAATCTCTTATGACACAGATATAAATATCCTGAAGAGTTCTTATAAGCGGGTCTTGTCCGGTCGTATGTTCCCAAACATACACCTATGTACTGACTTTGATGCCGCGCATCTATGACACACTGAGACTTTGTCATAAGTCACGTACCAATCCAGTCTCACACGGTTGTTGGTGTTCCAATTTCAACAACCTTCGACTAGGGACGGGATGATATAAAACATCTATCAAATATAGGGTCTCATGATCAAGCTAAATGACTTCGATGACTCAAGATCAAATCATTTACTTCGATGACCTATAAAATGGTTCATATCATTTTGGAACGATTATTTCATCACAGTTAAAATAATCTTGAAATAATAATTTCATTAAACATAAGAATGTTTTACAAGAACATATCAAATAACTAAATAAAAGCCCTCAAACTCCCACTCAAATTTAGATTACATTTCAATGTCTCTAATGCCTACAGCTTCAGTCAGAAACTCGAGCTTAGGCCTTGGGAGTGGCTTTGTCAACGGATCAGCGATGTTATCATCAGTCTGAACTCGGCTGATCTTGACTTCCTTTCTATTAATGATGTCACGTATCAAGTGAAATCTTCTTAGAACATGCTTGGATTTCTGGTGTGATCTTGGTTCCTTTGCCTGAGCTATAGCACCATTGTTGTCACAAAACAGTGCCAGAGGCTCAGCCGCATCTGGTATCACACCTAGTTCAATAATGAACTTTCGTATCCAAACAGCTTCCTTCGCAGCTTCTGAGGCGGCGATATATTCAGCTTCTGTAGTGGAATCTGCAACGGTGTCTTGCTTGGAGCTTCTCCAACTGATTGCACCGCCATTCAGACAAAAGATATAACCGGACTGTGACCGGAAATCATCTTGGTCTGTCTGGAAACTTGCGTCCGTGAATCCACTGACTTTAAGCACATTACTTCCACCGTACACTAAGAACTTATCCTTAGTATGTCTTAGATACTTCAAGATATTCTTTACGGCAATCCAATGGTTTTCACCTGGATTTGACTGGTATCTACTCGTCATGCTCAATGCATAAGCAACATCAGGACGAGTACAGATCATGGCATACATGACAGATCCTATTGCAGATGCATAAGGAATATTCTTCATGCGCTCAAGCTCAGCAGCCGTCGTAGGGCTCTGCTTCTTGCTTAGCGTTGTGCCATGTACCATTGGCGTGAAGCCCTTCTTGGAATCCTTCATGCTGAATCTTTGTAGAACTTTGTCAATGTATGAATCTTGACACAAGCCTATCAGCCTTCTAGATCTATCCCGGTAGATCCTGATTCCAAGAACGTATGCGGCTTCACCCATGTCTTTCATGGAAAAACAACTTCCAAGCCAGTCCTTTACGGACTTCAGCATTGGAACGTCGTTTCCGAGAAGCAGTATGTCATCGACATACAGAATAAGAAATACAATCTTGCTCCCACTAGATTTCTTATACACGCATTGTTCTTCTTCGTTTCTGATGAAGTCAAATTGCTTGATCGCTTCATCAAAACGAAGATTCCAGCTCCTCGATGCTTGCTTCAATCCATAAATGGATTTATGAAGCTTGCATACTTTTCCAGCATTCTTTGGATCTATGTAACCGTCAGGTTGTGTCATATACACATCCTCTTCCAGAATACCATTCAGGAAGGCGGTTTTCACGTCCATCTGCCAAATTTCATAATCATGAAAAGCTGCAGTTGCTAGTAGAATCCGAATAGATTTCATCATAGCCACTGGTGAATAGGTTTCATCGTAATCCACACCGTGAACTTGTCTGAAACCTTTTGCCACCAACCTGGCTTTATAAATCTGGACATTTCCATCCACGTCAATCTTCTTCTTGAAGATCCATTTGCACTCGATGGCTTTTACACCAGCGGGTAAGTCAACCAACGAAAACACTTGGTTGACCGACATGTAGTCCATTTCGGAATCAGTGGCCTTGCGCCACTTAGAGGAATCTGGGCCCATCATGGCTTGATTGAAGTTCGATGGTTCATCACCATCAATGATCAGAAGATCATGACAGTCAGTCACGAGGAATCCTTGATATCTCTCGGGTTCGTGACGGATCCTCCCGGATCTTCGAACTTCAGGTACTACAGGTTCAGGCTCTACAATTTCTTGTAGGTCCTCCTGCTGCTCTTCCTCATTAGGTTGAGCAGTATCCTGTTCATCTTGAATTTCTTCAAGCAGTACCTTACTCCCACTGTCTTTCTTAGAGAGAAACTCCCTCTCAAGAAAGTTACAATCCCGGGCAACAAAGATCTTGTTCTCGGAACGTAGATAGAAGTAATAAGCCTTGGTTTCCCGTGGATAACCAATGAAGTAGCATTTGTCAGATTTTGGTGTAAGCTTGTCTGAGATCAATCTCTTGACATAGGCTTCACAACCCCAAATTCTGAGATAAGACAGCACTGGAGCTTCTCCAGTCCATAATTCATATGGTGTCTTTGCTACTGCTTTCGATGGCGCTCTATTTAGAGTGAACACTGCTGTTAGCAGAGCATATCCCCAAAGGGATATTGGAAGGTCTGTGTGACTCATCATAGATCGAACCATATCCAATAAGGTCTGATTTCTCCTTTCAGACACACCATTCCATTGAGGTGTTCCAGGAGGAGTGAGTTGGGATACGATCCCACACTCTCTCAGATGATCACTGAATTCTTGGCTTAAGTATTCTCCTCCTCGGTCGGACCGAAGAGCCTTAATGCTTTTGCCAAGTTGGTTCTGTACTTCATTTTGGAATTCTCTGAACTTCTCAAAAGATTCAGACTTATGTTTCATTAAATAAACATATCCATACCTACTGAAATCATCAGTAAAGGTAATGAAGTACTGATAGTTTCCTCTTGCATTTGTGGACATTGGGCCACACACATCAGTGTGTATCAGGCCCAATACGTCACTGGCCCTCTCGTTAGGTTTATTAAAGGGGGCCCGTGTCATTTTGCCCATCATGCAGGATTCGCATTTCTCACATGACTCAAAGTCAAATGAGCCAAGAAGTCCATTCGAATGGAGCCTCTTGATGCGTTTCTCGCTGATGTGCCCTAAACGACAATGCCATAGAAACGTTCGGTTCTCCTCATTAGGTTTGAACCGTTTGGTATTAATATTATAAATTGGCGCGGATTGATCGAGTATGTAAAGCCCATTCATAAGAGGGGCAGAACCATAGAACAAATTGTTGCGATTGAAGGAACATAATTTATTCTTAACTGAAAAATCATAACCTTCCAAATCCAACAAAGAAATTGAAATAATATTTCTGCTTATAGCAGGTACAAAATAACAATTATTGAGTTCTAAAATCAATCCCGAAGGTAAAGACAACAAGTAAGTGCCTACAGCTAGTGCTGGAACTTTCGCTCCATTCCCAACTCGTAGCTCCACTTGTCCTTGCTTCAGCCTTCTACTGTTGCTGAGTGCCTGCATATTAGTACAAATATGAGCCCCACAACCAGTATCCATAACCCATGAGGTATTATCAGAAGTAGTTGTATTAACTTCTATAACAAAAATACCTGTTGAAGAAGTCTCAAAAGTCTTCTTCTTCAATTCCTTTAGACCTTCCTGGAATTTCTTACATTCTCTCCTCCAATGCCCTGGTTCTTTACAGAACCTGCATATGTCAGTTGGCCCAGCCTTGGACTTGGGCTTGGGCTTTGGCGTGTCCTTGTCCACGACTTGGACAGCCTTGGCCTTTCCCTTATCCTTAGCAGAGGATTTCTTAAACCCCTTGCCCTTCTGCACCATAAGCACATTGGGGTCCTTGGCGGTTTTCCTCAAATTGGGCTCCGCAGTCTTGAGCATTCCGTGAAGCTCAGGCAATGTCTTACTCAAGCCATGCATGTTAAAGTTCAGAATGAACTGATCATAGCTTGCAGGTAATGACTGCAGAATGATGTCGCAGGCAAGTTCCTGGCTGATTGGGCAGTCGAGTTTCTGAAGATGATCGAGATAACCCATCATCTTCAAGACATGAGGACTCACTGCCGCATTCGCAGCCAACTTGCAGTCCAAGAGGTTCTTAACTGTTTGAAACCTCTCAGTCCTAGCCTGCTCCTGAAAAAGCGATTTCAGGCTTGCCATTATCTCGATGGGTGACAATACACTCTCGAACTGTTTTTGCAGCTCAGGAGTCATTGTCACCAACATCAGGCAATAGGCATCATTTTCATCTGACGAATGCTTTTCCCAAGCATTATGCAGAGTCCTGGCGGCATTGGCAGGAGGCCTCTCGGGGAGAGGATCACGAAGGACATAATCCTTCTTCTCCTGCTTGAGGACTAGCCTCAAGTTCCTTGACCACGTCAGGAAGTTCGTTCCAGTCAGCTTCTCCTTTTCGAGAACAGACCGGATCGAGAATGTGTTTTGTGTGCTTGTAGTAGTCGTAGCTGAAATATATAGATAAAAAGGTTATTAGTTAAAATGTTCAATATGATTAATCTCGTATTAAATTTAATATGATTAATCACGCATTATATTCAATAACATAAGTTACCCTCAATAGAATATAATGATTCCAAGATCCACATATAACTAAGATTAAAGTGGGCCACTGGCCGTCACCAAACCTTAGCTTATATCGGTAAGCCCTATATCGGCTAATTATATCCGTGATATAACTCTTGGTTGTGAATCTGGGCCCGAGGCCCAATCCACTCTGATGTCTCAAGGCCCGGGACTCCCGATGGCCCAGTCAAGAAAACCAGACTATACAGTCATGTAATCATTAATGTCTGGGACTCCCAATGACATTTATGAATCACAAACCGTCTTATCCACGCAAAAGCAGACACCCTCACACTGTAAGGCCATGAATACAATTGAATGGGCTTCGACAGCTGACATAGAATGGACAAGACATCCAACGCTTGATATTATTTGAGGTTCGTAGGTTTATTTAAAAATTCATTCCCAAAATAGAAGATTACTATTTCGGGAAACTTTCCATTTTTGGAAACCTACTAATTTTGGAAACTTTCTAAAATTGGAAACTTTCTAAAAACGGAAACTTTCTAACTTTAGAAATTTCTTTAAAATCCAAAACCCGCAAATCCAGAAACTTCTAATTTAAGAAACTTTCTAATTTCAAAATTTCGGAAACTTTAATTTAAAATCGACTTTATAATTTTATAAAATAAATTTTAAATTAATCTGAAGAAAGACTCAAATAATTGGCCCAATTGTTTTAACTTCTTGGCCCGAGGCCCAAGAATTGGTCCATGTCCAAGACATGACCCAATTGTCCAATTAAATGACATAACCGGTCTGGTTCATTAAAATTGGTCTAACCAAATTTTAATTACTACGATGACCACAATTGTCAACCGGTTATTTACTAAACCGGATTTTCTCAATTTATTTGGTCCAACCAAATCAAATTAGAAAATCCTGGTTTAGGCACAAAATCCAATTTTTCGACTTTGGATTTCTTATCCCGGTTTAACCAGACTTAATAAAATTATTAAATCTGTTTATTAAACCGTGACGTTTAATTTTAATCAAAATATTAAACCGAGCCTTAAACCAACCATGTCGATCGATGAACCAACCGTGTCGGTCGATGCTCTCAGCATCGATCCTGCATCGATCGTGCATCGATCCTGTATCGATCGATGCTCTCACGAATGCACGGAACCGAGCCAAAACCCTAACCGTGTCGATCGATGCACCAACCGCAACGGTCGATGCACCAACATCGAACCTGCATCGATCCTGCATCGATCGATGCTTTCACGCGTTAACAGGGTTAGCCGATAGACTGTATCGACCGATCCATGCGATCGTATCGATCGATCCATGCGATCGCAGTCGATACTGACTTTTGAAAATCGCATTCTACCAAATCATATAGCTTGGTTTCTACGATTTTATGTGTGTTTAGGTTTCAATTCCTTGTTGTTTAAGTGATTTCTCTTATCAGTAGTTGATTCAAAACACTTTTAAACAAGAAAACAATCCTAAACTTGAATCTAAACAAGAAAAACCAGAACCATTGGCTCTGATACCACTGAAGGAATGTTTAGTTGAATCCTGATTCAATTCTCTGATTCATATCATCCTAAACATGCTGATCTAGGTTCTTCTCGAATAGAAACAATTGATGATCTCACCTTTTACCTATTTGTTGCAGCGGAAAGAGATAGAACAGGTCAGAGATCAGAGAAACACTGAGAGATGAATCCTCCAAAGGTTCACACACGCGATCACAGAAAACGGCTGCTAGACCACCAGGAACTCGGCGCAGAGAGAGAGAGAGTTTTCGGCTGAGGGGCTAGGGTTAATTGTTCTGAACTCGAGTTTTATCTCATAAAACTTGTCCGGTTCCGTTTGGGCCATTTGGCCCAAACACCAATTAACTCGACGGCATTCGCACACTGTGTCGACCGACACACCTTGTGTATCGATCGACACACAGTGGCTAAACCGTTTTATTCTCTCTAAGTACAGTAAATGCCTAGCACTTTTACCGTACTTCTGCTAAACCGTTCCTACACATTTTCTTGTTAGCTTAGGCGTGTGACCCATATGGGATCATATAATAAAGGCAATAAGTCCAAGACTTATAGATCATGAGCGGACTCTAGCAAGCCATCATGACCCCCAGTATTATATGACTTATGTCTGATCATTGACATACTCTTACTTTCTAGAGACAGTACCGAGATTACTGGACACAATTCCAACAGAATGTCCCATATGGACAAGTGAAAGTGGTCTTTCCCTGATCCTCTGGATGGATGGGAATCTGAAAGAAACCTGAGTAGCCATCTAAGAAGCAGTAGTAAGGATGATTTGCTAACCTTTCGAGCATCTGATCAATAAAAGGCAAAGGAAAATGATCTTTCCTGGTAGCAGCATTAAGCTTCCTGTAATCTATGCACATCCTGTGTCCTGTCACAGTCCTAGTAGGTATCAGCTCGTTCTTCTCATTCTTCACAACTGTAACACCGCCCTTCTTTGGCACTACATGGACTGGACTCACCCAATCACTGTCAGAGATAGGATATATAATTCCAGCGTCAAGGAGTTTCATAATCTCCTTTTTGACTACTTCCTGCAGATTAGGATTAAGTCTCCTTTGATGTTCGATTGATGTCTTGGACTCATCCTCAAGATGTATCCGGTGCATGCACAGCTCCGGTGAGATACCTGAAATATCATTAAGGGAATAACCTAGAGCTTTGCGATGCTTGCGCAGCTTGCTTAGCAGTAAGGTGAGCTCTGCGTTGTTCAGGCTAGCATTAACAATCACTGGGTATGTTGAATTAGGTCCAAGAAAGCCGTACCTTAGCCCGGATGGAAGTTGTTTCAGATCTATTTTCGGAGCCTTTTCTTCTGCCCAGTCTCTGTCGTCTTGCAACGATCGTTGCTTAGATGGTGTCGATCGTTGCAGTCCTGCGTCAGACACTTATACCTGCATTGCAACCTCGACAGAATCCATCAATCTTGTATAGCACATCGCAGGCTCGTCCTGTAGGTATTCCAACTCCAAAATAGAGCTCAGTAAAGCCCTTTCTAGTGGGTCCTCAGCATGTGATTGGTGGAAGTACTCTGCAGCCAAATCACCCAATGTGTCCACATAGAAGGTTTGCCCGTCGATGGTTGGTCTCTTTACCAGTTTGTTCATGTCAAAACTCATCTTCAGATCTCCCACATTTAGAACTATTTTGCCTCCCTGACAGTCAATCATCGCACCAGCTGTTGCTAAGAAAGATCTGCCTAGAATCAATGGGTCTTTTGGCTCCTGTCCATATTGTAGAACCACAAAATCAGTTGGGATCACACACTTGCCAACCGTTATAGGCACATCCTCTATTACTCCTTCGGGAATCCTGACTGATCTGTCTGCCAAAACCAGTGATATCCTAGTTGGTATAAAATTTGTCATCCCTAGTCTTTTAGCAACTGAAAGGGGCATCAGATTTACACTGGAGCCAAGATCACATAGGGACCTTTCGAACCTCTCCTTGTAGATAGCACAATCTAATACGAAGCTGCCTGGATCTTTTAATTTCTCTGGAATTCTGCCTTGAACCACTGCACTACATACTTCATTGAGCATCATTATACTTTCTTCATCAGACCATTTTCCAGAAATTGCATCCTTAAGGCATCTCTTCATCATGGGGGAAGTTTCAATGGAATCCAACAAAGGTACTTCAACCTTTACCCTTTTTATGAACTCCTTCCATTTTGCATACTGCCTATCATTCTTAGCTTTTCTGGGGTTCTTGGGATAAGGTATCTTAGGCTTGTATACCCTTTCAGCCGACTGTTTTGGGTTTTCAGCACTCGAACTTTCTGCAGTCACCTTGTGTCGATCGTTGCTCTTATCGCATCGATCGATGCTAGACGACTTTGTTACGACTTCCGGTTCCTTGATTTCGCTTGGCAACGATCGTTGCTTAGATGCATCGATCGACTCGCGGCGAATATCGCGTATCTCATCTTCCAACTCTTCAATTTCCACGAGTTCCTCAACGCTTAACTGCTTTTTCTGGCCAGATGACAGCTCCTTACCACTTCTCAATGTCACGACATTGCATTGGTACTTAGGATTGGCATCAGTCCTTCCCGGGAGATATCCCTCTTCCCTTTGAGCATGTCCCGCAGTTCTTGCAACCTTAGCATCAAGCTCTTTCATGTGTGTGTTCAAACACTCAAACTTCCCATTCAGCTCCCTGTAGATTGTATCCATCTTCGCGTCAGCATCTGCTGCGTACTTAGTCTGACTCTTCATTAGCTGTCTTAGCATCATCTCTACTTTACTCTCAGACCCATTGGCTTTCTTAAAACCACCTTGCTGAACTCCATTGGAGAATCTGTTTCTCTGTTGATTTCTAAATCCACTACCTTGGAAACCATAACCTCCCATGTAATTCACCTCTTCTTCCTGAGTGTCCTCCTTAGTCTGAATTACCTCTACATCTTGGGTAGAGTGTACAGCTTTCTTACTTGTTAGGAGATCGTAAACTGTGTCTAGCCTAGATCTAATCTCAGTCATGTTAGAATCCTCTATACTTCCACCGGATTTCTTCCTCTTTTCATCTATAGTCTTGCAACTGTAGCTGCTAATCAGGTTCCCAATCAACTGCTTAGCTTGTGTAGGAGTCCTGGTGTTGAAATTAGCATTACTGGAATTATCCAGCGCAGTCTGATAAGGGAGATCTATGCCTCTGAAAAAGATACCAATCAGCTGTACTTCTGTGAATCCATGGTGTGGACAGTCACGTTGATACTGCTTAAATCTCATCCAGGCAGTCTTCAAGGGCTCCACAGCTCCTTGGGAAAAAGTGAGTATGTCCTGTCTGGACTGATCTGAGCGCGCATCATCATAAAAGTTGTTGGAATTATGTCCAGTAATCTCTGTACTGTCTCTAGAAAGTAAGAGTATGTCAATGATCAGACATAAGTCATATAATACTGGGGGTCATGATGGCTTGCTAGAGTCCGCTCATGATCTATAAGTCTTGGACTTATTGCCTTTATTATATGATCCCATATGGGTCACACGCCTAAGCTAACGGGAAAATACGAAGGAACGGTTTAGCAGAAGTACGGTAAAAGTGCTAGGCATTTACTGTACTTAGAGAGACTAAAGGGCCTGATTAAATCCAAGGGATTTAATCAGAACTGAGAATTGGGCCCAAAAGCCCATAAGAACTGGACAAGGGTTTTATTAAATAAAACTTTCCCTAGCTCTTATTTTCTCAGCACTTCTGCGCCTCCCTCCTCTCTCTCTGCGCCTCCTCTCTTTTGGTCTAGCAGCCTCTCTTCCCGAAGTGTGCGTGTGTGAGCCTTTGGAGGAGCTATCTCTTGGTGGTTCTGCTGATCTCTGACCCGTACCTCCATTCCGCTGCATAAACAAGGTAACAGGTGAGATCTATTATGTTTCTAATCAAGAGAACCTAGATCTGCATGTTTAGTAGGATGAATCAATCTGAGAATTGAATCAGGAGACACTAAACGATCCAACAGTGGTATCAGAGCCATTGGTTCTGTGGTTTTTCTTGTTTAGAATCATGTTTATGATTGTTTAAAGAGGTGTTTTTGAATCAATCTACTGATAAGAGAAAACACTTAAGAAACAAAGAATTAAAACCTAAACAAACAAGAAATCGCATGATCCAATCTATATGAATTGGTTGCGTCGGAGTGTGGTCGAACCGCACGTCCGGATCGTGAGACGCACGGACCGATCGTTGGATCGCGTCGCGTGGTCGAGCCGATCACAAGCGCTGGACCGATCGATCGTGTGGATCGGATCGAACGGTCGGACGATCGCGTGAGGCACTCGGCCGTCCCGATCGCGAGCCTGCTCCGTCCCGATCGCGTCTCGGCCAGCACCGTCCCGCGACCCGAGCCGTCCCGTCCTGCTGTCGTCCGAGCATCGTCGCGTGATCGGGATGGACCGATCTCGGATGGCGTCCCGTCCCGTTTCGTGCGGCTGGCCGATGTCTCGTCTCGATTGCGGCTAGGTCACGACCGTGATCGGTTCGTGACCAATCGGTTCGGTTCGGTTAATGGTTCGGTTTAATTTTATTAAAAATTAATCGTCACGGTTTAATAAACAGACTTAATAAATTTATTAAGTTCTGGTTAAACCGGGATAAGAAATCCAAAGTCAAAAAATTGGATTTTGTGCCTAAACCAGTGATTTTCTAATTTGATTTGGTTGGACCAAATAAATTGAGAAAATCCGGTTTAGTAAATAACCGGTTGACAATTGTGGTCATCGTAGTAATTAATTTTGGTTAAGACCAATTCTAATGAACCAGACCGGTTATGTCATTTAATTGGGCAATTGGGTTATGTCTTGGACATGAACCAATTCTTGGGCCTCGGGCCAAGAAGTTAAAACAATTGGGCCAATTATTTGAGTCTTTTCTTCAGAATTAATTTAAAATTTATTTTTATAAAATTATAAAATCGATTTTTAAATTAATAAGTTTCCAAAATTTTGAAATTAGAAAGTTTCTTAAATTAGAAGTTTCTAGATTTGCATGTTTTGGATTTTAGGAAATTTCTATATTTAGAAAGTTTCCAATTTTAGAAAGTTTCCAATTTTAGGAAGTTTCCAATTTTAGAAAGTTTCCAAAATTAGTAGGTTTCCCAAAAAGGAAAGTTTCCCAAAATAGTAATCTTCTATTTTGGGATAAAATTTTAATAAACATACAAACCTCAAATAATATCAAGCGTTGGATGTCTTGTCCAGTCTATGTCAGCTGTCGAAGCCCATTCAATTGTACTCATGGCCTTACAGTGTGAGGGTGTCTACTTTTGCGTGGGTAAGACGGTTTGTGATTCATAAATGTCATTGGGAGTCCCAGACATTAGTGATTACATGACTGTATAGTCTGGTTTTCTTGACTAGGCCATCGGGAGTCCCGGGCCTTGAGACATCAGAGTGGATTGGGCCTCGGGCCCAGATTCACAACCAAGAGTTATATCACGGATATAATTAGCCGAGATAGGGCTTACCGATATAAGCTAAGGTTGGGTGACGGCCAGTGGCCCACTTTGATCTTAGTTATATGTGGATCTTGGAATCATTATATTCTATTGAGGGTAACTGATGTTATTGAATATAATGCGAGATTAATCATATTAAGTATAATACAAGATTAATCATATTGAACATATTAACTAATAACCTTTTTATCTTATATTTCAGCTATGACTACTACAAGCACTCAAAACACATTCTCAATCCGGTCTGTTCTCGAAAAGGAGAAGCTGACTGGAACGAACTTCCTGACGTGGTCAAGGAACTTGAGGCTGGTCCTCAAGCAGGAGAAGAAGGATTATGTCCTTCGTGATCCCCTCCCCGAGAGGCCTCCTAACAATGCTGCCAGGACTCTGCATAATGCTTGGGAAAAGCATTCGTCAGATGAAAATGATGTCTATTGCCTGATGTTGGCGACCATGACTGCTGAGCTGCAAATGCAGTTCGAGAGTGTGTTGTCGCCCATCGAGATAATGGCAAGCCTGAAATCGCTTTTTCAGGAGCAGGCAAGGACTGAGAGGTTCCAGACAGTTAAGAACCTCTTAGACTGTAAGTTGGCTACAAATGCGGCAGTGAGTCCTCATGTCTTGAAGATGATGGGTTATCTCGATCATCTTCAGAAACTCGACTGCCCTATCAGCCAGGAACTTGCCTGCGACATCGTTCTGCAGTCTTTACCTGCAAGCTATGATCAGTTCATCCTGAACTTCAATATGCATGGCTTGAGTAAGACATTGCCTGAGCTTCACGGAATGCTCAAGACTGCAGAGCCCAACTTGAGGAAAACCGCCAAGGACCCCAATGTGCTTATGGTGCAAAAGGGCAAGGGCTTTAAGAAATCCTCTGCCAAGGACAAGGGAAAGGCTAAGGCTGTCCAAGTCTCGGACAAGGACACGCCAAAGCCCAAGCCCAAATCCAAGGCTGGGCCTACTGACATCTGCAGGTTCTGTAAAGAACCAGGGCATTGGAGGAGAGAATGTAAGAAATTCCTGGAAGGTCTAAAGGAATTGAAGAAGAAGACTCTCGAGACTTCTTCATCAGGTATTTTTGTTATAGAAGTTAATACAACTACTTCTGATAATACCTCATGGGTTATGGATACTGGTTGTGGGGCTCATATTTGTACTAATATGCAGGCACTCAGCAACAGTAGGAGGCTGAAGCAAGGACAAGTGGAGCTACGAGTTGGGAATGGAGCGAAAGTTCCTGCACTAGCTGTAGGCACATACTTGTTGTCTTTACCTTCGGGATTGGTTTTAGAACTCAATAATTGTTATTTTGTACCTGCGATAAGCAGAAATATTATTTCAATTTCTTTGTTGGATTTGGAAGGTTATGATTTTTCAGTTAAGAATAAATTATGTTCCTTCAATCGCAACAATTTGTTCTATGGTTGTGCCCCTCTTACGAATGGGCTATACATACTTGATCAATCCGCGCCAATTTATAACATTGATACCAAACGGTTCAAACCTAATGAGGAGAACCGAACGTTTCTATGGCATTGTCGTTTAGGGCACATCAGCGAGAAACGCATCAAGAGGCTCCATTCGAATGGACTTCTTGGCTCATTTGACTTTGAGTCATGTGAGAAATGCGAATCCTGCATGATGGGCAAAATGACGCGGGCCCCCTTTAATAAACCTAACGAGAGGGCCAGTGACTTATTGGGCCTGATACACACTGATGTGTGTGGCCCAATGTCCACAAATGCAAGAGGAAACTATCAGTACTTCATTACCTTCACTGATGATTTCAGTAGGTACGGATATGTTTATTTGATGAAACATAAGTCTGAATCATTTGAGAAATTCAGAGAATTCCAAAATGAAGTACAGAACCAACTTGGCAAAAGCATTAAGGCTCTTCGGTCCGACCGAGGAGGAGAATACTTAAGCCAAGAATTCAGTGATCATCTGAGAGAGTGTGGGATCGTATCCCAACTCACTCCTCCTGGAACACCACAATGGAATGGTGTGTCTGAGAGGAGAAATCGGACCTTATTGGATATGGTTCGATCTATGATGAGTCACACAGACCTTCCAATATCCCTTTGGGGATATGCTCTGCTAACAGCAGTGTTCACTCTAAATAGAGTGCCATCGAAAGCAGTAGCTAAGACACCATATGAATTATGGACTGGAGAAGCTCCAGTGCTGTCTTACCTCAGAATTTGGGGTTGTGAAGCCTATGTCAAGAGATTGATCTCAGACAAGCTTACACCAAAGTCTGATAAATGCTACTTCATTGGTTATCCGAAGGAAACCAAGGCTTATTACTTCTATCTACATTCTGAGAACAAGATTTTTGTTGCCCGGGATTGTAATTTTCTTGAGAGGGAGTTTCTCTCTAAGAAAAACAGTGGGAGTAAGGTACTGCTTGAAGAAATTCAAGATGAACAGGATACTGCTCAACCTGAAGAGGAAGAGCAGCAGGAGGACCTACAAGAAATTGTAGTGCCTGAACCTGTAGTACCTGAAGTTCGAAGATCCGGGAGGATCCGTCACGAACCCGAGAGATATCAAGGATTCCTCGTGACTGACTGTCATGATCTTCTGATCATTGATGGTGATGAACCATCGAACTTCAATCAAGCCATGATGGGCCCAGATTCCTCTAAGTGGCGTAAGGCCACTGATTCCGAAATGGACTCCATGTCGGTCAACCAAGTGTTTTCGTTGGTTGACTTACCCGCTGGTGTAAAAGCCATCGAGTGCAAATGGATCTTCAAGAAGAAGATTGACGTGGATGGAAATGTCCAGATTTATAAAGCCAGGTTGGTGGCAAAAGGTTTCAGACAAGTTCACGGTGTGGATTACGATGAAACCTATTCACCAGTGGCTATGATGAAATCTATTCGGATTTTACTAGCAACTGCAGCTTTTCATGATTATGAAATTTGGCAGATGGACGTGAAAACCGCCTTCCTGAATGGTATTCTGGAAGAGGATGTGTATATGACACAACCTGACGGTTACATAGATCCAAAGAATGCTGGGAAAGTATGCAAGCTTCATAAATCCATTTATGGATTGAAGCAAGCATCGAGGAGCTGGAATCTTCGTTTTGATGAAGCAATCAAGCAATTTGACTTCATCAGAAACGAAGAAGAACAATGCGTGTATAAGAAAACTAGTGGGAGCAAGATAGTATTTCTTATTCTGTATGTCGATGACATACTGCTTCTCGGAAACGACGTTCCAATGCTGAAGTCGGTAAAGGACTGGCTTGGAAGTTGTTTTTCCATGAAAGACATGGGTGAAGCCGCATACGTTCTTGGAATAAGGATCTACCGGGATAGATCTAAAAGGCTGATAGGCTTGTGTCAAGACTCATACATTGACAAAGTCCTGCATAGATTCAGCATGGCAGATTCCAAGAAGGGCTTCACGCCAATGGTACATGGCACAACGCTAAGCAAGAAGCAGAGCCCTACGTCGGCTGCTGAGCTTGAGCGCATGAAGAATATTCCTTATGCATCTGCAATAGGATCTATCATGTATGCCATGATCTGTACTCGTCCTGATGTTGCTTATGCATTGAGCATGACGAGTAGGTACCAGTCAAATCCAGGTGAAAGCCACTGGATTGCCGTCAAGAATATCCTGAAGTATCTAAGACATACTAAGGATAAGTTCTTGGTGTACGGCGGAAGTAATGTGCTTGAAGTCAGTGGATTCACGGACGCAAGTTTCCAGACAGACCAAGATGATTTCCGGTCACAGTCCGGTTATATCTTTTGTCTGAATGGCGGTGCAATCAGTTGGAGAAGCTCCAAGCAAGACACCGTTGCTGATTCCACTACAGAAGCTGAATATATCGCCGCCTCAGAAGCAGCGAAGGAAGCTGTTTGGATACGAAAGTTCATTATTGAACTAGGTGTGATACCAAATGCGGCTGAGCCTCTGGCACTGTTTTGTGATAACAATGGTGCTATTGCTCAGGCAAAGGAATTGTAAAACATTTTATGATGTTTAATGAAATTATTATTTCAAGATTATTTTAACTGTGATGAAATAATCGTTCCAAAATGATATGAACCATTTTATAGGTCATCGAAGTAAGTGACTTGATCTTGAGTCATCAAAGTCATTTATCTTGATCATGAGACCCTATATTTGATAGATGGCTTATATCATTCTGTCCCTAGTCGAAGGTTGTTGAAATTGGAACACCAACAACCGTGTGAGACTAGATTGGTATGTGACTTATGACAAAGTCTCAGTGAGTCATAGATGCGCGGCATCAAAATCAGTACATAGGTGTATGTTGGGTACATACGACCGGACATGACCCGATTATAAGAACTCTTCAGGATATTTATATCTGTGTCATAAGAGATTCTTACTACGACTATAGAGTATAGTCCTTAGACCTGAGTTCGCATGCATGTGACTGCACATGAACTAATGCGCTTTGATCATTGTCTAATGCTGTCGTTAAGCGATAGTTATAAGGACCTTGATTGGGTGAATTATGAAATGAGTAGTTTACAGTGATGGAACAAGACGGGATTTGTCCCTCCAATATAAATGGAGTGAATATCTCTAGGCCAATCGGAGATTTGAATACTGGAAAATGCATGGCCATGCTCAAACGGACTTTCCCGAGTCGTTTGGATTGTCAGTATCAAATCAGAGTCCGATGAACAAGATTAGGCTTTATAAGGATGACACTCATCTTGCCTTATGACTAATCGAGATATTGTGACAAAAGGATTATGAATACAGAGATTCCAGTACAAGTGGGAGATTGTTGGAATTATGTCCAGTAATCTTTGTACTGTCTCTAGAAAGTAAGAGTATGTCAATGATCAGACATAAGTCATATAATACTGGGGGTCATGATGGCTTGCTAGAGTCCGCTCATGATCTATAAGTCTTGGACTTATTGCCTTTATTATATGATCCCATATGGGTCACACGCCTAAGCTAACGGGAAAATACGAAGGAACGGTTTAGCAGAAGTACGGTAAAAGTGCTAGGCATTTACTGTACTTAGAGAGACTAAAGGGCCTGATTAAATCCAAGGGATTTAATCAGAACTGAGAATTGGTCCCAAAAGCCCATAAGAACTGGACAAGGGTTGTATTAAATAAAACTTGCCCTAGCTCTTATTTTCTCAGCACTTCTGCGCCTCCCTCCTCTCTCTCTGCGCCTCCTCTCTTTTGGTCTAGCAGCCTCTCTTCCCGAAGTGTGCGTGTGTGAGCCTTTGGAGGAGCTATCTCTTGGTGGTTCTGCTGATCTCTGACCCGTACCTCCATTCCGCTGCATAAACAAGGTAACAGGTGAGATCTATTATGTTTCTAATCAAGAGAACCTAGATCTGCATGTTTAGTAGGATGAATCAATCTGAGAATTGAATCAGGAGACACTAAACGATCCAACAAAAGTGACGCAGGAACTCACTCTTTAAGGCTGCCCAAGTAGTATACTGACCAGGTGCCAGTTGTCTCAGCCATGCACTAGCGTCTCCAGCAAGACTGTGCGGAAATAGCTTAAGGAACAGATAGTCCGGGCATACTCCTTCATACTTCATGCCAGTGACTATGTCCTCAAACTTGTCAATGTGATCCATAGGCTGCTCTGCTTGATGACCATGAAAAGCAATCTGCCTCATCAGCTGGTAGTAGATGGTCTTGACCTCAAAATCATTCCTCTCAAAAGTAGGAAGCACTAGAGCTGCTCGGTTTGCATGAAACTCATCAGGTCTGTTGTAGTCAGCTAGCGTCCTCTCATGAACCACCATCTCTCTACCTTGGGCCCGTTCCTGACCCTGGTTTTGGTTCTGCTCCTGTTGCTGTTGCTCAGGAATGACATTCCCTTCAGCATCAACCCTCTGCCAGTCGGCATTGTAGCGGTTGTTATCTCGGTCCCTCAGGACACCTTCAGCATCGCGTTCCAGAATCAAACGCTCTCGCATCATTATTTCTCTTCTTTCTCTTCTGTTAGCCCTCTCTCTAAACGTCCAAGCTCCTCAAGATCGAGATTAACCAAGCTCGAGTTCGGATTACTTCTAGTTTTCTGCGTTGGCATAAACTGTCTGTAATCGTCCAGCAACGATCGATGCTATCAGTGCAACGATCGGTTCAATCTCAAATCGCCTAGTGACGAACGATGCAAGGGTGCAACGATCGACGCAGTGCGAAATCGGTACCTGCGACAGAGAGAAAAACGAAAATTAATAAAACTGAAAATAAAATAAAAACAAAAACGAAAACAAAAAGAAAAATCCTAGTAAAACCCTAGGCTCGAAGCTATCGAAGACTCAAAGAGTCCCCGGCAACGGCGCCAAAAACTTGATAGGTCAAGTATTAATCCCTATACTAAACTGCAAGTGCACAGCAATATCAATGTAGTATATAGGGTATCGAAATCCACAGAGACTCCGGTGTTCAATAGCTCAAGAACAGGAATTTAACTAGGAAGAAAGCAATGTAATTGAATTAAAAGCAATGTAAGAAAGTAAGCAGATAGCAAAGATTGTTGGTTGTGAAAGCAAGTTATTAAGAGCGCTAGGTCTAGGGCGTTCTCAGGAAATCAGACAAGCAGACAGTTCATTCAGTAAGGATCTAATTAAGCACAGTTCTAGAACTCAAAACACAGATATAGAATTAACCAAATTCCTTTGCGATAATTCTCTAAGTCTAAGTGCAGCAAACCAAACTTTCGTTTGCGAGAACTAACAGATTAAACCAGCTTTAATTCCAAGTTTGATATGTTCACAATTATCCTAAACCAAACTTCCGTTTGCGCAAAGTTTAATTGCCCAATTTAATTAGTTCAGATTCCTAAACCCCACTTCCGTGACGTATTTAGCAACCTAAGATCTAGATTCTAATTGATCAGGTTAGAACTAGCTTTAAGCACAATTAAATTGAAGAACAGATATAGTTTGAATCCTTAACTGAAATTGAACAAGTCTAGCAGGTCATGAAATCCTATGTGAGAAACCCTAAACCTAACAAGGAATCTACTCAGACATGATTGATGAAAACATAATCATAGAAATAATAGATTGCATAAAAGATAAAAGATTAAAGGGGTTCGAAATCTTCTCCAAATACAGATGATGTAACAGGTTCAGATCAGCCCCAAAAGCTCTAAAAATCCTCTGCTCTTAATTATGAAAGCGTATCTAATAAAAACAGCTAAAACTTAATTATATAGGTATAATCTCGGCCAGGGGCTTCTTTGTAAATATCAGGAACTTCTGGATCAAAGTGCAATATCTTGATTCTTCTAAACCGCCGAGTTTTGGCCCATCTCGCTGGTGCATCGATCGATGCTAGGCATGCAACGATCGACACCTTCCTCTGTTTCGGACAGTGAACTCTATCTCTCGGCCAAACACTCCAAAAATCTCCAAAATGCTCCATTATCTCCAATTCAGCTCCAAACCTGATTATACCTGTAAAAGACTCTAAAAGAACACAAAAGACAATAAAAACACAACTATATCATGGCATAAAACCGGTAAAAACCATGATATATCACACAGCAAACACAAAAACCCAATTAAGTGCACATCGGAATAGAGTTGCGACCATCTGTAGAAAGGGAGAGAAAAAACAAAATCCATGCTTAGAAAGAGCTAAGATGGAAATTTATAATCCGATCCATCAAAGAGATGACAGATATCGGAAGCCAAAAAGAGCAAACCGATATTTAACAAACAAAAAACGAAAGTCTCATCCTTCTGAAAGATCTGGTATAGAGAAGAAGGAAGAGAACAGTAATCACATTGGTATCTCTTTACATCCCTCTTTTGAGGTGGTATAAATTATAGATAAGTACATAAAGCTTTACAAGAGTTACTCACACCCGAACGAGTAATGGGTGTAAATATGACAACTACAATTAGATATTTGGAGTACTAAGATGAACAAAAAATGTCCGGACGCTTATTGTCAAGTAGTAGAGGACGGGTTTTGATACCACGTTCCGGATTCGATTCTTCTATTATGCGAAACTACTTCACAATTGTTTCGGATATCTGTATGGATATGAGCTTTGTTTTAGGAGTCCACTTAAATACATGGAGAGAGGATTTATCCATGAATTGCCTTTTCCTTTAAAAATGTGTCTGAACTTCTCCATATGTTTGGGATATCCCAAGGTTAATCCAAAAAAAAAAAAATGAACAAAAAATGAACACCTACTTTGGATATATGGTGTTAAATCGAGTTATAGATATAAGGTATTAGAACGAGTGAACAAAAAAATGACACCTACTTTAAGAATATACGCCATGTTAGACCGTTGAACAAGTTTAGAGATTCGATGGGTAAAAAAAAAAAAAGAACAAGTTTAGAGAATTTTTTTTGTCAACAGTTTAGACATATTTTAAGTCATTTTGATATCAAATCTTTTTTTAAAAGCTTACAAACGAGCAAAATTGTATAATAAAGCAAAGTTTAGATTTTGCATCTAGACATTACAGTCTGAATGCAACGTGTCAGTGATGAATCTAGATGTCACAACCAAATATAGAAAGAATAAACCGGAGCCTCTAGCTCTAGTGGTAAAGGACCCTCAGCTGAGGTACCCGTCATCACGAGTTCGAGCCCCGGCCACCCCAAAGAACTGCGGATGAAACGGGGCGCGCACGTGGACTGTAATCTTGAGGCCTAGACAACCGATGAGATACCACGTGTCTAAAAAAAAAAAAAAAAAATATATAGAAAGAATATGCATTTTTATATTTGCTTTCCTAGCGGAAACTATACAAACAAAATAACCTATTTTTCGAAACGTACATTATGAGCCACACATGATTCATCATAAAGGTGGGAATATGATTTAGATAACAAATAATACAGTTGCATATTTAAATACACACTTGGTATGAGCCACACCTCATTCTTATTACATCGTTTTAAACTCTTCATAGGAGCCACAACTCTTTTTTCCTGCCGCCTCTTTGACGTAAAATGTAATAATTACAAAAAACCAAAAGCAACGTTGTCATACGATATAAATTAATAAAATACAACTAATAGAAAGCTTAACATTCAACATTTGAACAATTCAAGTACTACTCATTAGCTTTAACAATAACAACAAAAAGTCTTATTTATTAGGATGCCGATGGAGCGTGCCTTTTAGAACATCTAAAGAAATTAACTACTCTTTCCATTTCATTTTAAGCGTCTTTTCAAAAACATTCACACATATATAAAATATTTATTAGTATAATTTAACATACATTTTCTCAAAACAATATTATAAAGTTCACGTAAGAGTCAATTACGTTTTTCTCTTTAGATAATCTAGTTTTATTTGCAGAATAAAGTTAATATAAAATCATTCTTTCAAAATCCTGCTATGCTGTAAAACTCATATATACATTATAATAGCAAAATAATGAACTATATAGAGAAATCGATATATATATATATATATATATATATATATATATATATATATATATATATATATATATATTTGCAACAAGTCAAAACATTTATTATACCATATGAATATGTAGATGTATCTCTATTTTCTAATTTAAACCAGTAACTAAACTATTAGATATTAGTTTTCAAATTAATGTATCGATGTGTATGAGAGAAAAACCTTTAGACGACAAAAAAAGAGACCAAAGCTTTTTTCTGTTTTATGTGTATTATTAACTTGCTTATATATAACCCCCCCCCCCCCCCCCCCCCCCCCCCCAAAAAATATATAACCCCCAAAAAATCTTAAGAGAAACTTATTGTAAAACAGAGAAAATATTTTATAGATTTTCGTAGAGATTAAACCGTTGATGTGGTTGTATAATGTATTTGATGTAGTAACCATCTCGTGGTGGTCTAGTGGTAAAGAGGGCTAAAAACCCCCTCGCCACCCAGGTTCGACATGAAGTGGTCACAGTATGGTTTACGCCCATTAAGATGGTATTACCAACGGCTGGTACTGGGTCTGGGGGGATTAAGGCCTAAGGCCCGAACCTCCTGGTTAACCAAAAAAAAAAAAAAAAAAAAAAACAAATAGACCTTTTTATATTTCTTTGAATAAATTTAGAGCTTGTAGTAATTTCTATGACTAGTCGTCTATCAACCTTCGCGCGTGAGTGTGATTGACTTTGTTTTGGTACGTACTCTTATGCCATACATATACGGATCTCTTATACCTTGTATTTTTTTTTTTTGTCAAAGGGTTTTCATATATATATATATAATAATTTTTTTTTTTTTTTAACAAAGAAACTAGAACGAAAATTTAAAGCCTAACAAGCCCCTATTGGGCCTTACACAGAAACACAATCCGACCCAAAAGCCCAATACAAAAGACGGCCCAGGAAATTCACGAAACCCTAATCGTGAAGCCATTGCCGCCGTCAACGCTTCAGGCGACTCTGCTACCACCTCCACGATCGGGAAAAGCTTCTTCCCGGGACGAAGCCTTGAGCTGCCATAACCGCCGCCACCAAATCGTCGAGTCACCTGTTACACGCTGAGAAGGACTATGCCCAGAATCCAGGCAAAAGAGGAGCCTTTGCCGGAGTTTCACTCGGAGCAGCCGCAGATAAACGGATCCGAGGACCCATCGCCGTAATCAGCCGCCTAAGAACCTTCTTTCACTCCGTGCATCGCCCTCAAAGCTAAAGGTTACTCGAAGGTCCCCAAGTTCATGCAAACTACTCTCCGCTTCCCCGCCGGCGCCAACGCCTCCTCAGCCCCCGGCCAACTCCACGCGAACAGATATCCCACCGACAGAGGGAAGAACGAAGACCCACGACTTCAGACCTAGAGGATACATCACCGGATTTGTCCTCTAAAAACCGGATCTGTATAGATCTGTCATCTTGAAGACTCCGCCGAACCACCGCAACTGCTAGACCACCGAAGACTGCCACCACTTCCGGAACCGGTTGCTCTGAGTAAAGGATGAAGAACAGAGGCAGAAAACTAAAGAGAAGCGAAGCCCTCTTATACCTTGTATTTGTAGAGTTCTTTGTTGGTTTCAGTGCTCAATGGTTGATCATTGTGTTTTCGGACTTTTCCTATTATTGTTAGTTTAGCTGTGCAAGTATCTTTCGTTCTCTTTCTCTCTCTATCCACACTCCTTTAACTTTTTTTTTTTTCTAAAAAATTTAGATTTTGGGATTGTAGTTTACTTATACAGTCTCGTTAAGGAAGGTGAGTGCTCAATACTATTGAATTTTAGTTTGAAAATATAGTGATTGAGCTTACCGAACAATCACTACAAAAAAATGATATATGACATCGATTAAATAGTATCACAAAACTAAATGATGTTATTTTGAATTACTTATTAATAAATGATACAAGATATGTGATTTAACATCACTTGTGATAAATGATATTGTTAAAGATAAGTTTTACATCATTTTAATAAAACTGATACAATTTTTTATTAGTTTACATCACTTTAGCAAAATTGAAACAAAAATATAATTTCACATCAATTAGATAATCAATGTACTTACTAATATTTATTAACATCAATTAAATGATCAGAAATTTACATTTTGTATGATAGGAAGAATAAATTATAATAAAATATATGTTTTATAAACATTTAGATAAAATATTATGCAAAATGATTATTTTTATGTTGGAAAAGAATTTGTGTTAACTATACTTTAAATATTATCGATTAAAGTAATAATTATTAAATTATATGTCTTATAAAAATGTCTGATATAAAATATTATTATTTAAAATATTAATCTAACTTGTAAAGTATTCAGTTAAAGGATTTTTAATGAGACAACCAAAAAAAGGAATTGACGCTATGTTTTAAAAAAAATTATAAAATTAGTTTTACCCCACATTGCTTAATCAAAAGGAAGGAGCACAATGTTTCTTTTATATATAGTGGAATATCATCTTCCATATACTTAGACAATAGCTATATAAGGCCACCAATAAATATTTTTTTAAACATATAAGTTGCCATAAATAAATATTTTTGTAAAGAACACCACTTAAAAAAGAAAAAAGTCTAATCTTATATATTGATTTAGTACATTTTTATTTAAACATTTTTTAAATCATTTATTTTAACCAAATCAAATATTCACATCACTTATATGAATCGATGCAATATCTAGTATCACTTTTACAATCGACACATATTTATATCAGTTATAATAATCGATAAAATATTTGTATCAATTCTTTAAAGTGATGTCATGTATTTGCATCACCACTTTCAGAGTCGTTTATATAAATGATGTAAATTGCTTTTGTATCATTTATAACCGGTGTAAAAAAATAAAATAAATGATGCTACAGACCTTAGTTTTTGTAGTGAATGCAGGTCAAATTTTGATGTTACTTGCGATTCAGATATTTTCTACATATGATCAAGCGCTTCATCTCATTGTGACCCAATAATTTAATCTGAATGTGGCCAAGTAATAAACAAAAAGTATGTTGGCCAATAATGGAACTTACTTTTATCATTTTGTGTTGCGACAACTTATTTTGCCATTGATGCATGCATTATTATTAAACACAGGCTCTTGCCATTCACCAAGTACTAAAAAAATACCTATAACCTAATAGTTTATAAAAAGAGAAGAATCGCAAAAACTTCAAAACAGAAAACAAAACTGCAAAATATGTACACTCCTAAAGTTGTAAGTGAATCAAAGATGTCCAACTGCTTCGCTCTATAGGTAAGTAAGCCTTCTCTCCTCATTTGGTCAAATCTCACGGTAGTAGTAGATATTCGATCCTTGAACGGGTAATCAAAAGGCCAGAACTCACCGTCCAAGACGAAGTGCAGCGTTAACGTCAAGTCGCCATGCAAAGCAACCCTCATTCATCCTCCAAACATCACATGGTGAAGCAATCAAACACACTTCCTTTTCACGACATGTGTACTGCAGTCTCATTCTACATGTGAACGTTCGTTGCGTTAGCAAAGGCTTCTCCTTCATCACCAGCCACACACACATCTCTCTAATACTTCTTCTCATTCCCAGCCACTAACTCTCTGTACGAACCATTAGTCCAAATCACTCTGCCTAGACCGTCGGATATAAAACCAGGACACATCTCTTTCCAGATTCATCTTCCTCTCCTCGTCCGTACACCCAAACTTGTACTCTGCTTCTGTTAAGCACTCTACCGTTAACAACGACGACACTACGATTTCCGTATTCGCCGTTATCAACTCAGACTTTAGATCTGAATTCTTCTTCGCCGTCTATCAATCTGTATATATCCGGTTTAATGTATATCGGTTTTATATTATTGTACATATTATTTGGTTTAGCTGGTTAAGTCCTTGTATATATGTAATGTACTGTACACATTTACATTTGAGTTGAATAACAGAAACATTTCATAATCTCTCGAATGGATTATGTTATCTAATATGGTATCAGAGCTTTTTTCAGCTCAAATCTCTGTTTTTCGCTTGATTTTCTCTTCTTTTTCACCGATTAATTGATTTCTTGAGCTCAGATCTTCATCGGATTACTATCGTAAGTATCGTCGTCTTTGTTGCGAATCTCCTTTCCGATTTTTCTTCGATTTTGAGCTCCGATTTACTCAAAAATGGTGAAACAAGGCAGAAAACAACGGAATCAACAATCGTCTCCGATTCATAATTCATATGGAGTTCACGATCAAGCTTCACTTGACGGATTTGAAGTTGACCAAGAACAATTCATAAATTCCTCGGGAAAAAGGCGTCCGAATCCGCTAACGATGGAATCGTATGACAACGTTCATAGTCCCTTCTTCCTTCATGCAGCTGATCATCCAGGTTTATCGATTGTTACTAATATTCTTGATGGAACGAATTACGGCAATTGGTATATAGCGATGAAGATTAGTCTCGATGCGAAGAATAAATTGGCGTTTGTAGATGGATCTCTTCCTAGGCCTGATGTTAGTGATCGTTTGTTCAAAATCTGGAGTAGATGTAACAGCATGGTTAAAGCTTGGGTGATGAATGTGGTTAACCAGGAGATATATGATAGTATTTTATACTATGAGGATGCATCACAAATGTGGAATGATTTGTTCAAGAGATTTTGTGTGAGTAATTTGCCAAGGAAGTATCAGCTTAAGCAATCAATTTGCAACCTGAAACAAGGAAATCTAGATCTCTCTGCATACTACACTAAGAAGAAGACTCTTTGGGAACAACTTGCAAACACAAAGACTACTTCTGCCAAGAGATGTGACTGTGATCATGTGAAGGAACTGCTAGAGGATGCTGAGACTAGTCATATAATCCAATTTCTGATGAGATTAAATGATACTTTTGCGAATATAAGAGGTCAGATACTGAATATGCGACCCCGTCCTGGCTTATCAGACATCTACAACATGTTGGATCAAGATGAGAGTCAGAGGATTGTTGGCATCACAGAGAAAATGACCTCTCCAGCATCAGCTTTTCAAGTTCAGGAATCTGGATTTTCTGATCAGTCACAGGTCTTTTTAGCTCATGGTGGTTTTAAGAAGCCTAAATGTTCTCATTGTCTGAAGACAGGACATACTGTGGACAAGTGCTATAAATTACATGGTTTTCCACCAGGACATCCTAAAGCAAAACCTGTCCCACAGAATGTTGGATCTGCGAATATTGCTACCCTCAATAGCATTCCACACGTTTCTCCAGAAGAACGTATGCAGAACAACTTTGAGAACATGTCTAAAGACCAGATACAGAACATGATTTCGTATTTCAGTGCCAAACTTCATACCAATCCTGTCATTACCTCACCAGAATCTTCTTGTGCTTCGACTTCAATCTCTGCACCTGTGATCTCCTCGGTTACAGGTACATTTCTGGATCTATACAATCAATCCTACTATGACATGTTAATATCTTCTGTATCTGCAGAACCAAATATGTCTCTTAGAGCTTGGGTTATAGATTCAGGAGCCACTCACCATGTTACTCATAGTAAAGACTTATTTGTTGACTACAAAACCTTAGATAGTACCTTTGTTACTCTTCCTAATGGTTATACAGTCACAATAGAGGGTATAGGTTTCATTCAATTGAATGATGTTATCTCTCTACATAATGTTCTTTACATTCCTGCATTCAAATTTAATCTTTTGAGTGTTAGTGTGTTAACTAAAACCTTGAATTCTAAAGTGAGTTTTACCTCTGATGCATGTTTTATTCAGGCTCTTACAAAGGAATTGATGATTGGTCAAGGTAGTCAAGTTGGGAATCTTTATGTCTTCAATTTCAATAATGCTTCTAAAACTTTGTCTTTCTCAGGTATTACTCCTTCTTATTCTAGTTTTCATATTGATAAAAACACTTGGCATAGGAGATTGGGTCATCCATCTCAGTCTAAGATAGATTTGCTTTCTGATGTACTAAACTTGGGAAAATCAAAAATGAATAAGACCACTTCTGAAGTTTGTCACATTTGCCATTTATCGAAACAGAAACGTTTACCTTTTCCATCTCGTAATCATATGTGTTCTGCAGTGTTTGAGTTAGTTCACATTGATACTTGGGGTCCTTTTCTGTTCCTACGGTTGATGGTTATAAGTTTTTCTTGACTATTGTTGATGACTTCAGTCGTGCTACTTGGGTGTACTTATTGAAATCAAAATCTGATGTTTTGCATGTTTTTCCTGCATTCATTCAAATGGTAGAAACTCAATACAACACTCAAGTGAAGTCTGTTCGTTCTGATAATGCTCATGAACTTAAGTTCACTGATTTGTTTGCTTCAAAAGGAATTGTTGCTTATCATTCTTGCCTTGAAACTCCAGAACAAAATTTTTTGGTAGAGAGAAAGCATCAGCACATTTTGAATGTTGCTAGGTCCCTTTTGTTTCAATCTCAAGTTCCTCTAGAGTTTTGGGGGGATTGTGTTTTAACCGCAGTGTTTCTTATCAATAGACTCCCTTCTCTGGTTTTAGATAATAAGTCTCCTTATGAGAAACTGACCTCTAAACAACCTGATTATTCTACTTTAAAATCCTTTGGTTGTTTATGTTACAAATCCACTTCTCCAAAGGGTAGACATAAATTTGAACCTAGAGCTAAGGCCTGTGTTTTCCTAGGATATCCTTTAGGTTACAAAGGCCACAAGCTATTAGATATAGAGACACATTTGGTTTATGTTTCCAGACATGTCATTTTCTATGAGGATATTTTTCCTTTTGCTTCATCCAACATCAAGGATGATTCAAAAGATTTCTTTCCTCTATTACAGTCTCCTGCTATCCCTGATTTTCAATTGCCTCCTGTGCAAACATCTTCCGATGCACATCCTCATCCTGATGTGTCATCTTCTGAAACTCTGGTTCCTTCTGAATCCAAGTTTCATCGTCAAACTAAACTCCCTTCATACTTGCAGGACTTCTATTGCTATAATAGTATTCTTACTCCTACTAAACTTACCACCCCATATCCTATATCAAATTTTATTTCTTATTCATCATTATCTGAGCCTTTCTATGCTTTTCTTAATATCATTACTCAAATTCCAATCCCGGAAAGATATTCAGAAGCCAAGGATTTTAAGGTTTGGCGTGATGCTATTGATATGGAGTTGGGTGCTATGGAAAGAACGAATACATGGACTGTTTGTGATTTACCTGAAGGAAAGAAGGCTATCGGTTGTAAATGGGTTTTTACAATCAAATATCTTGCTGATGGAAGTATAGAAAGATACAAAGCTCGCTTGGTTGCTAAAGGATATACACAACAGGAGGGTGTTGACTTTAAAGATACATTCTCTCCTGTTGCCAAGTTAGCCACAGTGAAACTTCTTCTCTGTCTTGCTTCCAAGATGAATTGGTCTCTCACTCAACTTGATGTTTCTAATGCCTTCCTCAATGGTGACTTGGATGAAGAAATCTTTATGAAGCTTCCACCTGGTTATGCTGAGATTAAGGGGGAAACAGTTTCTAAATCTACTGTCTGTCGTCTACTAAGGTCAATTTATGGTCTTAAGCAGGCATCCAGGCAGTGGTTTATTAAGTTTTCAACCACATTAACTCAGTTGGGTTTCTCCAAGTGTCATGGTGATCATACTTTGTTCATTAAAGCTTCAGGAGGAAATTTTCTGGTCGTCTTGGTCTATGTAGATGATATTCTGATTGCTATAACCAATGATGAAGCTGTTTTGGAACTCAAGACACAGTTGAGCTCTCATTTTAAACTCCGTGATCTTGGTGCTCCAAAATTCTTTCTTGGCCTTGAGATTGCTAGATCCACTGAAGGGATTTCTGTCAACCAGAGGAAGTATGTCCTAGATTTATTGGAGTCTAGTGGTTTTTCAGGTTGCAAACCATCATCTATTCCCATGGAGCCTAATCAGAAGATGTCTCTTGAAGATGGTGTATTACTTGAAGATGCAAAATCATATCGCAGGATAGTTGGCAAACTGCAGTACTTGGCGATTACAAGACCAGACATTGGTTTTGCAGTTTCCAAACTTGCTCAGTATTCATCTGCTCCTAGAGATGTTCATATGAAAGCTATTCATAAAGTTCTGCGCTATCTTAAAGGATCTATTGGACAGGGTTTATTCTATCCGGCTGATGCCACTTTTGATCTTCGTGGCTATTCTGATTCAGACTGGGGAGCTTGTCCAGATTCTAGGAGATCAGTGACAGGATATGCGATGTTCTTAGGCAATTCTTTGGTGTCTTGGAAATCTAAGAAACAACCTACAGTCTCTTGTAGTTCAGCTGAAGCTGAATACAGAGCCATGTGTATGGTAACTAAGGAGATTCTTTGGCTGTCCTATCTCCTGCTTGACTTACACATTCCTTTCACTCCACCTGCATACTTATACTTTGATAATAAGGCTGCTCTTTATATCGCCAGTAACCCAGTCTTTCATGAGCGTACTAAACACGTTGAGCTTGATTGTCACAAGGTACGAGAGGTTGTTGAATCAGGTTTGATCAAGACAATGTACGTTCATACTGGTCAACAGCTTGCAGATGTATTGACAAGGGCTTTATACCCAGCCCCATTTCGAGATCTTATAAGCAAGATGGGATTACACAACATTTTCCAAATGCCATCTTGAGGGGGAATATCAATCTGTATATATCCGGTTTAATGTATATCGGTTTTATATTATTGTACAGATTAGTTGGTTTAGCTGGTTAAGTCCTTGTATATATGTAATGTACTGTACACATTTACATTTGAGAATAACAGAAACATTTCATAATCTCTCGAATGGATTCTGTTATCTAATACCGTCTGATAACGTCCGTCATCTCGAAACTCAGCCACAACGAAGCCAGACCAAACTCGGGAGCAGACGCCAAAACCCAAGCAGATTTCTTCCTCTACGAAGTCTCGGGAAGAAGAGGCAGCGTCACAATCTCAGATAAATCTTGCAAATCAGAACACAAATATTCTAAATCTTGGATATATAGTTTACAAAACAAATATATAAAGAAATGAATAAAGAAAGTAACAGACACTACAAGAAAAACTGTATTTAGCTACGGATTAGCTACGGATTTTTCTGTAGCTAATTTTTTCAGCTATGGATTGCTACGGATTAGCTACGAATTCAAATCGTGGCAAAATCGTAGCTATCCGTAGCTATTCATAGCTTTTTAGCTACGGATACAGGTCGTAGCAAACAATAGCTAGGATTAGCGACGTCATTTGTCGTAGCTAATTAGCTACGAACAAATTCGTAACTATTCACAACTATATATATTATATAGCTACGGATAGCTACGAATATACCCGTAGCTACTGAAACCTAAACCCTAAACAAACCCTAAAATTATAACTAATACAATTATATATAATTACTATAACATATTCAAAACTAAGATTTAACACTTATAAATTAAAAATATTTTCTAAATCTATTATTTTAAACATTTAATTAAAATCCTAAACACAACATTTAACCATATACCCTAAACCATAATCATACTCTAAAAATTAATCTTAATCATAAACTTAATCTATACCATATTTCAATTTATATAATATATTCAAAGCCTAAAATTCAACTTTTACCCATTTTTTTTTTTCAAATCTATTATTTTCAAACATTAACTTATAACCTTAAACACAACCTCTTAAACCCCTAAACTCTAAAGTATAAATAAAATTCTAATTAACAAAATTTTAATTACTATAACATATTCAAGCGTAAGATTCATCACTTATACAAATTATTTTTTTAAATCTATTATTTTCAAACATTCTTATAACCTTAAACACAATCCTTATAACTATATACTCTAAACCATAACTATACTATAAACATTAATCTCAATCATAAACTATAAAATCAAAATATAAAAACTAATTATATATACACAAAACTAATATTTAAACATTTACATATATAGATTACACAAAACAAATTACAACTCTAAACTCTAAACCCTAAACCCTAAACCCTAAACAAATCCCAAAACTCTAAATTCCAAACACTTTTAAAACTTTTTATTTATCACAATTATAAATTTAAGATTTTTAAAATTTGAATTTTAACCATTTATATTATAAATTTAAGATTTTGTATTGAAAATTATATTGAAAACTAAATATATTATACTTTTAATTATTCATTTTTTTATTTCAAATCATTTTAAGTATTATATATATTCATTTTAATATTTTAAATCAATTATAAAATAAAACACTTTTTAGAATTTTTTATATATTATATTTTTAAATTTAAAACTAAAAAAAAAATATTTTTAACATTTTATTTTATTTTTATGTCATTTTTTGTTATTTTATATTAATTAAATCTCTGAAAATTTTCTATTGGTTGATACACTCTCACATGGATCGCAAATCTTGACCGTTGATTAAAGATATCAACGGTTGAGATTTATTACAGTATACACACAGATTGCATTCTCATCCGTCAGATCTTAGTCTCATTTAATCTCAACCGTTGATAACCCTTAACCTAATTAAATAATCATGTCTCACACTCTCTTCTCCTTTGCGCCGTCTGTGTACGAGCCTTCTTCTTCATTTTTTTTTTGTTTGTTGTATCATGGCTAAGAAGATATCCAGGCTCTCCTCTTCAATTCAGTCATTCAGCCACCACCACCTTCTATCTCCATTCATTCTTAGCCACCTCCTTTACCTCGCACCACCAGCCGCGCACCTTCGATTTCCATTGATTCAGTCTCGATCCAGCGACCACCACCTTCGAAGAATGGAAGACGAAGATGAATCAGAGGAGGAGCAGTCTCGTGAAGAAGTCGACGACCTAAATCCGGCGAAGGCTCTTCTCCAGATCCGGCGATGAGAGAGAGAGAGAAGAAGAAGACGATCTCCTTGCTCACCGGTCTTCTTGCTGGACGAAGATGGAGACGAAGAAAGCTCGGGAGAAGGTGAGAGACAAAGAATCTCCGCCGGAGACGAATCGAGTCCCGATCTTCGTCTTCCTCTCGTTGCCGGAGCCGTCAAAGAAGACGAAGACGAAGACGAAGTGCTCTCGGCTTCATCACTCCCGATGTGTCCTTCTTCTGGTTCATCGGAGGTCATCGCCGATGCTTTCTTCTTCTCCGGAGGTCATTGCCAGAACCGTACCGGAGGACCGTTTTCTGTATATTTTTTTGCAACTTTTGTATTATTTTTTTGTTTTTATGATAATTATTTAATTATGTATTGTAATATAATTTTATTATAAAATATTTAATTAAATTGATTATTTTTTTGTTTTGTTTTGTTTTTTTTTTAAATATGATATAAAATAGCTACGGATTGTGTCACAGATACTCGTAGCAAATAAAGCTGCGAACGTTGATCGCAGCTATCCGTAGCAATTAGCTACGGAAATGTTCGTAGCTATTCCGCAGAGAGCTTGCTGCGGATAGCTACGGATTCTCATTTGCTACGAGCATTTAGGCGGGGATAGAGTTCGTAGCTATCCGTAGCTAACCTGAAATTAGCTATGGATTTTAGGCCATAGCTACGAAAAAATCCGTAGCTATGACCCAGATTTCTTGTAGTGAGAGGTTGTCGATCTCCACCTTTTCCTTCACCTAACAAACATAGGGAGACGCTATCGTTTCAGATGGGAGTTGCTGTCTCATCTCTAGATAACAATCAGACAAACTTTTGCATTTTCTTGGTTCTCACCGAGTCTTCCGTACTTTTAGAAATGTGTATCTCCAGCTTCTAGACTTCTTGAAAAATGAATTGTTAAAGCTTTTGTGCTTTGTGTCCACAGGAGGAGAACTACATATACCAACATATCGTATCCTTTTAAGCAACCCAAATCATCCAATTTTTTTTTTTCCCAAACCCTATACAAACCTGAAAAAAATGCCCAAAAGGAAAATTACTTTGCATCATTTGTATTAAAAAAAAAACAAAGAAAGTATTGAACAAAGAAAGTAAGATGGTACCTTGAGTCTGTCTGATTGTACTTAAACATGACTGGAAGGCTTGGATTGTAGTATGTTTGTAAAGCATAATCAACGATCATGTCATTCCACACCTGATCACAATTAATAGATCATTAGAACTTGTATAATACATTTTTATCTAGATTTTGTAACTTCCAAAGTTTAGATTGTTTTAGTTCTGAGTCACTTCCAATGAGAAAAGATACAAAAGTTTTAGCTATCAAACAAAACACTTACAGTGCAAATTAGTTTCATTCTGTTACCACCTAGATCTCCAAGAAAACCTTCATGTAATGGCTGTTAAACAAATATAAACCTGTACCAGAGAGATCATGAAGAGTCGTGATTGGGTTCAATTATGATTTTACGCTAGACGTTTGGAACTCTACAAACCACACACATTATTTCATTAGTAAAATTTTAACAAAAGGAACATATATTTCTGTCCTCATAATGAAGAAACCTCTCATACCTTATATTGAAGCAACAACGCCAAGATAAATCAACTGCACAAAAACAACTTTCATTCATTCGTGTCTTGGAATGGAAGAGTGAGGGAGTCTGCATCTTCTGTTCTCAGTTTATTTATTGCCTCTGGTGGGGGTGGGGGCTTCGAAATCTGAGGAGGAGATGATTAGATTCGGGATCGAAGTCGCAAGGAAGCACTACAAGAAATCTGTCTCATAGCTACGGCTTAGCTGCGAAATTTTCGTAGCTACGTTTTCTAAGCCGCGACTAGCTACAAAATAAGTCGTGGCTATAGCCGTGGCTATGTGGCAGCTATTCGTAGCTATGTAGCCACAACTCTCAGGCGCGACAATTCGTGGCTATGTAACTGCGGATAGCGACGACATCGTCGTGGAAAACGTAACTTGAACTAGATGCGAATAACTTTGTGGCTTGTGTGCTGCGATTCATTTCGCGGCAATCCGCGTCTCCCCTTGCTCCCTAGCCACGACTTTTTCGCGGCTATCCGTAGCAATATAGGTAAATTATTGAGTTCACGGGATGTCAAAGTGTATTAGGGTTTAGGCTTGAGATTTAGGGTTTAAGTTTTAGGGGTACGGGTTTAGGTTTTGGGGGTTAGAGTGTAGGGTTTATAGTTAAAATATAAGCTTTAGTGTAAAAACCCTAAACCTAAACCCTAACCCCTAAACCCCAAACCCTAAACCCTAAACCCTACACCCTAAACCCCAAACCCTAAACACAAACCCCTAAACACAAACCCCTAAACACAAACCCTTAACCCTAACCCCGAAAGCCTAAACCCTAACCCCTAAACACAAACCCTAAACCCTAAATCCTAAACCCTAACCCCCCAAGCCTAAACTCTAAACCCTAAACCCTAAATATACCCTAAAACTACAAACTCTAAACTTTAAACTCTAAGTCATAAATATAACATCAAAATACAAATCTTTAATTATATATACATAAAACTATTATTTTCAAATCCAATACCAATAACATGTATATATATATAACCTAAACCTTAACTCTAAATAAACTCCAAACCCCTAAAATATAAACAAAAACATAACATTCCAATTACTATAACAAAACAAACTAATACATAAACCTTAAACCCTAATCAAACCCTAAAACTCTAAACCCTAAACCTTAAACCCCAAAACCCTATAATATAACCAAAATGCTATTAATAACCTTTTAGTAATTAATACATAAAACTAATAATATATAAATATATATAAAATAATTATATATATACAAAATTAATAATTTAAACCATTAAATATACAATTTATATAAAATTAATTAAAAACTATTTAAAACAATAAATTAAAGTCTAATGATTATTTTTTTGGAATTTACTAATTACTAATTTTTAATATTAATAATAAATTAAATCTCTTAAAATACATTTTAGTTATTATATCTATATACTCATAAATAAAATTTAACAATATTAAAATAAAAATAATGTTAACAAGGATTAAAATCAAATTTATTCATTTTAGTTATTATATATACTTATTTTATAATTTTAAATTATTTATAAAATTTAACATTTGAATTTTTTTATATATTATAGTTTTAAATTTTTTGTTTAATTTTTTTTTTAATGTTAACCATTTTTGTTATTTTTAAATCATTTAACCATTTATTTTATTTTTATGTCATTTTCATTATTTTATATTAATTAAATCTGAAACTATTTCTATTGGATGATATACTATCACGCGGATCGCAGATCTGGACCATTGATTAAATATATCAACGGTTCAGATGTATTCCAACAAACACACATATATCTTTCTCATCCGTTAGATCTAATACTCATTTAATCTTAGCCGTTGATGAAACTTAACCTAATTACTAAGTATCTTACACTCTCCTGCGCCGTATCTCATCTCACGACCCTTCTTCTTCATTTTTTTCTGCTGTATCATTTTGTTTGAGAAATAATACTCCTCTTTTGTTCTTCATCTTCATTCTCACACAAGATCAAAGCGAAGAAGAATCAATGGCGAAGTGGAATCGATGGCGAAGAAGAACAAAGAAGAATCGTCATGCCTCCCGTGAAGAAATCGCAGACGAAGGAGCCGTCGCAGCCTCGCCGTCGGAGCCTCATCGTCGGATTTCTTTCTGCCGTTGCCGGATAATCGTCCATCACTCTGTACGAAGGCTCTTCTGGCGAAAGTGAGAGACGAGATGGTGGTGTTGGCGGCTGCGTCGTGAATTACGGGTGTTGGGAAGACGAAGACGGTGTGAGAGAGAGAAGACGATGACGAGCTGAGAGAGAGACGATGACGGTTCACCAGAGTCGATGGCTCTGGTCTCCGGAGTAGAGAGACACGAAGACGCGGTGAGAGAGAGCCGACGGCGTGGTGGGAGACGCTCCGACGGAACCGGACGGTGGTGGTGGTCGGATCCACGGCCTCGCTGCAGAAGAACGACAAACCATTTTCTTTTGATTTTGTAATTTTTTTATATTTTGTTTATAAAAAATTAGTGATTTTTATATTTATATTTTTTTTGTTATTTTTAAAAAATAAGCCACGGAAAAATTCGTGGCTATCTGTGGCTAACGTCACGAAATTTATCGTGAAAAATCCGTGGCTATAGCCACGACATTATTCGCAGCCTTTCGTGGGTATATTAGCCACGACAGTTTTCATCGCTATTCGTGGCTAATAGCTACGAAAATCGTCGCGGCTACTTCGTGGCTACGTAGCTGCGGATAGCCGCGAAAAGGTTGTATCTACGAGCCCATAGACGCGGATTTTTGGTTGCGGCTAGTCGTGGCTATGGCCGAATTAGCTACGAAATTTGACCGATAGCCGCGAAAAAATCCGCGGCTATACGGCCAGTTTCTTGTAGTGAAGGTGGAAATCTGTAGTCCTGTGATTTAGTTGTGGCGTCGTCGTGTCTATGATGGTTGTCGCTCGATGATTTATATGAATGAGAGGAAAATCTGAAACGGTTGGAGGAAAGGGTGGAGATGTATTAAATGAGTAATTAGGAGACTTCAAGTATAAAAATCGCATTGAAGTGAAGAGTTGAAAGAGTAGATGAAACGGTGATGGGATGATAGGTGATGAATGAGGAAGGAGGAAGAGATGTCACGGAGAAGGAAGGAGGAAGAGAGGTCAACAACAAAACTTTATATAAAAACTTGGGCTTTATTTTGAGTTTGGATAGAAATTTTTTCGAAGCCCAATTAATTGTTTTAGAAAAATGATGACGTGGCTTAATATAGAAAGAGAAGAATCTCTAATTATATAATAGACTAGGCTTTTTCTGCGCTACGCGCGGACTTTTATTAAATTTGTTGTAATTATATTATTCTTCATTGTTTATTAATTTTATTTTCATTCCTTAATTTTATTCATTGTTTGTGTGTTTTTGTATTTCTTACATATGTTTGCTTCAAACATTGATTGTCAATTTTGAACTGTCATAAGATATTAGAGATCACTATATCTTTTTGTATATTTTTTCCAAAAAGAAACTAATATACATTTGCTTTCTCTATAAGGTTTATTTGTGTAAAAAGAGGTAATGACGTTTACCTTTTTCCTCTGATTATCGTCTTATGTAGGAGTTAGTGTTTTTTTTTGAGTTTGATGAGTATATTTTTTAGGTTTGTGGACGCCCAAGTTTTTTTCATGTGTAATTTTTAATGTACAATTTTTTTTGGGTGTTTAATGATAGTAGTTATTTTCTGAATGATTGATTGTCGATAATTAATGTATTTGTGGCCATGTTTATGTGTATAATGATATGTATATTTTTTAAGAAGTATATTTTTGTGATTTTTATATAATTGTTTCTATTTTCTGTCTTAATTTGGCTTCTTATTTCTTTCATAGTTGTATTGATATCTTTCTAATATAGTTGTATTGATAAATAAATTTCTTCATTCTAATTATTTTCTTCAAGTTTTTGATTCGTCCAGTTATATTAAGTTTTCTTTAACGATTTTTAGAATTTATTTTTTATGAATTCAATTTTGTAGCTTTGTTGTATGGGATATATGTTTAATTAATTTTGTATTATATATAATGTAGATATTATAGTTATGCTTAATACTATTGTACATAAGCTGTCTTTTAAACTAATGTCTTTTAAACCAATCTTGGTGGACGCTACAACCACTAAACAATTATTTCCTCTAGCTTTTTTGGTTGGACATTATGTTTGCCTTTTTGTTTTATGTGTTGCATACAACATTGTTTTGTTTTCATTATTTCTTTCCATTCTTGACCTTAGTATCGTAGATTTTCGTAATGCCAAAATCTCTCAACATACCTCCAAATCAGCTGAAACATACAAAAAACCCAGCAGAAAAATATGTGATATATAATGGGTTGCCTGCGGAGACTGGCTCAGGCTCCTCTTGATCTAAACAATGACGGTCTGACATCAAGAAGGTTTTTTGTGACCGAAGCCGCGTGTTCCAAACAACATCCTACAACCTAAAGAAGGCAGTTTATGTATGAAAACAGTTGTCCTTACTTGGATCAATGATTCCTGCAGGCATCAAATCCTCGTACTTGCCGGTTGCCGCATTGGGCGTGTTCTTTTTGCAACCGCTAAGACTGCTTCTACGTCAGTGAAATAAGGCAAAGAAATAAGTGTCTAATATGATGACAGTGAAGGAAATGTGTGTTATCAGAGATATTAGCGGCAATACCTGCGTCTCTCTTCAATGACAGAGATGCCGCCAGAAATTCCAGCGTCCATGAAAGTCACCGGCGGCAATACTTACGTCCATCTTCAACGGCAAATTTTCTAATTTTGTCTCTTTCGAAATATGTTGTTTTCTCTTGTCGCAGCCGCAGCTTCTGCGTCTTGCAAAAGAACATGCTTTTGTAACCATATTTCACGTTATGTTAGAAAGCACCTGACAATGAATAAAACCAAGCTCCTCGAGCATCTGATTTAAATCAAGAGCACAAAGGAGGTTTTCTGTTTAAATACCTTCTCGCTAACTATGCTTCCACGACTCCTGCATTCTTGGCAATCAGTTTCAGAGGGTAACTCAATGCTATTTTCATAATATCCGCACCAAGCTGAAGTAAGGTAATCATAGATGTTAGATGACCTGAAGGTTTAGGAAACAAAACTGAATCAATTTACCTTTTTCATCATCATTTGGAAGGGCTGCTTTGATGGTATCAGTATAGTCTACGACTATGAAAATAGCACGCTTTTACAACCTCAAGAGATTTTGTTTTTTTACCTTTGTAGCATTAAAAGCATCATCAACTTTCAGTTTCTTCTCTTTGAGCTGTCTCCGTTTGTGCTCTGACCTTTATCCAATACATAAGAGCTTTACTTAATTTCTCTCGAGAATATTTTTGTTGTTGTTATATTAAAGAATACTAATGGGGTTTGTATTAACCTGAATCACAATAACTCCACCAAAAAGCTTTGCAATTCTCTCATTTAGTTTTTCCATCTCATAATCTTGCTCCGCTTGCTGCTCAAACCAAATATCATATTGTTGTAAATACGCTATCGACAAAAGGTTTTAGATATCCCATACTTTCTCTATCTTCTGTGTAAGCTCTATCGACAAAAGTTATTTCTCAATAAGATACTTAATCTGTGTAACACGCTTTTGCACTGCATCATGTGTGCTCTCATCACCCACAGTGGTTGAAGTCTCCTTCGTGAGTAAGACCTTTGCGGCATTACTAAGAACTTCTTTTGCAGCTTTGTGAAGTGAAAGATCAGCTTCCTTACGAATCACAGTTTCTGCAGGCCTAGATAGAAAATTTGGAAAAGATTAAAAGCACAACAATTAGGCTTAATCAAGCATACATAACCTACCTCGAATGAGAATGGCAATGTCGTCAAGGAACTGGATCTTGCGCTCTCCAAATCCTGCAGCTCTTAGAGCTGCAATCTTTTGATTGCCTCTAAGCTTGTTAATATCAAGGGTAGGTAGAGCCTCCTGCTCAATGTCTTCTGCAATGCTTAAAATTGGGTATACTACTCTGATTGCATCAAAGTGTTGTAGGAGTTTAAAGCGGAGGTGGAAAGAGTTTTGGGAGAACCGCCGGTGTGTTAACGCCATGACGCCGCCGTTCGTCTTAGCGTTGGTCGAATAGCTAATGGCTGTTGCGATCTGGTTGTAGCCCGCTCCAATCTCTCCTGCTTTCTCAATGCAATGCAAAGCGATAAGAGCAGCTGCAGATGGGACGCAGCAGCCACTGTTGTTGATTCAACTGCGTGTTCTTCGTCTGCCATCTCTTCATTATCTTATAGTGGAACTGAAATGAAGGTAATGAAATTGAATCAATTTAATGTGTTTAAATGAGAGATCAGGGAGTTATGAGATATGACATTTCCTCATTACAAAAACCGAAACAAAATTTCCCCCAAACAGGAGTGACCATCATTCAGGCAAATGATTATGCAGACGATCATATAAGCATGCCCCTTGTTTTCAGACCCGATTTAGAAACGATCTTAATCGTCAACACTCGCTCGTTCTCTAAATCTAGCCTAAACGAAGCGAGAATGGTAGAAGTCACAATTTAAGAAGAATAGACATATAAACATCTCTTAGAAGAAGTAAAATCCGAGTGCAGCAAATTCGCAAATCTACATAAGCTTTTTTTTTTTTATTCGCTCGTGTGGGCTTGTCGAAGAAAACTAAATAGGCCAGAATCGGACAAACATGTAAGAACAGAGATAAGGAGAAGATGAAGCTCACCGTTTGTGAGAGCCTTAATCGGACCAGTTCGTCGGCCGCTAAAGTCGCTAACGACAAATGGAATGAATGCTTCAAGGAACCGAGAAGCAGGAAATGATGGAAGGCAGAAGTGTTGGGATTATGTCCTGAAATCATATTGTACTAACTCTGAAAGATAGTTGTATTGTCGAGATTGGACAATTCATGTGATACTAGGTGGTCGTAACGTTTTGCTAGAAGCCGCTTATGACAAATGAGCTGTAACTCATTGCTAGTATTATGTGAACCTACAGGGTCACACACCTAAGCAAGCTGGATACACTTTGTATGGGATTGATCATTGGCATATGATCTGGTCAATGTGTATTGGATACACATTGATATCGAGTTTTAAGAGGTGTGTCGATCGACACAGTAGTGTGTCGATCGACACAGATCGGGTTCGAAACTGATGTTTCGATTTGATGACTTAAACCAATTGGAATTAGTCCAATGAGCGGTTTAGTCATTTCAGGTATATATATAGGTTTATATGAACGACCTGGAACCCTAGTCGTTGTTTTTCAGGCAGCCACCTCTCAAAACACAGGTTTCCCAGGAGATCCGATTCCCGGCACTAGCATCCCGGCGAATTCCAGCTTGTGTGCGTGTGGACTGCAGTAGAGGCGCAACATCTGAGGCGCTCTTGATCTCACTTACCTATTCATCATTCCGCTGCAAATCTCCATGTAATCACGAGATCATCGGTAAGGATTCAACTAACTAAACCCTAGATCCTAGGCTATCTGGAACGAGTGGAATTCTGAAACTGTTAGAATTGACCCAAAGTTCCTTCAGTGGTATCAGAGCCTTAGGGTTTTAATCATTGAATCTGAAGCATGTAATTTGAATAATGATGTATTTGAATAGGTTGATGCATGCTAGTTTTCGTTTTGATGAAAATAATCACGGATTTTGTTTCTTATCGAAAACGAAGAACCTGTGTTTTCGCACAGTGTCAATCGACACAAGTTTGTGTCGGTCGACACACCACGAAAACGATCATAAAACTTTAGGGTTTTCGCACAGTGTCGATCGACACCAAGTTTGTGTCGGTCGATGCACCGCGAATACGCTTATTAAATTTGGGTATCGATCTTAGAGATCGCACTGTGTCGATCGACACACTGGGTGCATCGATCGACACAGGCTGTGCGAAAGGATAGATCGGTTCAATTGGATTGAACCGGTTATCTCGCATGGTTAAATTTCCTGATACCCTACTGTGTCGATCGACACAGGATAAGTGTCGGTCAACACAGGCCTTGCGATTGGTTGATCGGTTCAATTGGATTGAACTGGTTATCATGCTTGGTTAAGGTGGATCAGATCGGTTTAAATTAGATGAATTGGTTCAATTGGATTGGACTGGTTATCTCAATTAGTATAAACCGATTTGATTAGATAAGATCAGTTTGATTGGATAAGTCGGTTCAATTGGATTGGACCGGTTATCGCGATTAGTTAAAACTGATTGAATCGGTTCAATTGGATGGACCGGTTGAATTAGATTTGACCGGTATCTCAATTGGTCTAAAACCGGTTCATTTGGTCAATTATCGGTTCAATTGGATTGACCGGTTATCGGGTTTTGTTAAGGTTGGATGCGAACCGTAATCGTTTGGTTATTGAACCAAATGATTGAGAAACCGAACCAAATGACCTAACCCACTTTTGTTAGAACAATTAAAACTCAATCAAAATTAGTAGTTAAACATGTTCTAAACCCATTAAATACACATTGGATGTGTATTAGATCAAAGCTTAGTTTTCAATATGGTCAACTGTCAAGACTCATTTCGTTGTTGTGATACTCTTGCCAAGAGCTTGGTGTCCACAATTACATGAGTAAGGCAGGTAATCATGTTGATGATCTTGCAGTGCTTGACATCAACAATTACATGACCCAAGAGATTGATTTACTAACCGTTTAGAGTTCCGTTTCCTCAACTAAATATCAAGTGACCTTGATGTCTTGCCCAATCTTGTCTACTGTCAAGACTCATTTCGTTGTTGGATAGTCTTGGAGTCCTTGGTATCCACAATTACATGAGTAAGGCAGGTGATCATTGATAGACTTGTAGTGCGACTGTCAATGATCACAAGACTGAAGAGATTGGTTCACTTGACAGGGCTATCAGAAGTTCTGGGCCCAGAGACATCAGAGTGGATGAGACATGGATTGTCTTATCTGCGACCAAGAGTTGTACTGGGTACAATTAGCAATGATTTGCTTACCTAGATAACTAAATTTTGGGTGATGGCGAGTCGTCCACTCAGATTTTGGGGAAGTATGGGTCTTGGATCATTATATTCATAGAGGAAACATTGTTTGAATATAATGCGAGTTTTCTTATTAGATAAGATTCCTCATTTCCTGAACTTCATAACTAAAACTTTTCTTTTCTTAGATTTCAGCATATGTCTAAAACTACTTTATCGTTGCGATCCGTCCTTGAGAAGGACAAGCTAAATGAATCCAACTTCCTGGATTGGTATCGGAATTTGAGAATTGTTCTCAAGCAGGAGAATAAGGACTATGTACTTGAGAAACCTCTCCCCGAGAAGCTTGGGACCAATGCTTCGCATGCAGTATATGATGCTTGGAATAAGCATTATATTGATGTGGTAGATGTGTGTGGTCTGATGTTGGCTACCATGAACTCGGACTTGAAGAGTCAATACGAGAACGTGGAGTAGCCAATAGAGATGATCACCAACCTGAAACTGATGTTTCAGGAACATGCACGAATTGAGAGATACCAGATGGTTAAGTCTCTCATTGGGTGCAAGCTACCAAAGGATGCTCCAGTGAGTCCTCATGTCATTAAAATGATGGGTTACATTGATAACCTGGGGAAACTGGATAGTCTTGCTAGCCTAGAGTTGGCTACTGAGATCATTCTACAGTCACTGCCGTCAAATTATGATGAGTTCATCAAGGACTATATCAAGAATGATATGACGAAGACGTTAACTGAGCTGCATGGCATACTCAAAACAGCTAAGCAAAACATCATAAAGGGTAAAAGGTTTGAGAAATCTTGTATAGACAAGGGTGGAGGCAAGGCCGTCCAGATTTGGAATCAGGATAAACATGTGTCATCTATAAGCCCAAGTCTGGCCCATCTGATGTTGGTAAGTGCTTCTACTGTGAAGAGCTTGGGCATTGGAAGAGAAATTGCATTAAATTCTTGGAAGATTCACAAGAGATGAAGAAGATGTACGGTACTTCTTCTTCAGGTATTATGTTATTACTTCAAGTTCTACGTATGTATTGGATACTAGTTGTGGTACTGATATTTTTGAAATATGCAGGGCCTAAACAACAGTAGAACGTTGAAGAAAGGACAAGTGGAACTGCGTGTCTGGTATGGATCAATGGTTGCTGCATGAGCCGTAGAGATTCTCCACTTGTAGGAGCCTTTCAAGCTTGGTTTTTAAATCAAGTAATTGCTACTATGTATTTGCTTTATGCAGAGATGTCTTTCATTTTCTTGTAAGAATTTGGATGTTTTTATTTTGATAAAAGACAAGTTTTGTTCTTTTGATCTTAATGAAATATTCTATGGTAGCACCCCGTTTAGAATGGGTTTTATATCTTAAACCAATAAACGCTTATTTACAACATAAACACCAAACGGTTTAAGTCTGATGACTTGAACTCGAATTTTCTTTGGCATAGTCGTTTCACCCACACAGAGTGGAGCGGATTCAGAAGTTCCATAGTTATGGGCTTTTGGGCTCATTTGATTTTAAATAATATGAGATATGAATTCTGCTTACTGGGCCAAATGACTAAGGCTTCTTTAGCTGAGCTAAAGAAAAGGGCCAAATGCTTATTGGGCCTTCCTCATACTGATGTATGTGGCCCGATGAGCATTAGTACCAGAGGAAATCTTCTGTACTTCATCAACTTCATTGATGACTTCAGCAAGTATGGCTGTGTTCATTTGATGAGACACGAGTCGAAATCTTTTGAAATGGTCAAAGGAGTTCCAGAATGAAGTATAGAACCGATATGACAAAAGTATTAAAGATCCTCGATTAGATCGCGGAGGAGAATACTTAAGTCAAGAATTCCGTGATCATCTGAGTGAGTGTGAAGTTGTTTCACGACTCAATTCTCATGAAAACCACAATGGTGTTTCTAAGAGAAGTAATCAGACCTTATTGGATATGCTCCGATTAATGATGAGTCACACGAATCTTCCATTATCCTTTTAGAAATACGCTCTAGAAATGTATGTATTTACGCCAAATAGGTTTCTATCAGAATCAGTTGAAAGACACCACATTGGATGTGGACTGGGAGTTTTCAAGTATGTTTTCCTGATTAATTTGGATTGCAAGGCTTATGTCAACAGACAAGCTTGAACCCAAATCTGATAAGTGCTGCTTCGCTGGTTGTCCTATGGAAACCCAGGCTTATTACTTTTACAACCGATCTGAGAACAAAGTTTTGTTGTTCGGAACTCGGTTCTTCTAGATAGAAAGTCTCTTTCCAAGAAGAACAGTGGGAGTAGAAGTACAACTCGAAGAAATTCGAGAAACACAGGAGGCTGCTCAACCTGTTGAGGGAGAGCAGCGGTGAGATCTACAAAGTGCTGTAGGACCTACACCTGTGGAGCCTGAAGTTTGCAGATCCGAATGGATCCCTCACTAACTCGAGAGTGATTTCTCGTGCTGCTTCGCTGGTTGTCCTATGGAAACCGAGGCTTATTACTTTTACAACCGATCTGAGAACAAAGTTTTGTTGTTCGGAACTCGGTTCTTCTAGATAGAAAGTCTCTTTCCAAGAAGAACAGTGGGAGTAGAAGTACAACTCGAAGAAATTCGAGAAACACAGGAGGCTGCTCAACCTGTTGAGGGAGAGCAGCGGTGAGATCTACAAAGTGCTGTAGGACCTACACCTGTGGAGCCTGAAGTTTGCAGATCCGAATGGATCCCTCACTAACTCGAGAGTGATTTCTCGTAACCGATTGTCGTGATCTTTTGATCATTGAAAAGTGACGAGCCTGCGAAATTCAAGAAGCGAAGGTGAGCCCCAACTCCGAAAATTTGCTAGGTATGCATGTTAGCTTCACTGATCCATTTCTGGATTGAAGCAAACATCTTGGAGTTGGAATCTACGTTCTGTTAAAACGGTCAAAAGTTTTAACTTGATCAGGAACGAATAAGAACCGTGCGTTTACAAGTAGACTAGTGGGAGCATAGTTGCATTTCTCACATTGTATGTATATAACATACTTATTCTCATAAACGACGTTCCGTCGCTTAAGTCTCATGTGACTTGGGTCGGAAGTCATTTTAACGATAGACATGGGATAAGCCGCGTGAGTTCTTGGAATAAGGATCTATTGAAATAGTTTGGGTAGGCTAATTGGATCGTGTCAGAATTATTATGTAGATAAGGTATTGGACAGTTCCAATATGCATGATTCCAAGAATGGCTTCACACCAAAGGTCTTATGGCAATAATCTTAGCAAGATGAAGTGTCTTGGACACTGGCTGAGCTAGTATGTATGAGTGTGATTCCTTATGCTTCTGAAATGGAATCCATCATGAATGCCATATTTTGCGCTCGTCTAGATGCAGCTTACGCATAAGGCATGGCGAGATGATACCAATATGTTCCGGTAAAGTCACTGAAAGTTGTAAGGAATATCCCCAAGTGTTTGAGGAACACTAAGGATATGTTTTTTGTTCAACTGAGGAAGTGACGAATCTGTTAAGAGTAGTTAGACAGACAAAGACGACTTCGATTTCTGATTCCCACCTGGTTATGTCTCTTTGTCTGTGTAGCGGTGCTATCTGTTGGAAGAACTCCAAGCAGAGGACCGTTAAATAGTGCTTATAAATGAATGTCGGTGTGGTTTGTTGGAATGGTTCAAAGCAAGAACACCGCGGTCTCTCCCACAACCTAAGCGCGAGTTTTATACTGTTGCTGTAGGAACTAGATATCTGAAGACGTGGTCTTGATTCTAGTGGGAGTTATGTTAGTTATGATGTTCACATAGACATGCTATGGTCATGTTTATGAGAAACTGACATCAGCATTATTTGATTATTGGATAATTAAATAATGGTCCCAAAGTATTTTATGTTCATGTTATAGGTCATCAAGTTGAGGACTTGATCATGAAACCCTATAAGTGAAAGATGACATAAAATTATGTGTGTCCCTAGTCGAGGTTGTCAAAGTGGGACACTGACAACCGCGAGACACTAGCTTGTGAGGTGACTGTTGACTAAGTTTCATGGAGTCAATGATATGAGTATCACAGTCAATCACATAGATATATGTTGGTGAACATATGATCGGACATGACCCGCTAATGAGAACTCTACAAGATAGTTATATCAGTGTCATGAGAGGTTCGCATTACGACTATAGAGTATAGTCCTTAGACCTGAGTTCATCATGCTTTCTAGCATGTGAATTGGTACGCTTTGACCTTGTCAAACGTCGTTCCGTAACTGGCGGCTATAACGGCATTGCTTAGGCGCATCATGAAGTATGTGTAGAAACAGGGATGGAACAAAAAGGGATTTGTCCCTCCTATATAACACGAGATAAATATCTCAGGGCCCATCGAAGATTTGATATTGAAAAAATGCATGGTCGTGCTCAAACGAGGTGATTGTCAGTCGTTTGTTTTATCAGTATAGATCAGGAGTTCGATGAACATGATGTTGGCTATAATAAGGATGACACAGTCTCTTGCCTTATGCCATATCGAGATATAGTGACAAAGGGATTATGGGAATAGATGATTCCAGTACAAGTGGGAGATTGTTGGGATTATGTCCTGAAATCATATTGTACTAACTCTGAAAGATAGTTGTATTGTCGAGATCGGACAATTCATGTGATACTAGGTGGTCGTAACGTTTTGCTAGAAGCCGCTTATGACAAATGAGCTGTAACTCATTGCTAGTATTATGTGAACCTACAGGGTCACACACCTAAGCAAGCTGGATACACTTTGTATGGGATTGATCATTGGCATATGATCTGGTCAATGTGTATTGGATACACATTGATATCGAGTTTTAAGAGGTGTGTCGATCGACACAGTAGTGTGTCGATCGACACAGATCGGGTTTCGAAACTGATGTTTCGATTTGATTACTTAAACCAATTGGAATTAGTACAATGAGCGGTTTAGTCATTCCAGGTCCATATATATAGGTTTATATGAACGACCTGGAACCCTAATCGTTGTTTTTCAGGCAGCCACCTCTCAAAACACAGGTTTCCCAGGAGATCCGATTCCCGGCACTAGCATCCCGGCGGATTCCAGCTTGTGTGCGTGTGGACTGCAGTAGAGGCGCAGCATCTGAGGCGCTCTTGATCTCACTTACCTATTCATCATTCCGCTGCAAATCTCCAGGTAATCACGAGATCATCGGTAAGGATTCAACTAACTAAATCCTAGATCCTAGGCTATCTGGAACGAGTGGAATTCTGAAACTGTTAGAATTGGCCCAAAGTTCCTTCAAGAAGGTTGTTACAGTTAATTTGTGTAATTATATGTATTAAAATGTGATTTTTGAGGGAGGAAGAAGAAGAGATTAAGTAGTTAGTGGGGTGCAAAAATCGACGATGAAGCTTCCTCTCTTAATTACGGTTATGGGAGAAATATGGGCTTGGGCCCATGTATTTATTTTTAGCATATGCGAAGTCAATAGTTTGCGTGGCATAATTTTGTAGATGATTTATAAAGTTAACGTGCCACGTGGCATCATTTTGGAAGCAATATTTAATCTCATGTGGATACTTTCTGGAGCCTCAACGATCTCTTTTTATATATAAGGAATTCAAAATATACCTCATCCAAAAACACTCACATGTATGTGTGTATTAAGATACAAAATCAGATAATAATAATAATAATAATAATAATAACATTGTGTCAAATCTTGTATAAGCCGACATCAAAATCATGGAAAGAAAAATTGGAATGTAATATAAACAAATTGGAAATGTGAGTTTTTTTTTTTTTTTTTTCTCACATTTCTTCTCAAGCTTAAAACGTATATGGTAATGTTATGAACAAGAACTTAGAAATCTAATATTATGGAAAGGGGAAAAAAAGGAAAATCAAAATCTATTCAACTTGAACAAAGACGGAGATCGAAGAAGCTTGTACGAGCCGTTCCGTCTCATGCCCATGGAATGATTAGTAGCACCACATCTATAGGGACTACCCAAGCCGCAAATCGGAGGATTAATCAAACCATCATCATCTTCTTCACCATGAACATCATTAGACTCCATATCAGCCAAAACCTTGAGGAAAAAGTCGACCTCGCAAGGAAGAACAATGGGTCCATCACATCTATATCCATATTCAGTCTCTGCGTCTTCTAACAAATTCTTGAACAAAGGATGGTTCACCAATTTCGTCTTAACCACGATTCTCTGTTTCGTGGGACCCACGTAAACCGTGAAACACCCGTGTGGCGGCGGAGACTTTTTCTTGATCTTTCCTATTGATTCGTTGTTCTTAGCATCCTCGACATGAATAGTGCCATTCCAAGACTTGCTCTTCGTGATCGAGGCCGTAGTCACAGAGCTCGCATGCCCAAAAGACTTCATTTTCCTCCACCTCTTCATTATCGGACTCTCCATTAGTTCTCTCTTCTTACGAGGAGATCAGAATCAAGAATCACGAAAATGATTGTGGGTCAGGCCCCAAGTTTCATTTGACCTTTGTTTGTGTTTTTTTTTTTTTTTTTGAAAATAAACTTTGTGTGCTGGTTTTGGTTTTATAGTTATATGTTTCTTGAATCTCTCATATATATATATATAGAAGATCATGATTGAGAAAGAAGAGATATAGGTTTACTTTAAAGACATTGACAATTAGAAGAGGACGGGCTTAACTTTTCTATATACCCATACTTCACCATATATGAATAATTGAGTTGTTTTATAATATAATCCTTGATAAACAAATATATCTTTCCAACTTATTATTGATGATCATGTATGTTTGTTTTATTCAATTTTGTCAACGGCAAGGGTTAAAGCCCAATACAAATACTACCTGATTTTGCCTTCGAGCATACTTTTTTTCAATATTTAAATATACAGAACACACACATCATCTGTTCTCGTGGGGTTTCTTTAAATATTTTAGTATTTCAATGGAATGTATATGGTTTTGAATGATTCTAAAAGAATCCAAAGACAAACTCGATAGACTACAAGAATTTATTTTTGTTGAGATTTTAACTTGTACTTTGCACTTATATGTTATCTTGATCTTTGATGTGCTTGTGTTTGTATGCAGGAATATAAAAGACACAAAGAATTTGGTTACCCTGTGTTCACCGGAATGGCTACGTCACAGGGGTGAGATCACAATCTCACAAGATGCACTATATCGGTTTGGTTACAACGACAAAGATAAGTTTCTTCTGCTACTAACTTATCTTAAGAATCAAACCTTGCACCCTAAGAAGACTCTTGTATAGAACTATAGCTCTAGACAATTTGTATCTCTAGCTCTCTTCTATAACTCTTCTCTCGATCTCTACTTGCTCAAGCAAAATACTCTTGCTCTTATGCACTTGTATTTTATCAGCCGTCTTCTCTCTCAGTTCATAAGAACTTCGATTTCACCTTATATAGCTGCATCTTAGGTTAACTTCCTTAACCGCCTTTTATTCTTGATTGCAGGCCAAGAGTAAACAGCTTGGGCTTATAGCAGGTTGGATCTTCTAGCTCTCAGCCATATGGTCTCACTCTTGAAAGCCCACATAGAGATAAAGAATAATTAGGCCCAGTTGTTAACAATTCTCCCCTTGGGCCAATTATGCTTTCCAGACAAAAACAGATAAGGAAACCCTATCTATTCGGTTCGTTGTCTCTCTCTCCGGCTGCTCCCATGGCGATTTGAGCTTCGATGTTCCGATCGGCTCATTCTCCGACTTTGTCGAGCTGAGGAAGACCAGGCAGACTCTTAGCTCTTCGTCTCTGAGCTCCTTCGTCTCTTGTCGTGAAGATTCATCTTCTTCAGAGTGTGGCTTCCTCCTGTAAAACTCAATCGATCTCCAGTCAAGCTCATTCGTCTTCTACGAGCTCAGTTGACCATCAGGTAAGTTCGTTCGTCCTCGCTTACCTTTGATTTTGACAGAACCCCTTTCTTCTAACCTTTCGATTTCTCTGGTCTGTACATGTAGGTTTTGACTCACCTCCTTTTCAACAGTAGATCCTTCAGATAAGTCTTAGAGGCTTCTCCTCTTTCATTATCTTCAGTCTATTCATCTCTCTTAAAGAGATTTTCAGATCCTGTCTTTCCATTTCAGGTCTGTTCGTGTATGTCTCGGGCGAGCCTTGACTTCTCCTTTCTCGTTACCAAACCTCTCAGGTGAGTTCTAGAAATTCCTATTTCATACCTCTCTGATGTCGGTTTAACTCTTTCATTCTTGTTTGACTGTCTACTTCACTCCTCTTTGTCTGAACTTTGGTGTACACTTCTGTATGTAGGTTGAGGCAACTTCGAGAAGATGACCCCTGTGCCTTATGCCTCCCCCTCGAGATGGGCTCCGGCTGCACAGGTATGTATCTTTTCGATTTGCTTTAGTAGTTCTACATAAGAGTGTAGCCTTCATTCTTCTGAGCTGATGTACATCGTGTTACTTGGTCACTGCACAGATCTCTAATCCGGATTCTTAGATCTTTGTGACGTCTCTCTTTCCAGTGGTTGACTTCTTTATTAGGTGAAAGAACTTGTAGATTATGTGTCCTTCTTTTGTCAAGGAGCGACCTTGATCTTTTGTACTGACAAGTTTACTTGTTCTTTGGCAGCCTTCTAGTCATACCGAGAGCACATGATCAAGTTTATAAGTTAAGTTCAAAACCTTTTACCTTAAGTTATGTTTTGACTTCTCCTTAGAAACGTGATCACCTGATACATCTTTGTTCTTGACAGGTTCTCTTCAAGTGTTGATTGTGACATACTCCTGAGGATTCAGCCGTGAATTAAGGTGAATCTTTATTCTTCTGCATTAAACCTGAACTTGCCTGTAAGTTCCTTGATTAATGATTGTCTCCCCTCGCACTTTAGGTTCCTGGAACTGAAGCCTTCTCTTCAGAACCACTCTTCTGTGTTTCCTGGAGCTTCCATCGTGAAACTCCTGACCCTTCATTGACCATGACACCGTGAACTTCTCTTGATGTAAGTTCACGTTCTGACTCTGTGTTCTATCTTTTACCCTTAGAACCTTAGGTCCCTTGGTAGTTAGAACACTGTCATAGTTTGTCCTTAGCTTGCCAATGTCTTCTGCTCTTGATCTTATGCTTCTGATCCTTAGCATGTTACTTGAGTTTAAACCAACATCTTTCTTCCTGGTTTCTCTACTCTAAGGTCAATTTTCCTAGTCATCTCCATTTGACTTTCTGATTTTTTTTTTTTTTTTTTTTTTTTTTTTCTACAGCTTACTCACGTAACTGATCTCTGCGTCTCGCCTCTAATACTCACAGGTAACTTTCCTAACTCCCTACATCTTTGAGTTCTTCCATTATTGCTTAATACTAAAAAAAACCAGAAACTGACATGTTTCTTTTTCTGTCTCTGCGAGCTTGAGACTTCAATAATGGAGTTACCTGGAGCTGCTTTCATTCTCAGGCGGTGTTGCAGCATACCTGAAGATCTTGTTCAGGTACTGCCTTAGTTAGTACTGCCTTAGTTAGTACTGCCTTAGTTACTGCATCAATGGATTTTAAGCTTGTCTGAATCTTAGATAGTGTTACTGCTTCCTTAACTCCATCTCCAAAGACCCCCAGCTTTAATATCTCTGAAACTTTTCCTAGAGCTTCCATCTTAGGTTCCTTTTCCAGAGTCCCTTTTTCTGTAGCATTCTCCCAATGACTGCTTTCCACAGCCTCTTCTCTAGGCTCTTTTCTGCCACTCTCTTCTGCAGTAGCCATAGCATAGGCCTCAGGATCAAAATCTCTTTCTTCTTCACACTTAAACTCTTTTGGAGTTTCTGATTTTTCTGTTGAAGAAGAGTCTTTATCTTGAGCTGATGAATCTCTTAATTCAAAACCATATGGAGTAGGTCCTTGAATTAGATTCTCGCTGAAGCTCACTTTCTTAGACTTCTTTTCACTTGCTTCTTTTCCATCCGTAGACTTGATTTCTGCACTCTTAGCAACTCTGCCTTGTAGATAATAAAGCCCTCCATGATATTTTCCAGATATCACCTTCTTCTTACCTTTGTAGAATCGAACCATAAGATTACTTCCTTCATATCTGCAACCTGACCTCTCTAACATCCCGTATGAAATCAGATTCCTGCATACTCCAGGCATGTATTTCACATCCTTTAGTATCACTTCAGAACCGTCTGGATTCTGAATCCGAATCTTTCCCATTCCTTTGATGTTTCCATAAGTGTTGTTAGCCATAAGAACCCTTCCTCCATTGTACTCCTTGAAGTCAAACAAGACTTCCTTGTCTGATGTACTGTGAAATGAAGAACCCGAGTCCATTACCCAATTCTTCATTGTGTCTTGGCTGCTCACACTCAACACAATAGGCTGTATAGGTGCTGCTGCAATATTTGCTGATTCTTTGTTTTTATTTCTCTCGGGGCATTCTCTTTTCCAATGCCCTTCATCTCCACATATGAAGCACTCACTCTGATTTTTCTTGTTGAACCTTGGCTGTGATTCAGATCTGTTTTCTCTTGACTTTGATCTCCCTCTGCCATTACTCTTCTGAGATCTGTTATTTGTTCTTCCCCTTGACTCAACAAATAATCCTTCGGAGTTAGATCTAGATTTGTTCAAAAGCCCCTTCTGCTTCAGCTCAATCTCCTTAGAATATGCAGAAGTGACTACCTCATGAACTGTTAGAGTCTCTTTTCCTGTACCATACTTGAGAGTATGTACTAGAGGCTCATACGGTGGAGGCAAGCTGGTAAGAAGCTGTATAGCCTGATCCTCATCACTTACATTGATGTTTAGGCTAGCAAGATCTGCAATAAGTTTAAGAAAACTGTCCAAGTTCTCTTCTATACTTCTGCCTTCATCCATCTTGTAGCTAGCAAACTGTTGCTTAAGATAAATCCTGTTAGGAAGTGACTTGGTCTGATAATCCCTTTCTAGAGCCTTCCACATCAGTAAAGCTGTAGGCTCATGCATCACCTTCCTGAGTATCATGTCACTAAGACAGGTTCCAAGCAGATTTTTAACCCGAGTGTCTTTAGCAACTTTTAAAGGATCTGCTTTAGGCTTCTCTCCATCTTCTGATTTTGCAGATTCATCAAATAGGGTAGCACCCTCTTCTAAGACTGACGCAAGTCCCTGAATTTCTAGCTGTCCTAACAGCTTGTACTTCCACATACCAAAATCACCTTTTCCATCAAATTTATCCATCTCAAACTTACCCCTTGTTGGCTCCATTGTTGCCGTGAGTTGCGGATTACTTAGTCGGTAAGTTTCTGCCTCAAATAGATCACAATAACCCTGCTTCTTTCCTGGAAGCTCTGATACCACTTGTTGAGATTTTAACTTGTACTTTGCACTTATATGTTATCTTGATCTTTGATGTGCTTGTGTTTGTATGCAGGAATATAAAAGACACAAAGAATTTGGTTACCCTGTGTTCACCGGAATGGCTACGTCACAGGGGTGAGATCACAATCTCACAAGATGCACTATATCGGTTTGGTTACAACGACAAAGATAAGTTTCTTCTGCTACTAACTTATCTTAAGAATCAAACCTTGCACCCTAAGAAGACTCTTGTATAGAACTATAGCTCTAGACAATTTGTATCTCTAGCTCTCTTCTATAACTCTTCTCTCGATCTCTACTTGCTCAAGCAAAATACTCTTGCTCTTATGCACTTGTATTTTATCAGCCGTCTTCTCTCTCAGTTCATAAGAACTTCGATTTCACCTTATATAGCTGCATCTTAGGTTAACTTCCTTAACCGCCTTTTATTCTTGATTGCAGGCCAAGAGTAAACAGCTTGGGCTTATAGCAGGTTGGATCTTCTAGCTCTCAGCCATATGGTCTCACTCTTGAAAGCCCACATAGAGATAAAGAATAATTAGGCCCAGTTGTTAACAATTTTCTTTTAAATCTGTAAAATGTAATTGTCAAAGAGTTACTCTATTCTCTTTTCGGCAGATAAATTTTGTTTTCTTACTTATTTTGTCCAATTAAATAATCATAGTCATTTGATCCAAAAAAATCATAGTTAAAGAGACGAAACAATATAAAGAGACATGTTTTCCACATTTCCATGCAGTGCATCTATAAACACCGAAAAGGTGAACATCTGACAAATAATTAATTTTATGCTAAAAAATTAGACAAATATTTAATTTTAAATATATACTTTTGTTGTTTGATAAAAAAGATACTTTTTTGTCTCGAGATGTTGACAAACAAAATTACTGTTGTGAAAAACCTTCCTCATATTACAGCTACCCGAGAAAAACACTACCAAAATACCAAAGGCGGCAATATCAGAAACAATACTGAAATACATTTTATCATTTATTATAGCGAAAGGATATAATTGATAACGTGAGCATTTTGCCATTTGAACGTTCATTTGATCATTAGTTAGGTTGACTTGCTTAAATGCATTTAAAAAGTGAAAGATGTTAACATTTGTAAAAGTAGTTGCGGTCATAAGCAGTATAAATGGTTTAAATGACTCGTATTATGAAAATGCGTTTATTTAATAGATATTTTAACTAAATTAATAACATCAGATATAAAATAACTAAAAATATACAATGTATAAATTAATAACATCAGATATAAAATAACTAAAAATATACAATGTATAAATTATTATACTTTTAAACACCAAAAACCGTATTATTGCAAAAAAATCAAAATCTTTATTTCAGATTAATCTTAGTAAAAAAATTTTCATTTGATGTTTAACTTGACGGACTGGGTGTCAAAAAGTGAACTTCTACTATATTTAATTTGCATTTTTCAAAAAAAAGAACATTCGTTTTCTTTCTCTTTTTAGAGAGATGATATTCTCTCGACTCCTTTTCGCTCTTCTTCACGGATTCTTATCTTTCAGAAGAGGATATGGAGCCGATTGAATCGCGGATCTATCTTTTTTTCTTTGTATATACCCTTGCTTTGGGTTTTTTTCTTCTGATTTTGGTTTGTTCATCATCGTTTTCATCTCCGGTGCTGAAATCTTTTTCCCCAAAAGCTTTTTCGTCTTCTTATTTGCTTTGAATAAGTCGCATGAGTTCTTTCTATGGCCGGTTTCCTCTTCTGCTTAGTCGGATTTCGCCGGAAGTCTCCGGTTTTGTTTCGATTTGATCGGGTTTCTCTTCTCTCTCTTCGCTTTCTGTTGCCTGGTTTCTCACTGCTCGGCACTGGCTCCTCCGTTTCTCTTGAAATAATATTGCTTTCGTAGCCACCGCGTTAGAGGACATGTCATGCTCTTGGTGGCACCTGTTTGGTCTTCGACTCAACGGCGACGACGTCTTCATGGCTGCAGCGGCTCTCTGGTGTCTTTTCAGTGACGGCTTTTCTTTGATGCACGTTTGGCAGATGGTGGCTTCGAGAAGCTTTGATCGGCAGGTGGTCCTTCGCCGCTTCAAGAAATTAGTCCGGCAACGGTGGGCTTCGTTTTCCTCCGCGATCGCTCGCTTTTTTTTTGGCGGTTCTCCCGATGGGTGACGCGTGGTGCATGCAATCTCAGTGTTGGGGACGACACGTGGCGTTTTACTCTATAGCTGGCTTGTGTATTGGATCGCTCAAATATTTTTTTTGATTTGGGTTTTAGCCTATTTATATTATACCCTGGTCCATGAATAAATTCTAGTTGACAAAAAAAAATTTGCATTTTTCATAGATTTTATAAAAATAGTCCTTGCAGTTATACGAAAATCATAATTAAAATTCTAAAAAAATAAGTGAATCACTTATTAAATTTTTCTAAAACAAACGTTAAAACGGATAACAACTTAGTTAGATCAGTTATCGATCTAAATCGTGTGTGTTTGAGAGATTGTAAGTTTGAAAGATTGCAATTCGTTTACCAAATCAGATGCGATTTAAGTATTAAACGTGCACAACCGCATTCGCCTGTACTTGTTTTGCCACAGTCAACCAAAGCCTTGTAACATAAATTAATAATTGACCTAAAAACATTTCAAATTTTGATAATTTATTCATAATTTAAAGACGTTGAAACAGGAGATCCGAATAACAAGGGTATAATGAAAAAGGAGATGGTGGTGGTTCTCTTGAAACAAACAAACGCACGAAACCTGATGGTTCAAATTTGAGGAATACTAGATAGGTATCCGTGCTATGCCGCGGATTTATTATAAATGTTCCTTTTAAAAATATGTATTTACAAAATAAATTTTGGTTATTATTATTTTTAATAGTTATTATAGAACGATTATAATTATGAATACCAGAGAATGATGTCGTAAAATATTTGACAAGAAGAATTCTCGGATTTAAAAGTAAAAATTAAACCAATATTTTCTACCATTTTATTTTAAAATATATAATAAAATTAAAAATCTCATCCAAATATCATTTTCTTTTTCTCTTTTTACTCTGTTCTTCTTTGTTTACGTCATTTTTGTTGTCTTTCTGGTTTTTTTTCCTAATTGATTATTTCCACATGTTGTTTTTATTAAAATTTTATTTTTATGATATAATATACTTACTAAAATATTTGATATTTGATATCTTTTATTTTCAATTGTTACTATTGGGCCATATATTATAAAATAAAACCAATAAAAATAAATATTCATGATGTAGTATTTAACTTTTGAACAAAACTATTTAGAATATATAAAATTACAACGTAAATAAAAATGATTATTTATTTTAATAACATGATCAAGTACATGTTTTACTATTTTCATGTCGTCTCAACTTTTATGATTAGTCTAATTTGTGTATAACCGTTATCTTTAAAAATAAAAAATGTGTTATTGTTTTCTTTCAAGTTATGTAGTTTGTCATTTTAAAATCGTCTCATGTATATATTATGTCATTTTATACTTATTATAAGGAATTGATTTACCTCATCCAAATTTATTATTTTTGTCGATGTTCTTGAATTTGTTTTATCTATATTAATTTACTCATTACGATTTTTCAAAATTCCATCGGACAAATGAATAATTTTTTGTCTCACCACTCATTCAAACACTATGTAATTTGTATATTTTGGGATGATATTTAGTACAAAATGATTAGATAATTTCTCAAGTCCCTTGATTCTTGTCAAAACATTGGTTCAATACAAACATTTATTATAATTCTTATTTTCTCATCTAATAATCATTTATACTTCACCATATATCTTATCTCATATTTGATCTTTTTTTTTTATTGTTCGAGTTGTCGTTACCATGGCTAATTGAGGATTTTAGTTATTGTCATTGTTGCAGATCTCATGTTTCTTTGATTTTAAAACAAAATTAAAATATCATAAACTTGATTAAGACTTTGCAAAATTCATGAATTGATCTAAAAATCCCTAATTTAAACCGAAATTTACAAACTTAAACCAAATTGAATTATAATAAAACCCAAATAGAATAAAGTTTATATAATAAATTATTATATCTTGAACTAAACCAAACTATATAAAAATTAAATTGGCCATGAATCATTTAAAACTAATATTTTAACTATAAATATATAAATTATATTAAAAATCTATAATATGAAATGTCTTAGTAAATTATATATTTTATTATTATTTTGTTAAAATCCAAAATAAAATATAATTTGATTCCAAATGAAGTTTATTTTTTAGAACTCGAAAAACTTTAAACCCAAGAAATACAAACCGAATTGAACAATATTATTTTCATCATGAATGTGATATATTATATAATTTCTAAAAGTTTTACGTTTCAAAATTTTGAACCCAAATCAAACCAAAGTTATAAATAAAAAAGAATCGACATTTATAACCAATTTCAAATTGAGCCAAATAAAACTATGAAAAACATGGAAATAAAGTGATCAAAAATGATTTAAAATATATTTTTAATTATACTCTATAATTTTTGTTAATTAGTAATTTTTTTCCTTTAAAAAACCTAAACAAAATATAATTTGGTCCCATATAAACTTATTTTTAGAATTTGAAAAACTTATCGAACCAAACCGAATAATAGTTTGATAACGAATAGATACTAAATATATAGTCAAGTTTTTCGTTGAATGATTTTATTGTATTAATAGTTATTTATTTTATTTATAAACGTGTAAAAATAAATGTCATTATAATAATGCTTTGACAATACCAAAATGTCTTTGTTTTCATTGCCAAACGGCCAAACCAATAAACAAATAATCAAATATATTGGAAAAACAAAAATTATGTGCACAAAAAATCCTAAGCTATACGAATGAGGTCGACAATTATATATGAGAGCATCCACAGCGTAGTATCTTAGGTAAAAAATTTCACAGTTTCTTAGGTAAAAAACATAAAAATTAAATGAGAAAGAGTAAATAGTGTTAGAACCAATCCTTAATTAAGGAATTTAAGGACCCGTATCTTAATGACGTGGCATATAGCGATTGGCTATTTTTTTTCCTTCTGTTTTCGGTTGAAAGACTCTACCCGAGTCCAAAGCTTCTCCTTCATCTCTCACTCCTTTGCATTTTCACGATTTCAGAAAGGGGATTTTGTTTTTGTTCTTGGGCGATACCGATTAAAGATTTAGGTTTCTTGTATGAGAGATTTATGAATCGATTTAAACCGCTTGGTGGAGGAAGAGATGCGTCGGAGCTCTAGGAAGCCTGCTGACTTTCTCAAGGATTTGCCTCCTCTTCCAAAGTTCGATTTCGAGGTGAATTTCACTGTAGATTCTTTTATCGATTTGGTAGTTTGTTGTTGAAGCTTGAGTTAGGAAACTTTGTTGGAATATGGTTTAGAGCGGATTAGATGAAATTTTTGTGAGTTCCAATCCTTTTTCGTATTTGGGTTTTGCTTATTCTTGGAATTTACAGTCAATTTCTGTTTTGTTATGTTAGGGTTCTTGCCATTTTCTGTTTGTTTTCTTAGTATCCGGATTAGAGAAAGTAGTAGCTAAGAGTTTAGGTGATTTTCAATTAATTTTAATATCTGGGTTTTGAATCAACTAGAATCTTAAGATTGGATGGAAGCTCATGAGCAGTTTGTCTTTTCTTTTCTTTCTGTCACTCTATTGATAGGACCTTTTCTGAAGATTTGATTATCTATAGCTAATCCTTGAAAGTAGAAGAATTGTTTATGATCTTGTAGTTAGTTTCTGGGTTTATTTAAATGGGCGAAATTGTTGATTCAGTGTCTCATGGATTGATTGTCTTCATCTCTTATTTGCCTTACATTTTGTGGAAAACAGTGTGAACAAGCGTGGTAGGAGAGTGAAGCTGCAGTCTATTTTGATGCCCTTCTCTGAGTTTGATCACGAGGAGAAGGGAGAGGCATGTATGGTAAGTGGATTCAAGCTCATCCAAACTTATTGGTTGCAGCATTTTTGATAATCTTGAAAGTAGTAAAGGCTTTAGTAAGCCTTGTGTATAGTCTTTCAGATATTAGGCTCTTGATGATTCTGACTCTTTTTAATTAATAAGCTATGGAGCTTGCGTTATCTTTGTAGAAACTTACAAATGAAAAGCTTCTGAAGTTGCAAAGTGTAAGATATTTGTCTTTCCATCAATTATATCATCATCAAAGTACTATTGAATTGCCTTAAGCCAAAAAAGCTCAGTATCACAGAGCACAGATGAATGGTCTAATATTTTTTTTTTGTTAAGAACCCCAATTAAGGTTTCATCAATGGATAAGCAAAAAAAATGGGGTTCTTAACTATTTAAAATCAACTAAAAAATTATTAAAAAATTCTTAAGAATCCCAAGATGGGTTTCATCAATGTACATGCTCTGAGTGGGTGTTTAAAAAAAACAATGAGAACTGAAAAAAAAAACATAGCTAAGCTTTTTATTAAAGGAACTAAGCAGTGCTGATGTGACATGGAATTGTCAGAACATGATGTGAACAAATTGGCAATTGGCAACAATGATGGCTGCACTGAATTAACAGCTCTCCAATAATGTCTCCTTTGAACGAAAAATATGTGAATCACAAATCCAAAAATTTATCTCTGAAGCTCTGCTCTCTATAACCATCTGCGGCAGGGCAACCACCATCAAGCCCCTGTCAAGAACAATCCAAAGCATACCAGTTTCCTCCCATTAATCACGGAAAGTAACCAATGGCTGACTCAATCCAAGGTAAAAACTGAGATCCAAAAGACAAAAATTGACAAATAGGTGACTCAATCTAGGTCAAAGGTGGAAACTTAAGTGTGTAAAGAGTGTGAATTGATCTTGTGTTGCATATATAATGATAGAGAATGAAAGACTTGCCATAGTTTTGGCGAACTCCTGTGGATTTGTGGATTGCCTTCAAAAGAGAACCATATCTCATATACTTCAAAGATCCCGTATGTCTATCAACAAACAAATACCACAAAAATAAAAACTTGATGAGATTATGCTCTGAAGATATAAGAGGTAATGATTAGGATATTAAAAAGAGTATAAACCACATACACAATCTCAGTGTATCAAAGTCTCCAAGCAGGGAAACCGAGGTGACACCTTACAGGTCCATATACCAGTACCAAATCAGGCACATGTACATTCTCACCTGCCAGAGTTTAGATCATCAGTTTCTCTTCAAGAAACTTGAGTGGTTATTTGAGTTCTATTTGAGAGATCAACATTAACTAACAACTCTCAATGCTTCGTTCAAATGAGACTCTGTAAAAACGTTTCCTCCTTTATCGTTCTCAAGATGGCTGGATTTCAAGTATTTCTGAAGTAGTATGTTGGCTGCTCCTCTTCTGACCCAATAAGAACATCCTGTGCTCCTCTTCTGTCCACGGACTCCCTAACAGAGTATTCATATGATATGGTTGAGAAACATCTTTTGTTTACAACTAAACTCAAGAAAAACTCAAACCTGATGATAACGTTTCTGAAATCAATATGCAAAAGCAAATTCCCATAATGTTGATACCGTCATCCTGTCGCGGCTAGAGGATGATCCGGGAACAAAATCCTCGGAGGCGTAACCGTCGCCGACGCCGTGGTCATGGCCATCACCGGGAGAACCCGGATTGTTCGACCCGAGTTCGCCAATCCCACTCAATCGAGAGCTCGACTGGTGGTTGAGATTCCCCATACTGGAACTTTTCCGGATCGAACCCTCTGTGAGCCGAACACCAAAAAGCTTAACCCCACGATTCGGACATGTAAGTGAGTTGTGACCATTTTGATTGCAGTGAGAACAACGACGAGTCATATCCGATAGGATTTTGTTATATATCCTAGTCGGATCTGATCGGACTCGATTTCGGGTCCTCCGCCGTCGATTAGATCGAAGACAATCTCGTAAGCACAGAATCTGATGAACAAGAGAGAGAGAGAGAGAGAGAGAGAGAGAGAGAGAGAGAGAGAGAGAGAGAGAGAGAGAGAGAGAGAGAGAGAGAGAGAGAGAGAGAGACGATATTTATAAAGGGAGCTTATCCGGCGAGGACAGAAGATCGCCAAGCTTTTCCGGCGAAGACGTAGGAGGCAGAAGGAGGCGATTTACAAGGGCTATTTTTGATAAAAAAAATAATTACATGTGGATTCAGAAGTGGAGAAATCTTTTAATTTGATTGGCTATCAGGGTTTTTTTTATTAATTGATGTGTTAACACCAAAGCTCTTAAAGAAGTTGAGGTGCCAACACCTTGAGAGACAGTGAAAGTCAATTTTTGTATAGTTTTAATTAGGGAACATATATCTCTATGTAAACATATTTGAAAAAGGATATGGAAAATGATTTTATTGATTGTTGATAGAAAAAATACAAAAAACGTAAAGTAAAAATAGTCTAAAGCTATGCTTGGTTAACACTTTTGCTTTTAAAACTGTTTAAAATAATGACCGTAAAAAATTTGGACTTTACTTTTAAGGCTATGACTTTAAAAAAATTAAAAGCCAAATATGTTAGTTTTTGAAAAAAATGTCTTACATGAACAAATTTTAATTAAAAGGACTGTGAGTGTTTTTAGGACTTTGAAGACTGTGTACTTTATAAATTCTGCTTGGTTAATTTTTGACTTTTAAAACTGTAAAATTTTTTTACAGCTTTCACAGCTTTTACAGTTTAATTGCCAATCAGTGCCTAAGTTTGTGCACAACTCACTCGGATGATTGAGAAGGAAGAAGAGTGGCCAGCCTTAGCGGTAGAGATGGATGTTTTAGGATGCAAATGGTAGTTGATAAGTGGAATAAATAGAATATGGATTAGTGGAATTAAATTAGAGGAATTAGGTCAAGTTACGCTCATTTTTTCCTTTTCTTAGGAGTAGAGGAATAATTTCCAGCAGAACTCTTTATTTTTCTCTTTAAAATGTGGACCCCACAATATTCTACTAAAAGTTTAGAATACACCAAATGGATATATTTTAGAGTAACTCAACTTAATAACCTATTCCACTAGATTTTGGTCCTCTATAAGGACAACCATTTGCACCCTTAGAGTGCTTCACACAGTTTTTCATGTTTTTAGTCTATCTTTCTTTCTCGAAATTTAAACGTCCATGCGGATGGCCTTTGCGAAAGGTGCACGAGCACGCGATGAGATTTTCTCTCTTGTAACCCAACACTCACAGCTCAGGCTAGTTGATACTAGCCTCCCTTTGAATGATTAATAAGAGATGACTTTGATGCCAAAAAAATAGTCGAAGTAATTTTTAGTAGGATTTTTAGCGTGTCTTGATCGTAGGCGGCGAGTCAGTTGGAAGAGATTCGCTCGCAAGATTTCTGGTGATTTTCATGTTATCGAGTTTTTCGTTTTTGTTCAGATTTACTTTTCTACTCGAATTTTTCTTTTCTTGCTCGGATTTTTTCCGCCTGTACTTGTTTTCGCCTGGCGTGATCAGTTCATGGCTCAGTAGTGAAGCAGAGCTTCCCGAGCTGGATCCAAACAGGGAAGACCAATGGAATGGACATGATCCGACACTTGGGGAAAGCATCTTTGTTGCCACGGACGAGGTTGAAGCTAGCCAAAATGTGGCCATTCCTCAGTTTCCTCAAGGGCCGTTTATATGGTTAGCGTCTCAGACCGTGGCGCATAAACCAAAACAGAAGCGGGCGAAGAAGAAACATGGCAAAGATTCCGAAGTTCTCTATCCTTATTCGGAGCCGACGCAATTTGACCCGAGCGAGGGCGGTCCCCAATATGCTAATACCTCTGAAGTGTCGAGTTTTTGTGCGGGCGTACGTCATTCGTGCGACGACCTTGTCATATATGAGGACATGGTCTATGGTAACTCGCTTACCGATACGGGCCAGGATTTCTTGAAGGTTAGCACGTTCTTCTTTTGACAGATAGGAATCCCTTCTTTTGTGGCTTAACTTGTCTGACTTGTCAAGTTTTCTTCTTGTTTCAGGCATGGGCGTCAGTTAACAGACATGCTGCTGATTCTGACAAGGAGATTCGAGAAGCTAAGAACTTGCTTTCTGGATATTCCATTGACAACCCAAGGTCGGAGGGTTCTGTGGCCAAGCTGAAAACATCGTTCAGAGGAAGGAATGTCGAGTTCGATGCGGTGAGGCGGTCGCTCGACAACGAAAAGGTGCAAGCCCTTGCTGAAGCTAAAGCCTTGAAGATTCAGCTTGCGGAAAAAGTCTTCCCATGAAGCAGTCTTGAGGGAGGCGATCAAGAAAGGAAGAAAAGGGATGTTTGATAAGATTTCATCCCTTCTTTCCAAACTTCATGGAGTTTTCTCCAAATTGAAGGCTAAGAGAAAGGAAAGCCATTACCTCGAGATGGGGAGCAACATTGAGATGATTGCTGAGTTGAAGGCACAAGATCCTCCCGCGTCTGAGACTGAGGAGGCATAACTAAAGTTAACAAAGGCTAGTCTAGAGGCGAGGGATGTCCTTGAGTATGACAGGCTGATGGCCGAAGCTTAAGGTTACTTTGATCTTTCCCCCTTTTCCGGCAACCCTGTTGGCCCATTTCAATGGGATACATCACTTCAAGATGAAGCGGGGTCTGCTGGCGTAACCGATGCTTATGGTTCCAATGTCTAAGCGTCGGGGTTTTCAGCTTTATCTATATTTGTGTTTTCATTTTGTATTCCTTATGTCATCGAACTCTTTCTTCGTTGTGGTTAGTTACTCCAGTCCATGATCTGGATGATTTTAATTTTTAAGACCCATTCTCCAAGTCTCGAATGTTGGTAATTACGTCATTGGTATTTTTTTATCGTTTCAAATTTGGATTACACGAGCGGTTGGAAAGCGTCTTGAGCCGGACGGATCTGATCGTGAAGTCGAGTAAGTCTGATCAGGACGCTGAGGAAGTTTGATCGGGGATTGCCGAGCATATCACATCACGGACTGCCGAGCGGATCCGATCGTGGATTGCCGAGTAGACCCAGTTGTGATTTTTTTCCGAGCAGTCCGAGAAGACTCATCTATGAGCAGACCGAGCAGGTGTGTGTCACAGGTAACGCCGAGCAGACCTCTCGCCGAGTAGACCGTGACACGCCGAGCAGAGTTGATTAGATGGACGGTGGTATTGTGGCGCGATCTTGCTCGGCTGATCGGTTGTATCATTGGTTCTGAGCAGGTTTTCTGAGGGAAAGTCTTTTGAGCAGTTTCGTATAAACTGTCCGAGCAGGGTTTGTTTCATACGAAGAACTTTCTAAGCAGTTTTGTATATTCTATACAAAACGTATATTTTAAAAGAAATACCGTTCACGAGAAACGTATAGTTTTTGTTTCTAAGTCCAATATTAGTTCTTAGACTATTTTGTTTAGGACCAGCTTGCATAGGAGCGTTCTCCTGGGTATCAAGTCTCACTTCAAGTTTCAAGAGATTGCAAGATTTACACTGCATACAGACTTGTTTTGAAGGTGAACTTATGCTTAAGACAGCCATGGTTAGAAGCGTTCTTCTGGGTTTCGAGTCATATTCCGAGTTTGAAGGTTAGCAAGATAGACTTGACTTACCGTCCTTTTTCGGTAATGATATGATGCTTAAGACAAGCGTGCTTAAAAGCGTTTTATTGGGTTTCGAGTTGTTCTCCAAGTTTGGAGGTTAGAGAGATATACTCGATTTACGGACCTACTTCGGTAATGAAATGATACTTATTACCAGCGTGCCTAGAAGCGTTTTGCTGGGTTTGGAGTTGTACTCCCAGTTTAAATTTCATCGAGGTATGCTCGACTTACATACCTGTTTTGGTAGTAAACTATAAGTGAATATCAGCTTGGATATACCTAGAGGATACTATACTAAGCTTTACTCAGTCGGGATTTGTATAGCACGCTTTTAAATCTGTGAAGATGTATAAGAACCATCATTCATATAGGATGTATTGGTTATTGTTCGTAAGTGACGTGATTGTTCGTATGTTGTGGCCAACAACATACGAGAAAGAAAATGTTGAAAAAAGAAATATGTAAGTGTACAAACCTTGATTTGAAGCGATATCATAGCAGAATGATTGGTGAATTAAGTTGGTTCCAGAAGTCGATTTGTTATGCCACGGAGTTCGTTTAGTTCCGAGTTTACTTTAAAATACAAGTGAAGGGTCGACCGTATATTACCCCCAAATAACCCAGCTTTTGCATTGATCCCCCCAGACTCCCAGACTCTTGATTTCCACACCCAAACCGTAACATTTCTTTATAATTGAACCCAAATTATTTTTTTCTGTCCAATTCCACCTATGTACGTAGAATCATTAATCCACGATCAAACTTTTAAAATGGCGTTTAGCTTTTAATGAAATCGAGTGAAAACCAATCAAAATCAAACCCAAACTCTAATTAAAATCGGACCTGAGCTTCATAAACCGTACCCGACCTGTGTAGAGAACCCAATAACCGTACCCGATTTGATTAAAAAATTGAAGCCAACCCAATAAAATATGTGAAAATTACTCCTAGTAGCACTAATTTTATACTTAATTACCACACTAGCATTAAAGAGTAATGTTTACTAGAGTAGCATGCCCATGTGATTAAAATGACCTTGTTAACCTTCATTTATCATTTTTTTTTTAAACAATATAAACACCTCAACGTTAATCATATGATTAACATTTAATACTGTTTGTGATATGTTTGGAATTATATCATGACTACAAAAAAAAAAGTTTACGTGTTAGAGAATCAACCTGAGAAAGAGGGTCGATGTTTAATTTCTCGTCCTTGCCAAGAGTCACCCCTTCAATACTTTTATCTTCTCTTTTCTATTCTTTTGATATAAATTCTGTATAAATTATACAAAAGTAACCAAATTAAATGTCCGGATTGGCTTCAAATAATGTTTGCTAGGAAAAAAAAATGTCAACAAGAGTTTGATCTATGTCGATACTTGAGCCAAAATCCAAACAAATGAGGCTAAGAGGTTTGATTTATTCTGTCTTTTGTTAGTTTCTCTTGTTTGAGTTTTGGCTCCGATATTGACTTTTGATAGCTGGTTTCAGTAGTTTTGGTTGAAACATGTGTTTCCATCAACATCAACTTCTACAATTCCTCTAGCATCAGCAAAAAATGACCACTTGTTGTCTTCAAACCTCCATTCTCCAGAAATAAGATGCACTTGTACCATGTTTCTAGTAAAAAGCTTGAAGTAAAAAAATGAAGAAGATGGCTAAGTTTCTTCGTCGAAGGTGGAGAAGAAAAAGGTAGAATGGAAACCAAAACGACAAAAAGAGTTACCTAAACGTGCACTTGAACTAAATATTTTGATTTTTAGAGAAAATATTTAGTTTCCTTAAATATCTCCAAAAATCGCGGAAATATGGCAACTGAATTTTCGAGCTTTCAAAAATCCGCAACACTATATTGTAACCTACATTTAAAACAAATCCGGAACAAAAGGAACAAATCTGCAATATTAAGCATAAATCTGTAACAAATGGTGCTAACACAGTAATTTTGAAAATCAATTTTATGTGTTTCAGATTTATTTAAATCCGCAACACATAAAACAAATCCGGAGTACTAATATCCCGATTTATAAAAAATCTGGAAAACAAATCCGGAGTGACTCAAAAATCCGTAACACATGAAATGACACGTCAGCAAAATAGCGAAAAATCTGGAACATTAAGGAATAAATCTGCAACACATATGAAAATCTACAACACTATGTGCTAATATAGTAATTTTTGAAACGTTTTTTGCGTGTTACAGATTTATTAAATCCGTAACGAAGAAAATAAATCCACAACAAGATGATGCGGATTTGTTTAAAGCAGATATAAATCTGGAAACAAATAAATCCTAAACAAGGAATGCAGATTTATTCAAAAATATACTTGCGGATTTATTTTATAAACGCGGTGGCATTTTCATAAATAAGTGAATTTCGGTCTGACGTGGAAAAAAATAATAATGGCAATTCTGTAATATGTTTTTTCCTAACAAGGACTAATAAGGATATTATTGTCCAAAAATTAAACATTTTCCTAACAAAAAAAGAGGTGCTACTATAGTAATTTCCCTATGTTTTTGTGCTAGTATAGTTAAGTTCCCATAAAAAAGAGGTGCTACATAAAATATTGGCATTTTTGTCATCTTCTTCGTCGCTCTTCTCTCTTGCTGTAATCTTGTACACCGTTGAGGAAGATGACTAATTTTAGCAGAGATGAAGACATACATGAAGGCGATTTGGCTGAGACATCCATCATTCTCAGGTAATCAAAGGTTTTCTGTGTTCATTTTTAATTATCATGGCCGGAAATTTTGTTCCCAAAATTGCCAATCTGAATATTGTCTTGGCAGAGAACATGTCAAAGAAGAACAAGAGCAAACTTCTGAACAAGAACAAGAGGAAAATGGAGATAAGGAGACAGAGGAAAATGGGTATGAAGAAGAGGATTTGGTTGGTTGGTATTAGTATGAAATTGAAGAAGATGTTGCCGATTTCGTGGATGAGGAATGCAATCTTATTTCTTTACTTGTTGTTGTGTTGCAGCCATGATAAACTCTTACGTTGTGGTGTTGCATACTTACGAATGCTGTTGTCTTTTGGTGTTGTTGTCAAAAGACTTACGATGTCTTTTACTTTTGATAGAAACGCTTAAGTCTTTGTACTCTTGTCTCTGTTAATTATGGTTTTGTCTATAATTCTTTGTCCGTGATTGTACCTTAATATGATTAACATAAACAACATAACATCATATCACTACAAGAAATTCGCGTATTAATAGCTGCCAAAAAACGCTATGTATTGATACGATAGCGTTGTGTTACCCGCTATGTCATCGACCGCGATAAAAAATCTGACACTTTAGATAGCGTTTTTCTTAAATGCTATGAACTGTATTTTTAAAATTGCGTTTTAGTGTCTGCAATAGATTAGAATACAATAGCGTTTTAATATCTGCAATAGATTAAAATACAATAGCATTTATTCAATATTATGAATTAGCTATATAATAGCATTATGTAAATATCATCTATACATATATTTGATATATAAGCTATTTATTATGAATATGAAATTAATAAAAAAACTAAATTACACAATTAATTATACAATCATAAATGAAAGAATTAAATAAAATAAAAATGGTTTTACAATAATTAAATACTTTATTAATTAACTGAAAATTAATATTGGATACTAATTACAATTTGTTAAACCAGACCAAAGAAGAAATCAAATCCCAAAATCCTTAAAATCTGATTTAAACCGGTTCTATCAAACCAAAAAAAAAACCTAATCTAATTTTGTGTCTATTGCAGTGAGCCGTCGTCATGGCTGCACCACCAACTCCGTGTTCTCCTTCCACCATAACCATCTACACCGTCATATTCTTTTGCAACCACCACCGCCACCGTCGAGTTCATCTTCCACCACAACCTCCGCCATCTTGTTTCCCGACGAGCCAATGAAGAAACCCGCGACTCTGACCTCCTAAATTGCAGCACCAACGTCGCAGAGACGAACAATCCCTGCTCCCTGAACAAGCCAAAAACCCAACAAACATGTTAATATTACCAACGGTGACGGAAATCTTCGGAGAATCCAAACAAAAAATCGGATTATTGAAAAACTAAACTCAATTTAAAACTGAAAATCGCAAAATCATAACCCAAAACAAACAAAAGAAGAAACCTTAATTCAGAATAAAGTGAGACATGGAAAGCGATAAGAAGGGGCTTTCGTGAAACCATGGAGCCCTAATTGCAACCCTCGAAACCGTAAGTCAGAAACCATGGAAGAGATGGGCGACTGAATCCGCAGAAACTTGTATGTGATGAGAATGAGCTTTCGTGACAAAAAGGAGCCCGTGAGAAGATGAAGAGAGGAATTGAAGACAATGTGTTTTGTCCGTTGATTTTAATATGATCTAAAGGTGGATAATGAAAAAAGGTGATCCTTATTTCTCTGTCTTAACCAATGGAAAACCAGTTTTTATTTTTTTTTGTTAAGACGAAATTTTTTATTTTATAGTTTCAAGTTTAACATTTCTGTTATATTATTCTTTTTAATTTTTTTTTGTCATTCAATGTTTAAAAAATTAATGTTAAATGCTTATGGGTTAAAAGTTTAGGGTTTAGGGTAGAAAGATAAGATTTTTAAATTTAAAATCTAGTGTTTATGATTAATGATTAAAATTTTAGGGTTAATGAAGAAGAGTTAAGGTTTTAAAATTTTAAAATCTATTGTTTATGATTAAAGATTAAAAAATTTAGGGTTTAGGGTTTGTCTTTAGTGAGGAATTTAGGTTAGATTTAGGGTTTATGAAGAAGAATTAAGGTTTTAAAATTTTAAAATCTATTGTTTATGATTAAAGATTAAATTTTGTAGGGTTTAGGGTTTGTCTTTAGTGAGGAATTTAGGTTTTAAATTTAGAGTTTAATGTTACAAGTGTATGATTTAAGTTTTTTAGGTTTGAGTTTATAGCCTAGATTTATGGTTTTGGGGTATAGGATTAGGGTTCAAACCTTAAACCTTATTTATACTCTAAAAAACCTTATTTATACTCTAAAAGAAATTATCATTAGTTTGTCTATACAACAAGTATAAAAATATAAGAGAAATAAAAAGAAGTTTTGGGGTTTAGGGTATATATGTGGTTTTGATTTCATACACTAGTAATTCTTTAGTAAATTGGACTTTTAGGATGGATATAAATCCTTAGTTAGAATGTCTGATCTCATTTCTCAACTAAATAAAAACTATACATCTATTTAGTGTCAAAACCAAAGTTAAAAAACTTATATTTCAATAGTCTACCTTCTTCTTCAACAAGAATCAAGCAGCAACCAATAGTCTACCAACAAGAATCAAGCAGCAACCAATACACAATCCAATAGAAGACAATGGATCTTGTCATGCTCTTTCAACAAGAACAATCACCATGCGACCACTCTCCTAGAGCCGTTTCTCTATGTACTTCAATAGTCTACCTTCTCCTTCGAGATAAAATGGTGACTCGGGAATAAAGCAGCAACCAACATCTCTGCTGGCTAATGCAACATACATCGCTATGAATCCTGTATAATAGCCTTAACTCAGTAACAACTCGAAATGTTTTTAACTGCAATGTTCAAAGCATAAACACAAGACAAGGATAACTTACCACTGTAACGATCCGTAAGCTTAACTTTACCGATCTCGTTACTCCAACAGTAATGACTCCTCAATTAGACTTACATTCACCTGCAACCATATCAGAAAAATTTTCCGATTATACATTCATGCTTGCCTTGGTAATTGGTTTTATAAAATTAAATCTCAATTGATTGAACCATCTCTTACCAAATGTAATGAATGAGAAGTTAAACCAAATGCATGCAAGCAGACCAAAAATCTCTTAACCAAATGCAATGAACGGGAATTAAAGGTAATAAGCTATGAGTAGATTGAAGACTCGAAGAGTTGCATCTCTTCAGAGTAAACCATCATTACACCTCTCTGCAAGTCATTTCAAATCAAATTAATTAGTAAAATAAAAAAAACTATAGAAACTGTTCACTTGTCTCACGGTTATTTCATTTAAATAGAGGGAGTTAGATTTCTTCTTCCTCATCTGCTTTTCTCTGCAAATCCACACAAAAGAAAGAAATCAAAAGACATTCGATAACATCATGTCTCACTACAACAAACTTGCGGACTTGGAAGTTAATGACAAACTCCGAGCTTGGCGTTTTATAGTGAATGTAATCATGATCCACTCATATCACATTTTCGAAGATGGACCGTTTTGAAGTTTCATATTGGCAGACGAGGCTGTAAGTTTAAACTTTAAATCTTAGACTGAACAAAAAATACATACAACTAACACATCTGACCATTTCTAAATTTGCAGGGAACTAAGACTGAGATGATAATTTATCCATCAGAAGACCGCAAATTTAAAGGACTTGAGGAACAAGAGGGCAAGTGGGTCAAGATTTTCAAGGTCAATGTTGAGAATGCGTATGCAGGTTTCAAGCCTGTAAACTCTCCCTTCAGACTTAGTGTCATGGAAGGGACTAGCATCAAACTCATCGACCCTCTCAACAACTATCACTACATGGATTTCAATTGTATGGGACATATTCCTCACATCAACATTGACACTCCTATAGGTATGATTGCTTAACACTAACCAAAACATAATCCTAAAACATGAATAGATATAAGTAACTAAATTTGAGAAACTTATCTTGTAGATATAATGGGCGTGGTCTTCAACGTGGAACCCCTTCAAGTTTGTTGGGCAGATTGTAAAAAGTGACGGCTTGTGTTCCACATAAGAGACAACATGTAAGTCAAGAGAATTTATAATCACAAGTTTACTATATTCACAAGTATGGTATGACAGAAGTTTGTTTTGCATGACAGAGTGTTGGAATTGTGTCCAGTAATCTCGGTACTGTCTCTAGAAAGTAAGAGTATGTCAATGATCAGACATAAGTCATATAATGCTGGGGGTCATGATGGCTTGCTAGAGTCCGCTCATGATCTATAAGTCTTGGACTTATTGCCTTTATTATATGATCCCATATGGGTCACACGCCTAAGCTAACAGGAAAATGTGTAGGAACGGCTTAGCAGAAGTACGGTAAAAGTGCCAGGCATTTGTCGTACTTAGAGAGAGATTAATGGGTGAGAATTGGGCCCAAAAGCCCAAAAGGGAAAGAGAAGGGTTTTATAAACTAAAAGCCAAATCTCTTTCTCCTCTAACCCTAAGCCCCAGCCGCGAGCCTCCTCTCTCTCTGCGCCTCCTCTCCTGCTCGGTCTAGCAGCCATTTCCTGTGAAGCGTGTGTGAGCCTTTGGAGGATCCATCTCTCGGTGGTTCTGCTGATCTCTGACCCGTACCTTCTCTCTTTCCGCTGCATAAACAGGTAAAAGGTGAGATCTATATTATGTTTCTAATCAAGAGAATCTAGATCTGCATGTTTAGGACTGTTTAATCTGAAGAACTGAATCAGGATTAACACTAAACTTCCTTCAGTGGTATCAGAGCTATTGGTTCTGTGGTTTTTCTTGTTTAGAATCATGTTTAGGATTGTTTAAAGAGGTGTTTTTGAATCAATCTACTGATAAGAGCAAAACACTTAAGAAACAAAAATTGAAAACCTAAACTAATGAAAATCGCATGACCAAACTATATGATTTGGTATGCGTCGGCCGAGTGATGATCCGATCGACCAAGCCGATCGCATGTATCGATCAAGGATCGATGGCGTGGATCGCGTTGGCTGGTCGGATCGATCGACCGTGAGGCGTCCCGTCCGATCGCGGAGAGATGGGCCGATGATCGCATGGATCGTGCGATAGCCGATCGCATGGATCGCGTCTCGTCCCGCTAGCATCGTCCCGCGATCATCCCGTCCCGTCCCGTCCAGCAGCCTGTCCCGAGCGTACCGTCCGTGCATCGTCGCGAAAGAGATGGACCGATCTTGGATCGCGTCCGTTGCTTGCGGCTGGCCGATGTATCGTCTCACTTGCGGCTAGGTCACGGCCATGAATGGTTCGTGACCAATTCGGTTCGGTTCGGTTTAAAATTTGATTAAAAATTAATCGTCTCGGTTTAATAAACAGATTTAATAAATTTATTAAGTCTGGTTAAACCGGGATAAGAAATCCAATGTCGAAATAATTATTGGATTTTGTGCCTAAACCAGGATTTTCTAATTTGATTTGGTTGGACCAAATAAATTGAGAAAATCCGGTTTAGTAAATAACCGGTTGACAATTGTGGTCATCGTAGTAATTAAAATTTGGTTAGACCAATTTTAATGAACCAGACCGGTTATGTCATTTAATTGGGCAATTGGGTTATGTCTTGGACATAGACCAATTCTTGGGCCTCGGGCCAAGAAGTTAAAACAATTGGGCCAATTATTTGAGTCTTTCTTCAGATTTAATTTAAAATTTATTTTATAAAGTTATAAAAATCGATTTTAAATTAAAGTTTCCGAAATTTTGAAATTAGAAAGTTTCTTAAAATAGAAGTTTCTAGATTTGCATGTTTTGGATTTTAAGAAATTTCTAAAGTTAGAAAGTTTCCGGTTTTAGAAAGTTTCCAATTTTAGAAAGTTTCCAAAAATAGTAGGTTTCCAAAATGGAAAGTTTCCCGAAATTGTAATCTTCTATTTTGGGAATGAAATTTTAATAAACATACAAACCTCAAATAATATCAAGCGTTGGATGTCTTGTCCAGTCTATGTCAGCTGTCGAAGCCCATTCAATTGTATTCATGGCCTTACAGTGTGAGGGTGTCTGCTTTTGCGTGGGTAAGACGGTTTGTGATTCATAAATGTCATTGGGAGTCCCAGACATTAGTGATTACATGACTGTATAGTCTGGTTTTCTTGACTAGGCCATCGGGAGTCCCGGGCCTTGAGACATCAGAGTGGATTGGGCCTCGGGCCCAGATTCACAACCAAGAGTTATATCACGGATATAATTAGCCGATATAGAGCTTACCGATATAAGCTAAGGTTGGGTGACGGCCAGTGGCCCACTTTAATCTTAGTTATATGTGGATCTTGGAATCATTATATTCTATTGAGGGTAACTAATGTTATTGAATATAATGCGTGATTAATCATATTAAATTTAATACGAGATTAATCATATTGAACATATTAACTAAAATCTTTTTTATCTTATATATTTCAGCTATGACTACTACAAGCACTCAAAACACATTCTCAATCCGGTCTGTTCTCGAGAAGGAGAAGCTGACTGGAACGAACTTCCTGACGTGGTCTAGGAACTTGAGGCTGGTCCTCAAGCAGGAGAAGAAGGATTATGTCCTTCGTGATCCCCTCCCCGAGAGGCCTCCTGCCAATGCCGCCAGGACTCTGCATAATGCTTGGGAAAAGCATTCGTCAGATGAAAATGATGTCTATTGCCTGATGTTGGCGACAATAACTGCTGAGCTGCAAATGCAGTTCGAGAGTGTGTTGTCTCCCATCGAGATAATGGCAAGCCTGAAATCGCTTTTTCAGGAGCAGGCTAGGACTGAGAGGTTTCAGACAGTTAAGAACCTCTTAGACTGTAAGTTGGCTGCTAATGCGGCAGTGAGTCCTCATGTCTTGAAGATGATGGGTTATCTCGATCATCTTCAGAAACTCGACTGCCCTATCAGCCAGGAACTTGCCTGCGACATCGTTCTGCAGTCTTTACCTGCAAGCTATGATCAGTTCATTCTGAACTTTAACATGCATGGCTTGAGTAAGACATTGCCTGAGCTTCACGGAATGCTCAAGACTGCAGAGCCCAACTTGAGGAAAACCGCCAAGGACCCCAATGTGCTTATGGTGCAAAAGGGCAAGGGGTTTAAGAAATCCTCTGCTAAGGATAAGGGAAAGGCCAAGGCTGTCCAAGTCGCGGACAAGGACACGCCAAAGCCCAAGCCCAAGTCCAAGGCTGGGCCAACTGACATATGCAGGTTCTGTAAAGAACGAGGGCATTGGAGGAGAGAATGTAAGAAATTCCAAGAAGGTCTAAAGGAATTGAAGAAGAAGACTCTCGAGACTTCTTCATCAGGTATTTTTGTTATAGAAGTTAATACAACTACTTCTGATAATACCTCATGGGTTATGGATACTGGTTGTGGGGCTCATATTTGTACTAATATGCAGGCACTCAGCAACAGTAGAAGGCTGAAGCAAGGACAAGTGGAGCTACGAGTTGGGAATGGAGCGAAAGTTCCTGCACTAGCTGTAGGCACATACTTGTTGTCTTTACCTTCGGGATTGATTTTAGAACTCAATAATTGTTATTTTGTACCTGCTATAAGCAGAAATATTATTTCAATTTCTTTGTTGGATTTGGAAGGTTATGATTTTTCAGTTAAGAATAAATTATGTTCCTTCAATCGCAACAATTTGTTCTATGGTTGTGCCCCTCTTACGAATGGGCTTTACATACTCGATCAATCCGCGCCAATTTATAACATTAATACCAAACGGTTCAAACCTAATGAGGAGAACCGAACGTTTCTATGGCATTGTCGTTTAGGGCACATCAGCGAGAAACGCATCAAGAGGCTCCATTCGAATGGACTTCTTGGCTCATTTGACTTTGAGTCATGTGAGAAATGCGAATCCTGCATGATGGGCAAAATGACACGGGCCCCCTTTAATAAACCTAACGAGAGGGCTAGTGACTTATTGGGCCTGATACACACTGACGTGTGTGGCCCAATGTCCACAAATGCAAGAGGAAACTATCAGTACTTCATTACCTTCACTGATGATTTCAGTAGGTATGGATATGTTTATTTAATGAAACATAAGTCTGAATCTTTTGAGAAGTTCAGAGAATTCCAAAATGAAGTACAGAACCAACTTGGCAAAAGCATTAAGGCTCTTCGGTCCGACCGAGGAGGAGAATACTTAAGCCAAGAATTCAGTGATCATCTGAGAGAGTGTGGGATCGTATCCCAACTCACTCCTCCCGGAACACCTCAATGGAATGGTGTGTCTGAGAGGAGAAATCGGACCTTATTGGATATGGTTCGATCTATGATGAGTCACACAGACCTTCCAATATCCCTTTGGGGATATGCTCTGCTAACAGCAGTGTTCACTCTAAATAGAGCGCCATCGAAAGCAGTAGCAAAGACACCATATGAATTATGGACTGGAGTGGCTCCAGTGCTGTCTTATCTTAGAATTTGGGGTTGTGAAGCATATGTCAAGAGATTAATCTCAGACAAGCTTACACCAAAGTCTGATAAATGCTACTTCATTGGTTATCCGAAGGAAACCAAGGCTTATTACTTCTATCTACGTTCCGAGAACAAGATCTTTGTTGCCCGGGATTGTAACTTTCTTGAGAGGGAGTTTCTCTCTAAGAAAGACAGTGGGAGTAAGGTACTGCTTGAAGAAATTCAAGATGAACAGGATACTGCTCAACCTAATGAGGAAGAGCAGCAGGAGGACCTACAAGAAATTGTAGAGCCTGAACCTGTAGTACCTGAAGTTCGAAGATCCGGGAGGATCCGTCACGAACCCGAGAGATATCAAGGATTCCTCGTGACTAACTGTCATGATCTTCTGATCATTGATGGTGATGAACCATCGAACTTCAATCAAGCCATGATGGGCCCAGATTCCTCGAAGTGGCGCAAGGCCACTGATTCCGAAATGGACTCTATGTCGGTCAACCAAGTGTTTTCGTTGGTTGACTTACCCGCTGGTGTAAAAGCCATCGAGTGCAAATGGATCTTCAAGAAGAAGATTGACGTGGATGGAAATGTCCAGATTTATAAAGCCAGGTTGGTGGCAAAAGGTTTCAGACAAGTTCACGGTGTGGATTACGATGAAACCTATTCACCAGTGGCTATGATGAAATCTATTCGGATTCTACTAGCAACTGCAGCTTTTCATGATTATGAAATTTGGCAGATGGACGTGAAAACCGCCTTCCTGAATGGTATTCTGGAAGAGGATGTGTATATGACGCAACCTGACGGTTACATAGATCCAAAGAATGCTGGGAAAGTATGCAAGCTTCATAAATCCATTTATGGATTGAAGCAAGCATCGAGGAGCTGGAATCTTCGTTTTGATGAAGCGATCAAGCAATTTGACTTCATCAGAAACGAAGAAGAACAATGCGTGTATAAGAAAACTAGTGGGAGCAAGATAGTATTTCTTATTCTGTATGTCGATGACATACTGCTTCTCGGAAACGACGTTCCAATGCTGAAGTCAGTAAAGGACTGGCTTGGAAGTTGTTTTTCCATGAAAGACATGGGTGAAGCCGCATACGTTCTTGGAATCAGGATCTACCGGGATAGATCTAGAAGGCTGATAGGCTTGTGTCAAGATTCATACATTGACAAAGTCCTACGAAGATTCAGCATGAAAGATTCCAAGAAGGGCTTCACGCCAATGGTACATGGCACAACGCTGAGCAAGAAGCAGAGCCCTACGTCGGCTGCTGAGCTTGAGCGCATGAAGAATATTCCTTATGCATCTGCAATAGGATCTATCATGTATGCCATGATTTGTACTCGTCCTGATGTTGCTTATGCACTGAGCATGACGAGTAGATACCAGTCAAATCCAGGTGAAAGCCACTGGATTGCCGTAAAGAATATCTTGAAGTATCTAAGACATACTAAGGATAAGTTCTTGGTGTACGGTGGAAGTGATGTGCTTAAAGTCAGTGGATTCACGGACGCAAGTTTCCAGACAGACCAAGATGATTTCCGGTCACAGTCCGGTTATATCTTTTGTCTGAATGGCGGTGCAATCAGTTGGAGAAGCTCCAAGCAAGACACCGTTGCTGATTCCACTACAGAAGCTGAATATATCGCCGCTTCAGAAGCTGCGAAGGAAGCTGTTTGGATACGAAAGTTCATTATTGAACTAGGTGTGATACCAGATGCGGCTGAGCCTCTGGCACTGTTTTGTGATAACAATGGTGCTATTGCTCAGGCAAAGGAACCAAGATCACACCAGAAATCCAAGCATGTTCTAAGAAGATTTCACTTGATACGTGACATCATTAATAGAAAGGAAGTCAAGATCAGCCGAGTTCAGACAGATGATAACGTCGCTGATCCATTGACAAAGCCACTCCCAAGGCCTAAGCTCGAGTTCCTGACTGAAGCTGTAGGCATTAGAGACATTGAAATGTAATCTAAATTTGAGTGGGAGTTTGAGGGCTTTATTTAGTTATTTTATATGTTCTTGTAAAACATTTTATGTTTAATGAAATTATTATTTCAAGATTATTTTAACTGTGATGAAATAATCGTTCCAAAGTGATATAAACCATTTTATAGGTCATCGAAGTAAGTGACTTGATCTTGAGTCATCAAAGTCATTTAGCTTGATCATGAGACCCTATATTTGATAGATGGCTTATATCATCCAGTCCCTAGTCGAAGGTTGTTGAAATTGGAACACCAACAACCGTGTGAGACTAGATTGGTATGTGACTTATGACAAAGTCTCAGTGTGTCATAGATGCGCGGCATCAAAGTCAGTACATAGGTGTATGTGGGGTACATACGACCGGACTAGACCCGCTTATAAGAACTCTTCAGGATATTTATATCTGTGTCATAAGAGATTCTTACTACGACTATAGAGTATAGTCCTTAGACCTGAGTTCGCATGCATGTGACTGCACATGAACTGATGCGCTTTGATCATTGTCTAACGCTGTCGTTATGCGATAGCTATAAGGACCTTGTTTGGGTGTATTACGAAATGAGTAGTTTACAGTGATGGAACAAGACGGGATTTGTCCCTTCAATATAAATGGAGTTAATATCTCTAGGCCAATCGGAGATTTGAATACTGGAAAATGCATGGCCATGCTCAAACGGACTGTCCCGAGTCGTTTGGATTGTCAGTATCAAATCAGAGTCCGATGAACATGATTAGACTTTATAAGGATGACACTAATCTTGCCTTATGACTAATCGAGATATTGTGACAAAAGGATTATGAATACAGAGATTCCAGTACAAGTGGGAGATTGTTGGAATTGTGTCCAGTAATCTCGGTACTGTCTCTAGAAAGTAAGAGTATGTCAATGATCAGACATAAGTCATATAATGCTGGGGGTCATGATGGCTTGCTAGAGTCCGCTCATGATCTATAAGTCTTGGACTTATTGCCTTTATTATATGATCCCATATGGGTCACACGCCTAAGCTAACAGGAAAATGTGTAGGAACGGCTTAGCAGAAGTACGGTAAAAGTGCCAGGCATTTGTCGTACTTAGAGAGAGATTAATGGGTCTGATTAAATCCAAGGGATTTAATCAGAACTGAGAATTGGGCCCAAAAGCCCAAAAGGGAAAGAGAAGGGTTTTATAAACTAAAAGCCAAATCTCTTTCTCCTCTAACCCTAAGCCCCAGCCGCGAGCCTCCTCTCTCTCTGCGCCTCCTCTCCTGCTCGGTCTAGCAGCCATTTCCTGTGAAGCGTGTGTGAGCCTTTGGAGGATCCATCTCTCGGTAGTTCTGCTGATCTCTGACCCGTACCTTCTCTCTTTCCGCTGCATAAACAGGTAAAAGGTGAGATCTATATTATGTTTCTAATCAAGAGAACCTAGATCTATATGTTTAGGACTGTTTAATCTGAAGAACTGAATCAGGATTAACACTAAACTTCCTTCACAGAGACCATCGAATTAAGTGTGCTGCACATGGGGACACTGCTTTTGCATTCAAGGATGAGTGGGAAAACACTAGGGGTCTCGGAGTGGTGATTGTGGTGTTAAAGATGTGGAGGATCCATAAGAACTTAAGAGGTGATGAGGCATGGCTGGAAACTCATAGAGGCTTATCTGATTACAGATTCAACCCCCGGATGGTAGAGGTTGATAATTTTAGGAGAGAGCTAGCAAATAGTGACCTGTATGTGGCCAGATGCGGTGCTATTGTGCCTCTCTAAGACTTGAATTTTATCAACCATATGTCTCTTCTCTGTCTCTTTAACTTAAACTCGATGTGTTGTTGAACTTATCCCTTTTTTTTCTTGTTTCGGATATTTAATTATGTATGGATGTTGTTTTAAATTTATGTTATATCTTTAGTTTTCTTTTTAATATAGAATTGTTAGAAAACTTAGATGTATCTAATCTGGATAAAGTTATGCGGATTGGTTTTCTCAGTCCAACTGTTGTCTGTTCTCTGCTTCATCTACAGAATCAGGCGCTTCTGCAAGAATCCCTAAAAGGTCATAAAATAAACAAAGGGTCCTGAAAAGTGAGGAAGATTACTTGATATATGAATCATGTTCTAAAAGTAGAGCCTCACATGAATCGATTTCTCAAGCATGATGAGACAATACACACAATGATGACGAAGCAAAGACATCCAAAACCTAGCTTCAAGAACATACTAAGCCTCTTCAATTCCAGCTTGGCGTCTCTCACTTCCTGCATCAACTCCTCATTCACGTTTTTGATACCTTCAATCTCCTCTTTAGTTTTGCAAATGTCAGATTGAAAACATGCTACCATTGGCAGTGCATCAGTCACCTCTTCATATACAGCTTCTTCTACCCACTTAAATAAGTGGTCCTGCATAAGAACGATGCAAAATCAACACAAATTGGACCCAAATTTATGATTATTACTCTGATTCAACACAAAATCGACACAAATTGGACCCAAATTCGACACAAATTCGAATCAAAAGCTTTTTAGAGATTACCTTTCGAAATGTGGGACAACGGAAGAGTCTTCCAGGATTTTGTTTCGTTGTCGCCGTCTTTATTACAGAGTTACGACCACACATACATTTCACAGGAAATCCTCGAATCCCCATTGTGTTGACACACGAATCTTCACTTCCGGAACTCACGATGAAAACCCCAATTCGATTTTGATTCTGAGTAATTCAGTGAAAAGTGCGAAATCGAGCCAAGATGATGAACATGCAAGAAACCCGAAATTGAGTGTCAAAGTGCGAAATCGAGAGGGTTTAGAGATTTCTAGCTCATGAACAGATTGGACAAAGAGAGAAAAAGAGCTCCAGAAAGTAATCGATGTGTGTTTGGTATATTTTTGACGCTTAACGAACTCATAGCGTTTTAGGGTATAATTCGTTAGTGCAAACAATAAAAATTTGGCCCGCGTGAAATTTTTTTCCCGCTCAAAGCATTAATAGAGTTTACATATAAGCAAACACTATCTTTAATTCACGGTTCAGTCAAAGATAGCATAAACATCAAAAACGCTATATAGTTATGCTATCAGTAATCAAATTTCTTGTAGTGTATGTACCTCAACTCCAAAAAATAGTCTAATCTTCATTCAAACCTTAACTCCAGACAAATATCATGTTTTAACGAAGACCTGCAACTCCATCGTCTGTAACATGATAGACTTTGTCGCTTCCTGGTCATTTTTCAAGCTTTCCTCAACAAATTTTAGCTCATACAAACCAAACACGTTCATTGCAGACCACCCAATTCGAATTGTAGGGGAGAGATAACGGCTTTTGTTTGCTCAACATCAGTCTTTTTAAATCAAACATTAGATTCTCTCTTCCTTGAGCTTCTTTTTTATTTTCTCATTCATCTTCTTCTTCATCTCTTCTTCCATGTTACTATTTGAAGAGATGATGGTCCTCTGATTTGAAGACCCATTTGAAGAGATGGTCCTCTGAAGGTGCTCCTATGATTTTCTCTACAAAACAGTCAAATCACCTATTACTGGTCGACGCTGGGTTACACGAGAAGAGGTAGAAGAACAAGTGCTCATTTTCGAATCCCTGGATGCTTTGTGTTCCTACTCAACCGAAATCACGGTCTCAACAACACTCTCGTTGTCGATGGCTACTAGAAAAAATAGGTTTCTTATTTTGATTTATGTCGGGTTGGATTATAATCAATTGAGTTTGGGTCGGATTTTAACTAGAGTTTTGGTTTGGTTTTCTTTGGTTTTCATTCGATTTAATTAAGACATAAACGTGATTTTAAAAGTTTAATCGCCAATTACCGATTCAACTTATGTAGGTGGAATTGGGCGGAAAAATAATTTGGGTTTAATTATACATAAATGTTACAATTTGAGTGTGAAAATCAGGAGTTTGGGAGTCTAGGGGGATCAATGCAGAAGATGGGTTATTGGGGGTGTAATATACAGTCGACCCTACAAGTGAATCATCAAAACACAATCTTAACAATCGCGGAGCGGATGATCGACGAGCTGAACGATCGCAGTGTTGGGATTATGTCCTGAAATCACATTGTACTCACTCTAGAGATAGTTGTATTGTCGAGATCGGACAATTCATGTGATACTGGGTAGTCATAATGTTTTGCTAGAAACCGCTTATGACAAATGAGTTGTGACTCATTTCCAGTATCGTGTGAACCTACATGGTCACACACCTAAGCAAGTTGGACATAGTCCATATGGGATTGATCATTGGCATATGATCTGATCGATGTGTATTGGATATACATCGAATATAAGTTTCAAAGAGGTGTATCGATCGACACCATTGGGTGCGTCGATCGATACAGGACGTGTGTCGATCGACACCACTAAGTGTGTCGGTCGACACAAAGGCGAAACCGAGACTGATGTTTCGGTTCACTTTAAGGTCGATATATAGACGCGTTTTGTACATTCGACCTAATAGATCGTGTGCGCCGCCCAGAGAGTTTTCTCAGTGAGAAAACACAGAAACCTCATAGAAACTGAGTTCCCAAGAGATCCGAGTCCCGGTACTAGCATCCCGGCGGATTCCAGCTTGTGTGCGTGTGGACTATCAGTAGAGGCGCATCATCTGAGGCGCTTCAGAGATCTCGTTTGCCTGACCCTATTCCGCTGCCAGAACAAGGTAAACGCTTGATCTATCCATGATTCAATTAACTAGACCCTAGATCCTAGGCTATCTGGAACTCGCGAGGATTCTGAATACGGTAGAATTGGCTCGAAGTTCCATCAGTGGTATCAGAGCCTTAGGGTTTTCCATTGAATCAACCTGTCTAAATGAATTTGATGATTTAGATTCTTAAACTAGGTTTTTTGGTTAGAACATGTGAGATCGATCTGATCGATCTCCGATTCTGTGTTTTCGCACAGTGTCGATCGACACACTAGGTGTGTCGGTCGACACAGAATGGCGAATTCGACAGAATCGGCGGCTAGGGTTTTTCGCGAAGAAAAACCGAAAGCCTACTGTGTCGATCGATACAGGTTGTGTATCGGTCGACACAGAACAGATTCGGTCCAGTGTCGATCGACATAGGTCAGTGTCGGTCGACACATACCTAGCGAATGGTTAATCGGTTCAATTGGATTGGACCGGTTATCATGCTTGGTTAAGTCCGAATAGATCGGTTTAAATTGGATGAATTGTTTCAATTGGATTGAACTGATTATCTCAATTAGCATAAACCGATGGGTTGAATCAGTTTGATTGGATGAAATGGTTCAATTGAATTGGACCGGTTATCGCAATCAGTTGAAACTGGTTAAAACGGTTTAAAATTGGATGAATTGATTCAATTGGATTGAACCAGTTATCACAACTAATATAAACCGATTTGAATGATTAAGATCAGTTTGATCTGATAAGTCGGTTCAATTGGATTGAACCGGTTATCAAAACTGTCTTCGGTTAAGGTCTATGTCGACCGTCACAAACGGTTTGTGTCGATCGACATGACCGGTTCGATAAACCGGGTTAATTGGATCAACCGGTTATTGAAGTCCGGTTTTTGTTTGGTGGTGTCGATCGACATATATAGTTTGCGTCGATCGATACAGTACTCGAAATTCTGGTTACTGAACCTTGAATTTGCAGAAACCAAACTCGACCTAAACCTTGATCAAAGCTTAGCTTCAATTTGGTCAACTGTCAAGACTCATTTCGTTGTGTGATGGTCTAGCCAAGAGCTTGGTGTCCACAATTACGTGAGTAAGGCAGGTAATTATGTTGATGGACTTGCAGTGCTTGAGATCAACAATTACATGACCTAAGAGATTGATTTGCTAACCTTTTAGAGTTTCGTTTCCTCAACTAAATATCAAGTGACCTTGATGTCTTGCCCAATCTTGTCTACTGTCAAGACTCATTTCGTTGTTGGATAGTCTTGGAGTCCTTGGTATCCACAATTACATGAGTAAGACAGGTGATCATTGATAGACTTGCAGTGCGACTGTCAGTGATCACAAGACTGAAGAGATTGGTTTACTTGACTGGGCTATCAGAAGTTCTGGGCCCAGAGACGTCAGAGTAGTTGAGACATGGATTGTCTTATCTGTGACCAAGAATTGTACTAGGTACAATTAGCAATGATTTGCTTACCTAGATAACTAAATTTTGGGTGATGGCGAGTCGTCCACTCAGATTTTGGTGAAGTATGGATCTTGTATCATTATATTCATAGAGGAAACGTTGTTTGAATATAATGCGAGTTTTCTTATTAGATAAGATTTCTCATCATATACATAACTAAATCTTTATTTTTTTTGGATTTCAGCTTATGTCTATGACTACTTTCTCGTTGCGATCCGTCCTTGAGAAGGACAAGTTAAATGAATCCAACTTCCTGGATTGGTATCGGAATCTGAGATTCATTCTCAAGCAGGAGAGCAAGGACTATGTCCTTGAGAAAGCTCTTCCAGAAAGGCTTGGGACCAATCGCTCGCATGCAGTATATAATGCTTGGAATAAGCATTATATTGATGTGGTAGATGTGCGTGGTCTGATGTTGGCTACCATGGACTCGGACTTGAAGAGTCAATACGAGAACATGGAGTCGCCAATAAAGATGATCACCAGCCTGAAACTGAAGTTTCAGGATCTGGCACGAGTTGAGAGATTCCAGATAGTGAAGTCTCTCACTGGGTGCAAGCTACCAGAGGATGCTCCAGTAAGTCCTTATGTCATTAAACTGATGGGTTACATTGATAACCTGGGGAAACTGGAATGTCCTGTCAGCTTAGAGTTGGCCACAGACATCATTCTGCGGTCACTGCCGTCTAGTTATGATAAGTTTATCAAAAGCTATATCAAGAATAACTTGACGAAGACGTTGACTGAGCTGCATGGCATGCTCAAAACAGCAGAGCAAGACATCATAAAGGGTAAAAGATTTGAGAAATCTTGTGTTGGCAAGGGTAGAGGCAGGGCCGTCCAAATTTGGAATCAGGATAAGCCTGTGTCATCTTATAAGCCCAAGTCAGGCCCATCTGGTGTTAGAAAATGCTTCTACTGCGATGAGTCAGGGCATTGGAAGAGAGATTGCATTAAGTTCTTGGAAGATTCACAAGAAATGAAGGAGATGTATGGTACTTCTTCTTCAGGTATTGTGTTATTACTTCAAGTTCTACGTAAGTATTGGATACTAGTTGTGGTACTGATATTTTTGAAATATGCAGGACCTAAGCGACAGTAGAACGTTGGAGAAAGGACAAGTGGAACTGCGTGTCTGGTATGAAGCAATGGTTGCTGCATGAGCCGTAGAGATTCTCCACTTGTAGGAGACTTTCATACTTGGTTTTAAAAATTAAGTAATTGCTACTATGTATCTGCCTTGGGCAGAGATGTCTTTCATTTTCTTGTAAGAATTTGGATGTTTTTCATTTTGATAAAAGACAAGTTTTGTTCTTTAGATCTTAATGAAATATTATATGGTAGCACCCCGTTTGGAATGGGTTTTATATCTTAAATCAGTGAAAGTTAGAATATAACACAAATACTAAAAGTTTAAGTCTGATGACTTGAACTCGACTTTTCCTTGGCATAGTCGTTTGACCATACAGAGTGAAGCGGATTCAGAAGTTCCATAGTTTTGGACTCATTCGATTATTAATCATTTTGAGATATGAATTCTGTTCACTGGACCAAATGACTAAGGCCCTTTTAGCAGAGCTAAAAGAAACGGGCCAAAGGCTTATTGGGCTTTACACATACTGATGTATGCGGCCGAACGAGCATTAGTGCCAAAGGAAATCTTCTGTACTTCATTACCTTATTGATGGCATCAATAAGTATGGCTGTGTTCATTTGATGAGACACGAGCAGGAGTCCCTTGAGGAGTTCCAAAATGAAGTGTAGAACCGATTTGACAGAAGTATTGAGATCCTCGATTGAATCTCGGAGGAAAATACTTGAGTCAAGAATAGGGTGATCATCTAACAGAATGAATCGGATCTTATTAGATATGCTCCGATTAATGATGAGTCACAGGAATCTTCCATGATCATTTAAGAATACGTTCTAAAATGTCTATGTTTACGCTAAATAAGTTTCTATCAGAATCAGTGAAAAACACCACATTGGATGTGGACTGGGTGATTTCCAAAATTTTTTTTCTGATTAATTGGGATTGCAAGGTTTGTGTAAGACAGTAGTCAACAAACAAACTTGAACCCAAATCTGATAAGTTCTACCTCGCTGGTTGTCCTAGGGAAACCAAGGCTTAGTACTTTTGTTGTCCGGAACTGTGTCTTTTAAGAAAGATCATACTTTCCAAAAGAACAGTGGGAGTAAAAGTACACATCGAAGAAATTCGATAAACACAGGAGGCTGCTCAACCTGTTAAGGGAGAGGAGCGGTGAGATCTACAAAGTGCTGTAGGATCTACACCTGTGGAGCCTGAAATTCGCAGATCCGAAAGGATCCGTCACTAACTCGAGAGTGATTTCTCGTAGCCGATTTTCGTGATCTGTTGATCATTGAAAAAGTGACGAACATGCGAAATTCAAAGAAGCGATGGTGAGCCCCAACTCCGAAAATTGGCTGGGTATGCATGTTAGCTTCACCGATCCATTTCTGGATTGAAGCAAACATCTTGGAGTTGGAATCAACATTCTGATAATGTGGTCAAAAGTTTTGACTTGATCAGAAAGAAAAGAAACCATGCGTTTACAAGAAGACTAGTGGGAGCGTAATTGCAATTCTCACACTGTATGTAGGTAACATACATAATCTCATAAACGACGTTCCAACGCTAAAGTCTTGCCAAGATTTGGGTCGGAAGTCAAATTTAATGACAGACATGGGAGAAGGCCGTAAAAGTTCTTGGAATAGGGATCCATTGGAATGGATCAGAAAGGCTAATTGGATCGTGTCAAAAATCCTCATGTTGATAAGGTATTGGACAGTTCCAATATGCATGATTCCAAGAATGGCTTCATACCAAAGGTCTTATGGCAATAATCTTAGCAAGATGAAGTGTTTTTGAACACTAGCTGAGCTATTATTAATGAGTGTGATTGCTAATGCTGCTGCAATAGAATCCATCATGAATGCCATATTTTGCGCTCGTCTAGATGCAACTTATGCATAAAGCATAACGAGAAAATACCAATATGTTCCGGTAATAGTCACTGATCGATTACCAGAAATATCCCAAGTGTTTGAGGAACTCTAAGGATAGTTTCGTGGTGAACTGAGGAAGTGACAAACCAGTTGAAAGTAATTAGACGGACAAAGACGATTCCCGGTTCCCACCTGGTTATGTCTCTTTGTCTGAATAGCGGTGCTATCTGTTGGAAAGGCTCCAAGCAGTGGACCGTAGAATAGTGCTTTTATCTGAATGGCGGTGTGGTTTGTTGGAATTGTTTCAAACAAAACACCGCAGTCTCTCCCACAACCTAAGCACCAGATTTATTCTGTTGCTGTAGGTATAAGATATCTGAAGAGATGATCTTGATTCAAGTGGGAGTAATTTTAGTTATGTTGTAAACTTTACATAGACATGCTATGGTAGTGTTTATGTAAGTCAAACTGACATCAGAATTATTTAATCATTGGATAATTAAATAATAGTCCCAAGTAATTTATGTTCATCATATAGGTCATCAAGTTGAGGACTTGATCATGAAACCCTATATGTAAAAGATGACATAAATTATGATTGTCCCTAGTCGAGGTTGTTGAAGTGGGGCACCAATAACCGCGCGAGACTAGTATGTGAGTTGACTGTTGGACTAAGTTTCATGGAGTCAATGATATGATTATCACAGTCAGTCACATAGGTATATGTTGGTGAACATATGATCGGACTTGACCCGCAAAATGAGAACTCCACAGGATAGTCATATCAGTGTCATGAGAGGTTCTCATTACGACTATACAGTATAGTCCTTAGACCTGAGTTCATCATGCTTTCTAGCATATGAATTGGTGCGTTTAGACCTTGTCAAACGTTGTTCCGTAACTGGCGGCTATAACGGCATTGCTTAGGCGTATCATGAAGTATGTGTAGAAACAGGGATGGATCAAGATGGGATTTTTCCCTCCTAGAACGGGAGATAAATATCTCAGGGCCCATCGAAGATTTGATACTGAGAAAATGCATGGCCGTGCTCAAACGAGGTGATTGTCAGTCGTTTGTTTTATCAGTATGGATCAGGAATTCGATGAACATGATGTTGGCTATAATAAGGATGACACAGTCTCTTGCCTTATGCCAAATCGAGATATAGAGACGAAGGGATTATAGGAATAGATGATTCCAGTACAAGTGGGAGATTGTTGGGATTATGTCCTGAAATCACATTGTACTCACTCTAGAGATAGTTGTATTGTCGAGATCGGACAATTCATGTGATACTGGGTAGTCATAATGTTTTGCTAGAAACCGCTTATGACAAATGAGTTGTGACTCATTTCCAGTATCGTGTGAACCTACAGGGTCACACACCTAAGCAAGTTGGACATAGTCCATATGGGATTGATCATTGGCATATGATCTGATCGATGTGTATTGGATATACATCGAATATAAGTTTCATAGAGGTGTATCGATCGACACCATTGGGTACGTCGATCGATACATGACGTGTGTCGATCGACACCACTAAGTGTGTCGGTCGACACAAAGGCGAAACCGAGACTGATGTTTCGGTTCACTTTAAGGTCGATATATAGACGTGTTTTGTACATTCGACCTAATAGATCGTGTGCGCCGCCCAGAGAGTTTTCTCAGTGAGAAAACACAGAAACCTCATAGAAACTGAGTTCCCAGGAGATCCGAGTCCCGGTACTAGCATCCCGGTGGATTCCAGCTTGTGTGCGTGTGGACTATCAGTAGAGGCGCAGCATCTGAGGCGCTCCAGAGATCTCGTTTGCCTGACCCTATTCCGCTGCCAGAACAAGGTAAACGCTAGATCTATCCATGATTCAATTAACTAGACCCTAGATCCTAGGCTATCTGGAACTCGCGAGGATTCTGAATACGGTAGAATTGGCTCGAAGTTCCATCACGCAGAAACATCGAGCAGCATGATCTGATCAACCCGACGAGCGGAGTTTTTGGCGGGAATGCCAAACAAAAGGTCCACGAGCTGATCACAGCGTCGATAAAGTGACTCTACTTGGGAATGAAACGTGCATGAAGGTTGCCGAGCGGTCCTTAACGCGTATGGATGGATCTCCGAGCATGCCAAAGATTATTTTTCCAAGCAGACTTGTGAGTTGCGGAGCAAGATGATCGCGTCCGAGTAAGATATGCTGTCCGAATAAGGGGCATGCTGAGAAGAGCGTTCGATAGTCCGTTTAAGAGCCGAAAGCCGAGTAAAGTCTTCTAATCGTGCGCCAAGGAGGATCTCCGAGCAAGACATGACGTGGTCTAATTTGTCGCCAAGCAGATCCATACGACGAGGTGCCGAGTAGACGAGACGCGACTTCGTCGAGCAGTCCATGATCCCGAGCAGACTGGGTGATGCCGAGCAGATCCATCCTTGGTTACGTGATTGTCCGATATCCCAAATGACTGAACAGCTGAGCATGTCGGGATGTACGAGTCTTCTCGTTGCGAGTTGCATAGTAGGAATTTCTGAAAAGGTTTCGTTCGTGAGCGAGCCAGGTCATTGTTGCGTTTGACCCCGTGGTTCGAAATTTTTATGGAATTTCTGGGCGGAAGTATAGATATATACAGATCCACTACCCCCTTTTTTTAGAGTAGTACAACTGAACCGATAAAAATATTGGCTGCCTACGTACCCCTTTCGGCTGCCTACGTACCCCTCGGCCGTTTGGAAATCGTGGCTTAGTAATAGTACTTCTTTAGATGCATTGCGTTCCAACCTCGTAGGATTCTGACGTTGTCCATGTTTACGAGTTCGTATACTCCGGGGCGGGCCTCTTTGGTAATTCTGCATGTCCTTCCCAGTTTGCTCCTAGTTTGCCTGCCAATGGTGGGCGCCATTCTTTCCGTAGGACAAGGTTACATTCGAGAAATCGCTGATTGCGAGCATTTAAGTTGTAGTGTTTGGAGGTTGCTCGTTGGGGCATTGTCCGACGAGACCAAAAGACCTCTTTTAATTCATCTGCCCGTCGACTGCGTCCATTATCTTGAGGGTAATTCATAGTGAAATGTCCCCGACTTCCCCAAATCGTTTTGACCCCACCATGTGTTGGAAACTTCAGGCAGTGATGATATGTTGATGTAACGGTTCTCATGGAGTTTATCCAAGGAATTTCCATGATCACACTGTAGATTGCTGGATGATCAATTACGGAAAACTCGACTACTTTGGTCACTCCTCCTGCTTTTACGGGCAGCTTAATTGTTCCGATTGTCATTGTCGTGTCTCATGAGAATCCCGTTAATGGCTTTGGAAATAGTGACACTTCAGACAAACTGATATTCATCTTCCTTAGAGTGTCGCGTTAGATTGCATCAACGGAACTTCCTCTATCGACTAGGATCCCCGCTATGTTATGATCTTCAATGATTAGTTCGATGACAAGGGGATCGTTTTTCGGCTGATCGGTTCCTGCAGTTTCGATTTCCTTAAATGTTATCACATTGTTCGTGATCTGAGGGGGCGCTGGCCAACAGACGCTTGTTCCTGCTTATCTTGAGGAGATTATATCTCGGCAGTATTGTGATCGTCCAATGATCATGTTTATCTTTTGCTGATTGCTCGATTTATGATCTTCGTCATTCCTTCTCCTCCGCATGTGATTTCCAGTTTATGCTTGTCCTTCTCGAGGAGTTCGCTCTTGCTCGTCATGATTTGGCTTGTCGCCTTTATTTGCCTCGCCTGGTCGGTATTTGGTCTCATTCTCGTCAAAATATTTAGTTCTCATTGCGTTGCCGAGCTCTCCGGCTACAAGTTTTGATGCGAGCTTAATGCCCAGTCTGCGGCATTCGGCGGTGTGATGGTCGTATGCTTGGTGATGCTCGAAAAATTCCTTTTCTTCGTACGAGTTAGAGTTTCTTGTCCACGTGTTCCATGTCCTTTTCCCTCGTCCGGCTGACCTGCTTCCTCGTTCGGTCGAGCTGATTTGATATTTGTGTGATCCGTCTGAGCTTTCGTGTCGCACATAACAACTTCCATTTGAACTTCTCTTATCGTTACTTGCATCGGTGTGTGGAGGTGCGTCTTTGCTCGACTATCTTGTCGACTTGTGCTTTTGGGACAAGACTTTCATTTTTTTCATCTCATATGAAATCCAGCGCCCAATGCAAAGCATCCTATATCGTTTGAGGTCTGTTCAGTGAAACTTTCTTTTTGAAATCTGTTTCGTATCACAACGCTTTCTTTAGGGCGCCGATGTCAGATTTGTCGTTTAAGCCTTCAATCTTTGACACCACCTTCTTGAATCTTCCGATAAAGTTTCTTAGGCTTTCGTTCAAACCTTGAGACATTGACCAAAGATCAACGTCGGAAGTTTCATGATCCATAAATATTGAGTATGGCTTCATAAACGCCATGGACAGCTGTCGAAAATTGCCGATAGAGTTTCGTTCCAGTCTTGAGAACAACTCGAGTGCCGCTCCTTTCAAATAATCTACAAATAGGAGGCAAAAAGCAGCATCTCTTTCTCCTTCCTTTAAGTTGACTCTTCCCATTGCTATGCGGAAGACCATCATATGAGCTTTCGGATAGAACGCTCCCTCATAAAAGGGGATCATGATCTTGCCTGGATCAGAGATCCTTGTTTCAGTGATTCGAGCCGTAAATGGCGTCTTTCTCGTTTCTTCCCAGAAACGATCAATCCCAGGTGTTGCGCTCATCGATTTTTGAACTTGCGATCGTACGGCTTTCATCTTTGCGGCAATTTGCGCTAGGGTGGCTTTAAGCTTATTGAGTTCGCCACAGTTTGTTACCATTATCCCTTTAGCTGACTCGTTTTGTTGAGACCATGGGTCGTTTTCTTGTTCCTCCGTGAATTCATCTCCATTTCGTTCAGGAGTGATCTGATCCATCCTTAACTTTTCTTCTCCATCGCAAGATTTTTGTTCGGTTAAGTTTTCAGGTAAGATCTGATCTTTGTCTCCGCAATCTTCTCCGTCGACGTAAATAGCCATTGTGGGCCTTCTCGGTCGGATCAGTGGTGGTATATTCGTTGTGTTGGATATGACTGGTGGAGGGGTTCGCTTTTTTTGCGAGATGTGGTCGATGTAGCATAAGGTTTCTCATTGAACCGTCAGGCATTGAGAAATCGAGTCTCCTACGCTCAGTTGGTTCGTATTTCACCGCTCGGGTGATCCTTGCTCGGTTTTATGTTATGAGCTTCTCCACTTGCTTGCTGAGTGTGCTATTCGCCTTTTCCTAGTCCTGAGTTTTTTTGCATCAGTGTTGGTATCATCTCCTTTAATTTGGTTAGCATTGCGTTGGCTCTTGTGTCTGCTGTGGTTACGTTTATAACAACATTGTCAGCTGCGGTGTTGTTTGTTGTGGTGTTGTCTGTTGTACAGCTGATCGCCAATTAGTGATCTATTCTGTCTTCGTCTCCATCTCTGTCGGTTGCCATTTCTTTAGATTTACTGATCGGTGGTCTTTAGGTGTAAGAAAACTTCTTTTTCCCATTGACGGCGCCAAACTGTGAGAATCGATACTCGCATAGTCAATTCTTGTAGGTTTTTAATTTAGGGAATATAAGTTTCTAAGTAAACACACACGAAAAAAGGATCCGGAGAATGATTTTATTGATTGTTGACACAAAAAGAGAGTACAAAAAACGTAAGAGCAAAAATAGTCCAACTAATTTATGCTATGGTTTTTAGCGTGTTTTGATCATAGGAAGTCCCTTCTCTTTTATATTCATGGCGAGCAAGTTGGAAGAGATTCACTCACAAAATTTCCGGAGATCTTCCTATTATTGAATCTTCCATTTTTAGAGTTATTTTTCTACTCGGATTTTCTTTTTCTTACTCGGATTTATCTTCTTCTTTTCTTGCTCATATTTATTTTTTAATTTTTGTATATATCTTTCCACGATATGAGTTTTATCTTCCAAATGGGCCGAAAAGAATGGTCTGAGCTTAAAGAATATGAATCTTGTCAGTTTTGTCCCAAGTTCGCGTTTTGTATAACTCATTGGGTATATCTGTGAACGGTTAATAGATAACCATTATGTGTAAGTTGTTTGTACGAAGATGGGTTACGGTCAATCGCGCGTTCGGAAGAAATACCGACGAGTGTCCGAGCAGTTGGTCTGACAATGGTGTCTACTCCGATCGTCCGATCAGCGTTCCCTGCTCGGATCGTCCGAGCATTGTTCCCTGCTCGGATTGTCCTAGCAGTGTATCCTGGTCGGATCGTCCGAGCAGTGTATTATGCTTAAATTGTCTGAGTAGTGTTTCCTGCTTGGATTATCCGAGCGGCGTGTCCTGCTCGGATCGTCCGAGCAGGTTGTCCTGCTCGTATCTTTTGGACAGGTTGTCCTGTTCGGATCGTCATGGAAGGTTGTCTACTCGGATAGTCCGAGAGGTTGTCCTGTTAGGATCGTCCGAGCAGTTGGCCCTGCTCGGAACGTCCGAGTGACTGACTATATTTAGACTGTTTGAGCAGCTAGATTTTCGAGTTTGGATCTGATCAGTCGAACGCGTTTGGATTGTTTGAGCAGTTGGTTAACTTGGATTATCCGAATATCTGAAAGTGCTCACATATTTTGTTGAGTGGTATGTCGATCTAAGTAATCCATCCAAGCAGTTTGATTGCTCGAAGTTTGGCTAAATAGTTCTGTATGCTTTATACGAAACATGATTTATACGTAACATAGTTATGTCCAATCATTTAGTATATTTTCGACTATTAATTTCGTCGATAGAAATTTTGATCCCAACAAATATATGAAAAATATATAACTATAAACTACTAATTTTTCATCGCAAACAAAAAATAAAACATGATTTTTTTAATTTACAAAGTTTTCAGTTTCATTTACATTTAATATTTTGTTTGCAGTAAAACTACTTCGAGGTACAAGTGGTGGAGGAAGAAGTGATTTTGCCTACATGGGAGAGAGAGAGGGATGAGAGATCAGCCTAGCTTACAACTGTTGAGTTTAGAGAGATAAGGATGACATGCATGATGCATATGAGCCTAAACCCACTAATTTAATGCCACCTAAACCTCACAAACACACAAAACTCTTTAGTTAATGACACATGCCTCATGATGTTCAAAAAAATATGACACATGCCTCCCTCCGTGGTTTACTCTTGACAATTAGATCATATGGAATCTTCCATCTCAGCCACAAAAATAAGTTATCATTTTCCTAATTTTTTCCCCTCATTTTCTTAATCAAATCTATGCCATTTAAATTAGTGTTGAAATATATAAAATTGTTACAATAAAAGGTTAGAGATTTATTATTATGTGCGATTTGTTTTTAGACCTAATTTTCTTAATCAAATCTAAAAACGAATCGCACCTAATTATAAATTTCAAAACTTCCATCAGAACAATTTTATATATTTCAACACTAATCTTAATGGTATCGGTTGTTTCGACGTCACGAATAAAGGGTTACATTTGATACGAGAAAAATCTGTAAAACTCAATCTAACCTATTGAATTCATTTATCTAACTAAAAGTTTCATACATTAAAATATCTATAAATTAATAATGTTAGCTGACCAAATTTTTTTTAACAATGTTAAAACTTTAAAATTTATTATTATATAAAATTATTAATTAATCGATTAAACTATAAAACATTTTTAATTTCAAAATATTATACAATTTTATTTATTTGAATTTTATATAATATTATTTACATATTTTATTTTACACAAATATTTTATTTTTCTTTTGTATTTATATAATTTTTTTATTTGATTAAGTGTTTTTTCCATCAAATATTACATTCATTTTTACACCGAACTTAACAATAAATTTTTATATAAAATATTACAAAACTAACAATACTATAAAAATATATATAATTATGTAAATACAGAAATATCATATAGTATGTATTCAATAAAATTGTAATTGTCATCTGAAGAAAAAAATAATAAGTGAAACAACTATTGTGATTTTTTTTTAAATATTCAATTGTATATAAAAATTAAAAGAACATAACATTAGAAATGGTTGATACAATAAAAGAATTAAAGATGAAATTCAACGAAATTTTAACTTTAATAAAACAGAAAATATTATAATCATATATTATTAAATTACATTATGTATGTATAATATTTATAATTATTAATTTATACTATTATTAGGGTCATATGTTTATAAAAATATTTAAAAATATTTTATTATTTATTGAATTTTTTGTTAATTTTTATATTGATCGACTGGAAATTTATTATTTTATAATAATTATTAATTTATAAAATATTAATTTATGGAGGTTTTACTCTACCTTGTTTCATCTTCCAACGCTTAAATACATGTCGTGTAAGGTCTACATAACATTCACACAATGTATTACATTATTATACCAAGCACACTTCCAAACGAAAAATAAATCAACAAAAAACCATAGGATAAAAGATTCACAGCGTATTTATTCATGCAACAATGACAACAATCACTGATCATCTTTATCATTTGGCCTTGACATCTTTTCCATCAACAACCGGCGGGTTAAGCTCCTCCCATGCTTCCATCCAAGCGACCATTGCATCTGCCAATTTCTCAAAATAAGGATCAACTTTAGTAAGCTTCTCCTTTGTCATCTTGGACAACTCCATATAGCATTTAGTGGCAGTGTCAGATTCTTTGGAGAGACGAAGGTTTTGGAAGAAGGGAACCATATCTTCTTGCCAATGAAGTCCCTTGTGCTCTTTCTTTAGGTTCACGAACGGGTTACTTGCTTTGCTGTGCCACACATACGGCAGACCAGTCTTAACCCCAAAGCCCAAGTGATCACACACCACTTTAGCTGCCCAACCAGCCCACATGTCATCGTACCGAGAGATGGGCTGGCCTTCACCCATAAGGCCGAAGTACATAGCAGGTCCAATAAGTTCTCTGTTGAAAGCAAGATTCATGCCACACATCGGGTACAATACACCTTTTGGGATTGTCATCACTGCATCAACATATCTGCAAAGACTATTGAAGTGTTTTTTAACATTGAATTGTAATAATATTTTTAATATAAAAATTGAACTGAAATTTTTTAGTGTAACCGAATCAAATGAACCTAAATTTTCTATGCTAATTAATGGCTTTTATTTTTTGAAAAATATATACAGAAAACTAAAAAAACAAAACCGATCTGAACCAAAAACAAAACAAAATGAATGAATAAAAATTAGGAAAACTGGTCTAAAAACTGCTCAACCCCGGAAAAAACCAAAAGTGAGAAAATTCAAACCAAACTGAATATATACAAGCTCTAAAAATTAGTAAAAAGCAAAATCTTGATTTTTATATTATGACCTGATGTTGCGTTCACGAGGTTTCACAAGTTGGGTCGGGGCATCGTAATCAGGGATGTTGAGCCAAAGGCCGTGAGAGATGGCGGTTGTAACACCTTCCCTTAAGGTGAAAGGATATCCTCTCACAAAGTCAGTTCCATCTCTAAAAGGGTCATAGAGAGTGTTGAAGTAATGTGGTGTTGAAGGTGTCTCAAGGTTCCTTATGTGTTGAGCTATCACATTGATCTCTTTCCCCCTTGGATCCTTTGCCACCTTTTTTCAAGGATTGCATTGACTTATCATAAAACTATAAATATAAACGTAATAAGGAGAGGATAGCAAAAGAGACTTACAAAGCAATCATCATCAATGGTGTAGATATACTTCTTTTTGGAAACCATGAAGCCGAAGCAACGACATCCACCATCCTTGTAGGAGATACAATTAGCTCTAGGACCAAGGATCCGGTTGATATCATTACGGTTGTATAGCTCGTAGTCATAACCCTCGGGAACTTGGATCTTGATCGAAGGGTCTCCATCTTGGACAATGATCAAATGGTAATGCTTGAGAAATGGCCTCCATTGTTCTAGAAAGTCCAAGCTCCTGATGGTTGGGATCACAATATCCAGATCGTCCTTCAATGGTGCTGCTTCGATAGCTTCAAGGTTGTAGCCCGCCATTTTTGGTTCTTTGAGACCTAGACAACGTACTGCTTATGAGATGATTTTTTCTTTTCTTTTTTTAGAGGGAATGGCTTAGGGTTTATATAACGGTTTTAGAAATTAGATTTTCATTTATTTCCCACGTTTTGACTTGTAGGTAGATCGAAAGTGAAATGAATATGACGAAACAGCGTTTACCAATCAAATGAAAGGAACAACTATATTTTCTACATGTTTTATAATTCGTGGTTGTTTAAATATTGCGATCACTACGAACTATTTAGGTTAAAACTCGTTATCGAGAAAATAAAGACGCCCACTAAGTGCTCTAAATTGTGGTCTATTTTTTTAAAGTTTCTTTGTCCTAATACTTAAAAAGAATAGAAGGTTTTCAATACAGAACATGTAGTATTTTTGGTTTGACGAATTAACCATTAACCAAACGAATGAACTGTACCGCAAGAAGACAGACTATAATTTGGATACTTAATGTCGCTATGGATTCAATTATCGATCACGTCATACTTTTACTCAATTTTCTTCCTTGTTTTTATTTTATTTTTTGTTGCACTAAAATCAAACTATTAGACTTACCTTGTTATAAATCATAAACCCTTCATTCTAATGATATTTGCATTCACAGAAACAAGAGTTTGTATCCTAGCGGTAAAAGTAGTGGTAGTATCAGAGGCGGATCCAAAAAATAAATCTATATGGGACACTTATATTTAAATATTAAATATAATTTTTGTAAAATATATAAAACTAGTATTTATGGAAATCTTCAAAAGAAAATACAAAAAAAGAAAATTGTTTTGAAAACAAAAATAAAAAATAAAAAAACAATAAACTTCTAACTTATATTGTGTAGCTATGAGATAATAATAGCAAAATAGGAACATAGAAGAAACAGTTGAACTAAATGTTTTATACTTATTTAGCTTACAAATGCTAACTATAATGGTAGTATTAGTTGTCTCAATTTTTTTTTTACAATGTTAGTATGTGGCACATGCCACCACATTCATAGTGTGCGTCCGCCTTTGGATACTATCCTTTCGCCACTCAGGTTTGAATTTTTCTGGTCATCTAGTCGCGCTTTAGATTTAGAAAAATTTCAAAACGCATATTCGAATATAAAGTTTCGTGAGATTAGTTTTTGGACCTAAAAAGCTTTTCTGATTCTACGTTTATAAAAAAAAAAAAAATTTGCATTCATAGAAAAAAAAGAAAGAAATAAACTGCAGTTCTCATCCTACGTGCAATACCTAACTTGTTAATAAGTAACTTATACAATATTTGTTATTTCGTTAAACCATAAGATGAAAATTTTCCTTTATTATATCTTCATTGACTAAAAAAGAAACGTGAAACATATTCACACACTAATTTTGGAATTGCCTAAGTCGATCAACAATAGCTTGAAAATTAAATTATATATCAATATATCTATCAATTTTGCCTAGTTCCCTATAATAAGTTGTTTTCCATCCAGTTTTCCCCTGTTTTATTTATCCTCTTCAACTCTTTCAATTCCAGCTATATTTCAAGGAAAAAAAAAATGTCAGTAGCCTTACATCTAACATTGAACTCAGAGTAACGACAATATACCGTCTGTGTTTTTTTTTTTTGGATGTTGTTGGAATGATTGTTAAATTTATTGAAATCAAAACCTATTTACATAATTGTTTCCAATATTTAATTTTTTTTGAAAATATGATTGAATAATAGTAGAGAAACAACATATAATTCGTTATATGTATTAGGACATAAAATCCTATATCGGAAGTTGGAAGAGATCTTAATTAATATATAAAGTATATAGGCTAATCTACTTATCACCAATTGGTTTTGAACTGGAAGCCCACATAACTTAATATGGTATCAGAGCCTGATCTACACAGTCCAATCCGATCCATTATCGATCTGACCCCAAAATTGATCCATCGATCCTTGCCTAAGCATTCCAAAATTAATGGTCAGATATCCATTATCTTGAGAGGGTGTATTAGGACATAAAATAACACATCGGAAGTTGGAAGATATCTTAAGTCCTATATAAAGGATATGAACAAATCTACTTATCATCAATTGATTTTGAGTTAGAAGCCCACAAAATTTAATAATATGTCACTCGCTTGAAAGTTTCATTATGTATTCGATTTTAAATGGTCCGTCTTGTTGTAAACCATATTGGTAGTCCTTGATATGCTTTCTCCCCCTTAGCTTGAAGAGATGATATCCTATTTCTTACGTTCTTATTGATTATTTTCTCGATTCTTTTCCATGGTGAAGGTTGTTCTCCATGCTTTCAATTTCTTCTTTCTCTCCAAGATCGTAGATAGCCGATTGAAATGAGTATCGAAGAAGGAATAACTCAATCCTAGTGAAGGTGTCGTCATGTAGAACTTTCATAACTTGATTCCAGTTGTATGTGTGCTTATCTCGTGGAACTTCGATGTCTCACTTTTATTATTAACTATATACTGATACCTTTTTTGCGTGTGTGTCAACTATTGTATTGATTTGTAAACAACACAAACTTAAGTGACATGCCAAGAAATAACAAAAGGACGATCTTCGCAGCGAGCAAACTTGGCCAGATCATTCGCAAAAGAATTTAGCTCACGGGCGACCCAAAGGAAGGAATACAGAGGAGGGACCGAGCAGAGAATATCATGGAGATAACCATAAAGATCTTGATGGCAGGGCGAAAAGGGGCCAAAGGGAGAAGAGTGGAGTAGAGTGGGGTATAGAGGTGCATTGTCTCCTTAAAAGGCAACCTGGGTATAACCAAAGCGCCGAATGTGGTGGACAGCTTTGCGAAGGGACAGGGCTTCTGCTTTCAAACTTGAGCTAACATGATCTAAAGAGGCAGAGCCATGCAAAATAGGAGTCCCCTGAGAGGTGAACAAGGACCGGGCAATACCACAGCGAGAAGTTGGAGTAAGCTAAGAAGCATCAAAAAAACAGTAGTACATGTGGGAACTGTGATAAAGGGTCGACAGGGATGTAATGCGAGGAGAGTCTTCCAAAGAGCGTTGCAAAGGGGGTGTGGAGAGGAGAAGGATTTTCCTCGAGCCACATCCGGTAATCAGTGTGGGCCTGGTGAAGAAGATCCGCAATGTGCAGACGATGGCCCTGGAAAAGTAGAGTATTCCAGGCTTTCCAAATGCGCCATCCAATAAAAGAGAAAAGAGGATGGGGAGAAGGAGGGTCAAAGCCCATAGTAAGCAGATGATGTATGAAGGAAGGAAGAGATTGACTTGGATTGAGTTGTTCCCGAGTAAGAGGAACCGGGGATAACTCCCAAGTCTCTTGTGCAAAACGGCATTGGAAGAGCATGTGACTAACAGTCTCGCTATGGTCACCACAAAGAAGACAATACGAGGATACTGGTAAACGTCGAGAGTGCAAGGCCTGTGCGCATGGTAAAGCGTTATTTAAAGCGCGCCACCAGAAATGATGAAGCTTAGGGGGTATACAAAACTGCCATAGTTTATGACAAAGTACATTGCGAAAGGTGAGGTCAGGATCTGTAGAAAGATGTTGTTTAATCAATTGGTGGTAGCCAGACTTCACTGTATAGTTGCCATGACCTGTGAAAAGCCACAGAGGCTTGTCAGAGAGAGAGAGAGAGGAACGCGGAAGTCGGAGCCGAGTAACTAAAGCAACATCGTCATGATGAAGAGTATGGTTCAATAGAGAAAAGTTCCAGGACTGAGATGAAGGATAGAGGAATTGAGAAACAGTTGTTGGGAATGTCCTGAAATCTACCGTACTATCTCTAGAAAGTATGATAAGTGTCGAGATCAGACATAAGTCATAAATACTGGGTGATCATGATGACTTGCTAGAGCCCGCTCATGATCTATAAGTTTAGGACTTATTACCAGTATTGTATGATCCCAAAGGGTCACACACCATAGCTAACGGGAAAGTTAAAATGGAATTAATACAGTAAGATGCAAGGCATTTACTGTATTTGTACAGAGAATTGGGCCAGACAAAAGACAGTCTTTTGTCTGATTTGGGCCTTGGGCCCAAAAGCCTAATGATCCATTAGTTTAATTACTTGGGCCCATATAAAGGAAGGAGGAGGCGCAGGAAGCCCCAATGCTTCTTCTCCTGCGATTTTACAGACCCAGTCTTCCTCTCTCTCTGTTGATTCCGAGCTTGGTCTAGCAGCCTGATCCGTAGCTTGTAAGCGTGTGGATACCTAGGAGGAGCCGGTGATAATCAGCTCTAACTGATCTCTTCATTCCCTTGATCAATCCGCTGCAATATAAGGTAATGAATCTGATCTGTTTATGATTCAACTGCAAATCACCTAGATCCTAGATAATTATGTGCTAGGTTGTAACCTGACAATTACACCATGAACACACATAATCCTACAGTGGTATCAGAGCCTAGGTCGTTAGGTTTTTGCTGTTTGGATCATATTTAGGTTGTTTTAATGTTAAGAATCGAATTTGGCTTAAGAAATTTGATTAGAACTTAAAAAACCTAATATGAAATCGCTGTATTAATCGCTTGACTTTGTTTCAATAAGAAGAGACCTTCGCTTGTTGACTTTTGATCGTAAAGTAAAGTGCTTGATATAAGTGAATGTCGTGATTCTATTATTGAATTAAGTGATCGATGATTCATGATCAAAAGTGAATCCATTGTCAATTGGGAAAAGGACGAAAATCGTGATGTTGACTTTGTCTTTTAATGAATTGCACGAAACGAATTGGTAAAGTAAACGAATTGGCCAATCGTTTATCATTCGATTGGAATAAGTCAATATCATTTTATCTTTATGTTTATGTGATCGTGAGCAAAATCCATTATTGAATTGGAATAGAACAAAAACGTTTTTGTCCTCAAGTGATTGTGCTGAATCCATTATTTAATTTGAAAAAGGTCAAAACGTGTTTGCCTTTAATGGTGAATCGATTGTTTAATTGTTAATGTATGGTTTAAGCCGTTAACCCAAATCGCGGTTTGCTGGAAATTATTTAATACAATTGGTATTATTTAATTTCTGGTTAAACCGGATTTAAATTCAAAATTGAATTTTAACCTAAACCGAAGGCTGGTCTAAGTTTGATTTGGTTGGACCAAATAATTTAGAGCTGGTCTGGTTTAGTGAATAACCAGTTGGATTTAGTAGTTAATTTGGTCTTGGACCAGAATTAATGAACCGACTCGGTTATGTCAAATTATTGGGCCAATTGGAATTCTGTGGTCTTGGGCCAAGAATTGGGCCTATAATTTGTGACCCATCCGAAAACTTTAATAAAATATTAAATTAAAAATTTCTATTTTTAGTATATTTCTAAATTTAGAAAGTTTCTAAAATAAGTAAGTTTCCCAAAATAGTAATCTTCTATTTTTGGAAAGAAAACCTAAAATCCTCAAAAAAACAATATCAAGCTTGGATGTCTTGCCCAATCTTGTCAGCTACTTAACGCTTATTCAATTACAGATATGGCTTACAGGGTGAGGTGTCTGTTTTTGCGTAAGTAAAGTAGTATATAGTCACTAATTTCATTGGGAGTCCCAGACTTTAGTGATTATTTGGCTGTAAGAGATTGGTTTCCTTGACTGGGCCATCGGGAGTCCCGGGCCTTGAGACATCTGGTGAATTGGGCCTTGGGCCCAATCCACAACCGAGAGTTATATGGATATAACTAGCTGTGTGTATGCTTACCAAGTAAAGCTAATTCCGGGTGACGGCCAGTGGCCCACTTTGGATTTAGCTGAACATGGGTCTCGGAATCATTGCATTCTTATGAGGTTAAACAAAGAAATTTTGAATGCAATGCGAGTTTTCTTACAAGTTGTTAAGATTACTCTTTATGAACTGAATAACTAAAACTCTATTTATCTCTAAATTTCAGTTATGACTAGCACAAACAATCAAAACACTTTCTCGATCCGGTCTGTCCTTGAGAAGGACAAACTGAACGGATCAAATTTCTTGACTTGGTCGCGGAACCTGAGGCTAGTCCTCAGGCAGGAGAGAAAGGACTATGTCCTTGAGAGAGCTCTCCCCGAGAGGATCGGGTCCAATGCCTCTCATGCAGTATATGATGCTTGGAATAAGCATTATAATGATGCGGTAGATGTGCGTGGTCTGATATTGGCTACCATGGACTCAGATTTGCTGAAGCAATATGAGAACATGGAGTCGCCAATAGAGATGATCAGCAGCCTGAAATTGAAATTTCAGGAGCATGTAAGAGTGGAGAGATACCAGTTGGTTAAGTCTCTCACTAGCTGCAAGCTACCAAATGATCATCCAGTAAGTCCTCATGTCAGTAAAATGATGGGTTACATTGATAACCTGAGGAAACTGGATTATCCAGTTAGCCAAGAATTGGCAACTGAGATCATTCTGCAGTCACTGCCGTCAAGCTATGATAAGTTCAAAAGGAACTATATGAAGAAAGGCTTAACGAAGACGCTGACTGAACTGCATGATATGTTCAAGACAGTTGAGCCAAACGTGAAGAGTACCCTGTATAATCTCATAATGGAGAAGGGTAGGTTTACTAAACCTAATGCTGACAAGGGTGAAGACAAAGTTGTCCAGATTTTGAATCATGGCAAGCGTGTGTCTTCTGAGCCCGAGTCAGATACCTCTTACGTTGGTAAGTGCTGCTACTGTAAAGAGACTGGGCATTGGAAGAGAGATTGCATTAAATTCATGGAAGATTATGAGGAGTTGAAGTTGATGTATGAGACTACTTCCTCAGGTATTCATGTTATTACTTCAAGTTCTACCTTATAGGTATTGGATACTGGTTGTGGCACTGATATTTGTTATAATATGCAGAGCCTAAGCAACAGTAGAACGTTGAAGGAAGGACAAGTGGAACTGCATGTCTGGAAGGAGCTATGGATGCTGCCTCAGCAGTAGGGTTTTCACTTGTAGATGCCTTTGAGGCTTGGTTTTGTATTAAGTAATTGCTACAATGTACCTGCTTTAAGCAGAGTTGTCTTTCATTTTCTTGTAAGAATTTGAATGTTTTTCATTTTGATAAAAGACAAGTTTTGTTCTTTTGATCTCAATGAAATATTGATTGTAGCACCCTATTCAAGGAATGGGTTTTATATCTTAAACCAAAGAGTGCCTAAAAGTAACATAAATACCGAATTGGTTTAAATCTGATGAATTAAACCTGATTTTTCTTGGCGTAAATGTTTTGGTCACATAGAAGGAGTCGGATTCAGAAATCCCATAGTTATGGACTTTTGGGCTCATTTGATTGGATATCTTATGAGACTTGAATTCTGCTTACTGGACCAAAAGACAAAGGGCCCATCTTAGCCGAGCTAGAGAAAAGCCCAAAGGCTTATTGGACCTTGAACATACTCATGTATGTGGCCCGATGAGCAGTAATGCCAGAGAAAATTTCCTGTACTTCATTATATTTACTGATTACTTCAGTGAGTATGACTGTGTTCATTTGATGAGACACGAGTCGGAATCCTTTGAAATGGTCGAAAGAGTTCCAGAATGAGGTATAGAATCTGAGAGACAGAAGTATTGAGACTCTGGATTAGATCACGAGTGAGAATACTTAAGTCATTGATGGTGTGATCATCTGAATGAGTGTGAAGTCGTTTCACAGCTCATTTCTCCTGAAAACCTTGAGGTGTTTCTGTGAGAAAGAATCAGATCTTATTAGAAATGATTAAAGATGAGTCACACGAATCTTCCATGATATTCTTTAAGAATAACGCTCTAGAAATATCTAAGTTTACGCTGAAATAGTTCCACCAATATCATTTGAAAGACACCACATAAATGTGGACTGGAAATGATCCAAATTCGTCTTTACTGAGTATTTGTAGTTGTGCTACTTCGCTGGTTGTCCTAGGGAAACCAAGGCTTGTTACTTTTTACGTCCATTCCGAAAACGAAGTTAGGTTGTTCGGAATTCTGTTTTCTAAAAGGGAAGTTACTTTCCAAGAAGAACAGTGGGAGTAAAAGTATAACTCGAAGAAATTCGCGAAATACAGGAGGCTGCTCAACCTGTTGAGGGAGAGCAGCGGATGGATTTACAGATTTCTGTAGAATCTACACCTGTAGAGCCTGAAGTTCGCAGATCTGAATGAATCCGTCACTAATCCGAGAGTGATTTCTCGTGATTAATTGCCATGATCTGATGATCATTGAAAGTGACGAACCTGCGAAATTCACAGAAGCGAAAGTGAGCCCGGACTCCGAAAAATTATACTGTGTGTAAGTTAGCTTCATCGATCCATTCATGGATGGAAGCAAACATATCGGAGTTGGAATCTTCGTTCTGTTGAAGTAGTCAAGGTTTTGACTTGAACAGGAACGAAGTGGAACTGTGCGTTTACTAATAGATAAGTGGGAGCAATATTGCATTTCTCATAGTGTATGTCGATGACATACTGATTCTCGGAAATAACGTTCCAATGCTGCAGTCGGTAAAGGACTGGCTTGGGAGTTGGTTTTATGATTGATATGGGTAAAGCCACGTAAGTTCTTGGATTTTGGATCTAAAGATAGAGATCCAAAAGAGCTGATAGGACAAAGTCAGGATTCTTATATTGACAAAGTCCTACACGTTTTCAGCATTCCAAGAAGGGTTTTATGCCAATGTCACATGGCATTACGTTAAGCAAGAAACAGTGTCCTACGATAACTGTTGAGCTTGAATGCATGGATGAGATTCCATATGCGTCGGCAATTGGATCTATCATGTATGCCATGACACGTACTTGCTTTGATGTTTCTTTAATGTTAAGCAAGACAAGTAAAGACCAGTCAAATCCAGCAAAGAATCACTGGATAGACGTAATGAATATCCTCAAGTATTTGGAAAATACTTAGGATAAGTTCTTGATTTACGGAGAAAGTGAGGTGCTACAAGTCGATAGAGTCTGAAAGGCAAGTTTCCAACAGACAAAGATGATTTTCGGTCACAGTCCGGTTATATCTTGTGTCTGTCTGGCGGTGCAAGGCACTGTTGCTGACTCCATGACTTAAGCTGAACATTTCACAGCTTGGGTAGCGGCGAAAGAGGTTGTTTGGATAGAAAAGTTCATCACTGAACTTGATGTAGCTAGCTGCACATCTGAGATCCAAACACATTGAGGGTAGGTGTTACCTATTCCGTGAGATAAATGACATAGGTGTTAAGTATATCAGCAAGTTTCAACGAATGAGAACGTTGCTAATCTATTAACAAAGCCACTCCTTAGGCCTAAGCACGAGTCGCGGACTGTAGCTGTAGGATAAGTGAAATTAAGATGTAGTCTTAATTTCAGTGGGAGTTTGTAAAGGGCTTTATTTAGTTGTTTTGAAAGGTTCATGTAAACATAATATTTTATGTTTATGAAATCTATGATTTCTGGATTATTTTAACTGTGATGTAAATAATCGTTCCAAAATGATTCATGTCATTATATATGGGCCATCGAAGTACATGAGTAGACTTGATCCTGAAACCCCATATTTAACGAAATGACATAAATCATAGTGTCCATAGTCGAAGGTTGTTGAAATTGGAACACCAACAACCACTTGAGACTAGATTGTGTTGAGACTTATGACCAAGTTTCGAGGGGTCATAGATGCGCGGCATCAAAGTCGACACATAGGTATATGTAGGGGAGCATATGACCGGACATGGCCCGCTGATGAGAACTCTACAAGATATTAATATATGTGTCATAAGAGGTTCTCATATACGACTATAGAGTATAGTCCTTAGACCTGAGTTCGCATGCATGTGGCTGCACATGGAGTGATGCGCTTTGATCATTGTCTAACGCTGTTTCGTAACTGGGAGCTATAAGGAACTTGGTTGGGTGTATTATAAAGTGTGTAGTTCATAGTGATGGAACAAGATGGGATTTGTCCCTGCCGTTTAACGGAGGTAATATCTCTAGGCCAATCGGAGACTTGATAGCGGGTAAGAGAGTGGCCACTCCCAAACGGACTTGCCCAAGTCGTTTGCATTGTCAGTATCAAATCTTATCCGATGAACATGGTCTGGCTATATAAGGATGACACGCATCTTGCCTTATGCCAGATCGAGATATTGAGACAAAAGGATTAGGGAATGTAGGATTCCAGTACAAGTGGGAGATTGTTGGGAATGTCCTGAAATCTACCGTACTATCTCTAGAAAGTATGATAAGTGTCGAGATCAGACATAAGTCATAAATACTGGGTGATCATGATGACTTGCTAGAGCCCGCTCATGATCTATAAGTTTAGGACTTATTACCAGTATTGTATGATCCCAAAGGGTCACACACCATAGCTAACGGGAAAGTTAAAATGGAATTAATACAGTAAGATGCAAGGCATTTACTGTATTTGTACAGAGAATTGGGCCAGACAAAAGACAGTCTTTTGTCTGATTTGGGCCTTGGGCCCAAAAGCCTAATGAGCCATTAGTTTAATTACTTGGGCCCATATAAAGGAAGGAGGAGGCGCAGGAAGCCCCAATGCTTCTTCTCCTGCGATTTTACAGACCCAGTCTTCCTCTCTCTCTGTTGATTCCGAGCTTGGTCTAGCAGCCTGATCCGTAGCTTGTAAGCGTGTGGATACCTAGGAGGAGCCGGTGATAATCAGCTCTAACTGATCTCTTCATTCCCTTGATCAATCCGCTGCAATATAAGGTAATGAATCTGATCTGTTTATGATTCAACTGCAAATCACCTAGATCCTAGATAATTATGTGCTAGGTTGTAACCTGACAATTACACCATGAACACACATAATCCTACAACAGTAGCCTCTGGAGAAAGATAGGAAGGGGAAGGATGGGCTGGGCGGGGGGGGGGGGGGATTGTCCAACCAACGATCACTCCAAATATGAACAGATTTACCATCCCCTACTTTCCAGCGTAAGCCTTGTTTAATGAGTGGAAGAGCTGTAGTGATGCTGCGCCATGCATGACTTGGCCGAGAACCGATATGAGAATGAAGTAATGACTGATTAGAGTAATATTTGGCTTGAAAAACCTGAGCTAGGAGAGAGGATGGATGAGTGAGGAGTCTCCAGCACTTCTTGGCCAAAAGAGAAATATTGAAAGAGTAAAGATCTTTAAAGCCCAGGCCTCCGTACTGTTTTAACAGAGTCATGCGATCCCAAGAAATCCAAGGTATTTTGTGCTAATCAGGGGAAGCAAACCACCAAAATTTACGCATAAGACTCGAAAGCTGTATAGTTAGTTTCTTGGGGATGAGGAAGCACGACATACAATATGTGGGTAAGGCCATGGCGACTGCTTTGAGGAGGACCTCTTTTCCTGCAGATGATAAAAAACGAGAGTACCAGCTGTCGAATTTATATTGTACTCGTTGTGTGATCAAAGCAAAGGTCTCAAACTTGTTACGCCCCACTGATTCTGGGAGTCCAAAGTAACGCCCAAAGCCGCCTAGAGATTTAATGCCAGTAAGAGATGAAATGTCTTGTTGGAGTGCAGCAGGTACAGATTTGCCAAATAGGATAGCTGACTTCTGATAATTTATGTACTGACCGGAAGCCTCAGAGTACAAATGTAGGAGCTTGAGGAGATGCTGACAGTCAGCAATAGCTTGGCAAAACAGTAAGGAATCGTCGGCAAAAATAAATGGGAGAACGCTGGACCGTTACGACTGGCTTTGAATCCACATATGGTTTTCTGTTGTTCAGCAGAGGTGAGCAGGGAGGAAAGTCCTTCAGCACATAACAAATATAAATAGGGAGACTGAGGATCTTCCTGACGAAGACCACGCTGTGGATGTACTGAATTGCCAGGAGTACCATTTGTCAAAATGGAGTAAGAAACAGAGGAGATGCATGTGTAAATCCAGCTGCACCATTGCTCAGAAAATCCTAATCGATGAAGAACAGCTATTAAATAAGCCCATTCAACTTTGTCGAAAGCTTTGGAGATGTCAAGCTTGAGAGCCATGAAAGGGGTCTTGATTTTCTTTGTCTTAAGAAAGTGCAAGAGCTCATGAGCAACAAGTACGTTATCCGTGATGAGTCGGCCAGGGAGGAACGCAGAATGGAAGTCAGAGATAATAGCAGGAAGAACAGTCTTGATCCGATCAGCCAGGATTTTAGAGACTATTTTATAAGCCACATTACACAGACTCATAGGCCGGAAATCACGAAAAAAGGACGGGGAGGATACCTTAGGGATTAGACAGACATGGGTGTGATTGAGGGAGAGATCCAAGAAGCCCGTATCGAAGAACATCTGAACATAATTGCTTACACTATCTTTGATAACAAGCCAATGAAACTTGTAGAAGCCCGCAGTGATTCTGCCTGGGCCAGGTGCCTTATCAATATGCATTGAGGAGATTGCACGAGTGATTTCTTCATCAGAGATAGGTAATGTAAGCTGGTGGGTCATATCATGAGAGACTTTGGGGGTAAGATTTTGAAGAATATGCTCAAAGGCAGGTAAACCAGAGGAAGAGTATAATTCAGAAAAGTATTGATGGATCAGATTTTTAATGTCGGATTCAGAAGAAAGGACAATACCATGGCCATTGTCCAAGGAAGTGATACGGTTAAGACAGCGGCGCTTGCGGGTGAGAGCATGGAAAATATTTGGTGTTTTTATCACTGCTTGGAGCCATGTAATCCGACTCTTTAACCTCCAGTATTCTTCTTCAAGCTTATATTCAGTATTAAGTCGAACCTTGAGATCCGCAATATATCTTAAGTCTGGATGGGAAGCTTTGTATCCCTGTTGAAGAGTGGTTTGGAGTTGCTGGATACGTTTAGAAGAATTGGAATCATGTTGAGCTTTCCAACGGGAGAGGGCAGAACAACAACATTGTAAACATTGGGAAAAATGGGAGGTGGTAAGGAGGCACATGAGGAGGACCAAGTTTGGGTAATTAACTAATGAATATCCTGAATATGACACCAACGATTGTCATAGCGAAATTTTTTAGGACCTTTCCATCGAACGTCATCAGTTTGAATGAGAAGAGGCTTGTGATCAGAGCTAATCCAATGAAGAAGATGAGCCCAGGCTTTGGGATAGAGATCAGACCAGTCTGCAGTAGCAAGAGCTCGGTCAAGTTTGGACCGCACCATGCCATTACGCCAATGGCCCATCCAAGAAAAGCGACATCCATAAGTAGGGAGCTCGTGTAGGCCCGAGACGTTGAGTAACCGACGTAACCGAGCATAATACCATTCGGGATGGGAGCATCCTCCTAGGTGTTCAGTATTGTCCTGCAGTTCATTGAGATCACCAAGTAAAAGGCGGGTCTACCATGGTACATACCATTTTGAGTCATACGAATCATGTGATCCCATTGATGTTGTCGCAAAGATCGATTGGGGTTGCTGTAGACATATGAAACAATGAAAGTTTTATTACCATCATTTACAAGAAGATCAATACAGTGAAGAGTAGGTACAGAGACAAAAGAACACTGTAACTGACTACACCAAAAAAATTGCTAAACCCCCCGCATGACCAGAAGGAGAAACTACAGAATGATGGTCAAAAGAGAGGTCATTACTTAAGCTATACACTATACTATCAGGTTGCTTGGTTTCAACAAGGAAAAGGATATCAATTCTATATTTACTAATGATATCCTTTAGGTATGGAATTGTCAGAGAGCTCCCCAACCCCTGACAATTCCAGTGAAGCATTCTCATGGATGAGAAGGTGGCTTAGAGGGCGCCACCATACCCTGAACAGGAGGAGTGAAAGAACCCGTGGTCTTTTTCCGGTGGGAGGATGATTTTCCAGGATCCTCGTCAAGAGCAGCTTTACGCTTGAGACCTTTAACTGGCAGTGCAGCAGAGGAGGATCCCACTTCATGAATCGCAAGAGGAGGTGAGAGAGCAGTAGCCGGTTGAGATGTAGGCAAAAGAGCTAAAATTTCATATTCTGTGAGAACAAGATTGCCTGAAAAGTCTGATAAGTTATGGCCATTGGTGATGTTATCGTCCATTCCATCATCATAAACAGGGAGAGCAGGAGGGGCCTCTTGACCGGCAGGAGAAAGAGGATCCACAGGTTCTTCAGGGACCATGGGAGGAGCTTGTTACATTGCAGGGACCTCAGGGGAAGCTGGCTGATAGTCAAAAGTCCCCATGGCGTGAGTAAGACTTCCACAAGTAGAACAAAAATGTCTGAGTTTTTCATATGTAAAGCGAAGGAGAATAGGGTCTGCATATGGAGCAAAGCGAACATGGCTCACAAAGGTAAGTCGTTGGTATGCATTCAGAATCACCTGGACCTAAACCTTGCCAGGATGAAGACGAGTAGGTGGTTGAATAAAGACTTCTTCAACATGACCAATGAGATCACCAATTTCGCGAATTGCTCGATTTTCACGGGAGTCATCCGGGATGAAATCAATTTTAATCCATAATGCAATAAGCTTAAGGTAATTTGGGTAGTTGCGACGGGGGTCCAGCGGTCGATGACCACCATCCAGTTGGGATAAGCCCATGGTTCATTGTCCAGAACGGTAAGCAATTGATGTTCATGACGAAAGAAGAATTGTACCGTATCATCATCATTAATTCGGCTGGTGATTCGACCTTCTAAACCCCAAGACGAGGCACCACCGCTTGAATTCCGGCATGGTTATGATTTTAAGGGTTGAGAACCGTGACAACAAGACTGAGACGATGATTAGCTTCACGGGTGCGATGATCTTCGCCGGAACGTTGGAAAGGATCGCGTTCAAACCCTCAATTGATATTTTGAAGTGCAAGCCACAACTCCCTATCCATCATGAACAATACGCAGAGCAGACCCAGCTAGGGAAGAGGAATCACCGGTGGTGAAATAGGGGGGGATCACTGCCTGAGAAGATGGTGAATCAGCTACCGGGAAAGACACGGGAATCGCCAAAATATACATTTTATTTAATATATTCACTATTTGGAATTCTGTCAATACATGTTGAAGCATAAATATAAACTTGGTTTCTCTTTAACTTATTATTTTGTATGCGTAGGTGTCACATTTTGGATCCATGTTAAAAATATTGATACAAATGATTTTGATCTAAAAAGAGGAAACATTAGATTTTCCATTAAACTCTGTTTATAAAAAAATGTGACCAACCAAAGAATAGACAAAGCTCTCAGTTGATGGCGAAGCTCTGCCGAAATATCTCTAAAACCTCCAACAACCACCACCGTTAAAGAGAAGTCATAAAATCCCCGTGAAAGGAAAGATAGACAAAACATACGTGTTTTTGAGAACGGAGGAACGAATAGGTAAATCGATGACATAAAACTTGTTAAGGGTGGAAAACCTAGCAAAAGTTATTGTACAAATCGATCTCGTGCAACTTCTTAGGTGATTAGGGCTTCTTCCTGGTCGCCGCCGGCATACGGCCTCTCGCCGCCACAAGATCACGACCAAATGAACCTCATTGATCAAACCAAAAGCCCCATATCAAAGTCACCTTAGACAAGATCTGGAGCAACGGACTGAGTCCTCCCTCCTTAGCTGACACCCCCTTGAGTTACACTACCAAACACTACCTCGTTGATAATCGATAGGACCAACTCTCGAGTCTGGATCCGACCCGAGGATCGTCCCTCGTGGGACACTCTAGCCCCTCGGGAAAATCCATCTCAACCCGACTCGTCATGCCTGACGCGATCCATCACTGATGGCATGGCAGAGTTGTGAAAAATGCTTGTAGTGTTGGATCCCTATGGATCTAGGGTTTGATATATTGAATGAAAACCAACCTCGTTCTTACCTTTCTGGCAGCGGAATTGAGATGGTGAACGAGATCAGTGGAGCAACACAAACGCCTTGCCTCTACCAGATACACACGCACGCTTCACTGGAAACGGGATGCTAGTGCCGGATCAACGGGATCGATTCTCTCTGGTGTGTCTAGTGTTTTCTCTCTTGAAAAACTTGACGGCTCATGCGTTTAGGTCGAACTAAAACGAGTTTATTCGACCTCAACTTGCTTAACGGGCCAGACTCAATTAAGCCATAACCCGAAAAGCCTGTTCGGAAAAACCGAACTGTGTCGACCGACACACAAGCTGTGTCGATCGACACAACACCATTATCTCGAATCTTATGTGTATTTCAATACACATAATATGATCATTGTCACAATGATCATTCCCATGTCGTAGCTTCCAGTTCGCTTAGGTGTGTGACCCTATAGGATCATATAATACTGGCAGTAAATCCACGACCTACAGATTGCAAGAGGCTTCTAGCAAAGCATTGCAAAACCCAGTATTATACGAATGTCTGATCTCGACACACAACTATCACAGGAGTGAGTACAAGTGTGATTTCAGGACACTATCCCAACAAGTAGTCCTGATAGTAGGATAAAAAAATCAAGAAGTAACCCAACAGACTGTTCTAGCTTGTCTAGATCAGCACGATAGGAGCCTAGCTGCGCGGCTGAACACTCCAGAAAACCCGCTTCCCTAACGAGAAAAGCAGCCTTATCGGGTCGGAACGAGAGTGGATCCGAAAGGATTTCGCAACCCTGTATGCGCCTCAATATGTTGGGAATATACACTACCCCCGAAGGACAGAGACACACCTCCTATCTGCTGAATGTTTACGACTACCCCGTTTTTAACTTGATTGCGAGCTCTAAATAACTCCTTGTGAACGCCGTAGCCTCGACGTCCGCATGAGTTACAGCCCGCAGGGGGACACGACTACCGTCCCCTCCACCATTTCCTACGAGCTATGAGCTGCACAGAAACCGAGTTCTGGGGGCATCAGTCTTCGCCTCTAGCTCCCAGGCTTGCATAATAGAACTTGGAGCTAATTCAGCTCGGTCACCCCCGAGCGAGATAGCTCATAAAATAAAAGTTTGGGAGCTATATAACTCCCGCTCACAGACTATGCAGCTCCCAATGTTCGATGACCCACACCACGTGGACTCGCGCAATATCACCGACATGGAATCTTTCCAGCAATATGCCAAAAGGACTAGTTCCGAGCTGCAACACATGCATTCCATAGTCCACATGGCCACAAGCTCGGCCCCAGATATTGATCAGGGGATCGAAGAAACCCGACGAACTCCGTTTACGGATCAAATCACCAATGCTCGAATCCATGACACATGGACTATTAAATTCCCAGAATATTCCAGTAGCTCAGATCCAAAAGCTTGCATTAGAGCTTGCTGGCTCGCTGTATCACGAGCTCACCTGAACGACGAGGAAAGAGAGACAAGATACTAAAAACTCTTTGCCTAAAACCTCGTCGGTCCAGCACTCGAGTGGTTCGCGAGCCTAGAGGGAAACTCAATCGACAACTTCACGCAGCTCGTCTTGATTTTCTTGAAACAGTATTCGATTTTCATCAAAACTAGAGCTTCCGAGGAAGACTTCTAAACCTTGACACAAGGACCCGATGAGACCCTCTGCTCCTATATCAACAGATTCCGGGAGATCAAGCGCGTATTTCATACTGGAACGAGGGTGTAGCAATCACAGCTCTCCAAAACGCGTTTTGGTTCACTTCCAATTTTAAGGAAGAGCTCGCAGTCCGACACACTATATCTTTAGATGATGCACTGCAAAGAGCTTCTTACTTCGAAAAAAAACTTAGCCGCAGCTTTAGAGAGGTACAACGCGAGCTTAAAGAAAACTGTTAAAAGGAACCCTCCAGTAAAGGACATCACTCCTTCCCAATAGACAACACGTCCTAAAATGATCAGCTTGTGATGCAAATAAATTTTGCAAATACAATTACAAAAAGGGACACTCTACCAATGAGTGACGTTCAAAAGCCCGCCTATCGGCAGCTAAGCCCGATAGCAAAGAAACCGAAACACCTGAGCCGGAGGAGAAAGAAAAGTGCAACTCAAAAAGCAAGAAAGCTTCCCAAACCAAATGCGATAGAACTCAAGAGAAGGATTAGTCTAACTCACCACCTCCCTCTTGCGTAAAGAGGATCGATCTAATTTTCGATTTAGCTCGTTGTGGAGGGTTGAAGAGTATCGATATAATTTCCGGTCATATCAACACCTACCGCTCCCAAGAAATCAGCCAGTTCCTGTTTGCCAAAAATTGGACTGTGCAACACAACTCTCTCAAAAATAGTAAAATTCATCTCCGGGGGCTCGAATTTCTGTTGAGATTCAGTGAACTCAAATAAAGCTCACCAGAGGCGAGTTGAAACAGACTCTAAAGAGATGGCTCCTATACATGGACCTGATCACCAAATAACCTTCTCCAAAAAAAAAAAATTTCAAGCTCGACAAACCACATGACGACACTCTGGTGATTTGGCTAAAAGTGGCTGGGTTCGAGCTAGCAAGGGTCATGATCGATACCAGGAGTTTTGTAGACTTTTTGTTCTACGACGCTTTTTACGAATGGGTTTCTAAGACTCCATGCTCATTGGCGGATGAACTCCACTAACCGGATTCGATGATGAAACCACTTATTCAATGGGAACTATAATGCTCTCATTCACAGCCGGGGGGGGGGGGAGGGAACAAAAAAATCCTAGAATTCCTGGTAGTCGATAAACTAGCTCCCTACAATGCCATACTTGGAAGACCGTGCATTTACACCATAAAAGCTGTACGATCCACTTACCACCAATGTGTGAAGTTCCAACCGCCTCGGGAGTAAAAATGATTTATGGAGATTAATAAGCCGCAAGATCATGCTACATGTCCTTCTTCAAGCAATTTTGTAAGTCATCTGTATAACAATTACATAAATAGGAAGAGATCACGTCTCGATATACAACGTAACATCGACCCAACAGTACAGAGCCCCCGGAAAGACCTCGTTTTTGGCGTGCATCGATGACACTCATCCATAAAGATGTGTTAACATTGGATCGGAGCTCCAAAGTTCCATCCGATACGAGCTGATAAACTTCGTCAAAGAAAACGTAAACACCTTCGTGTGGTCTATAGAGGATATGAAAGGAATCGACGTAGAAGTCACCTCTCACAAACTAAATGTAGACCCCAAGTTCAAACATATAAAGCAAAAACGTCGCAAGCTCGGCCCCATTCGAGCAAAACCTGTCAACAACGAGGTCGATATACTACTAAAAGTTGGATCAGTCAGAGAGGTGAATACCCTGACTGGTTGGCCAACCTCGTGGTTGTTAAAAAGGAAAACAGTAAGTGGAGAGTCTGGATAGACTTCACGGACTTAGATAAAGCATGTCATAAAGCATATAAACCGCTTGGTAGAAGCTAAAACCAGTCACGAGCTATTGTCCTTCATGGACTCTTATTACGGATACAACCAAATCCTCATGAATCCAAAAGACCAAGAAAACAACTTTCATAACTGATCACGGGACCTACTGCTATAAAGTTATGCCCTTTGGCCTGAAAAATGCTGGAGCTACCTATCAAAGATTAGTAAACAAAGTGTTCGCTAATCAGCTCGGAAAGTCAATGGAAATCTACATTAACGATATGCTCGTGAAGTCCTCCAAAGAGAGCGATCAGATAACACAACTCCGAGAATGCTTCGCAATCCTGAATAAATATTGAATGAAACTAAACCCATACAAGTACTCCTTCGGGGTACCATTGGGAGAATTCCTCGGCTACCTGGTAACATAACACGGAATCAATGCAAATCCCAAGTAAATTGAAACCTTCCTCAAAAAAACCTTCTCCCAAGAATACCCGGGAGGTCCAAAGGCTGATAGGACGCATAGCAGCTTTAAATCACTTAATATCCCGATTTACGGATAAATGCCTCCCATTTTATCAACTCTTCAAAGGAAATAAAAATTACAATAGGACGAAAAATGTGAGACAACTCTCTAGGAACTTAAAAAGTACCTGAGCGAACCACCAATACTAGCTAAACCTATAGATAGCGAACCCATTTACCTCTACGTCGCGAGTTCACCAGCTGCAGACATCGGAGTTTTAGTCCGCAAAGAAAAAATGAACAAAAGCCCATATACTACATAAGAAAAACGCTTATTGATATAGAGACGAGGTATCCAACAATGGAGAAACTTGCACTCATCGTAGTTATGGAAGCCATGAAGCTACGAGTATACTTCCAGTCACACGCAATAGTAGTCATGACCTCGCAACATTACGAACTATACTACGTAGCTCTAGTCAGCCTGACTAGCTAAATTGGCAATTGAACTTAGCGAGTACGACATCAAATATCACACCAGGAAATGCGCAAAAGCTCAAGTCCTGGCAGACTTCATTATAGAACTCTAGCCGACAACTCCATACGATATAAATCAAAGCAACTGGAGAAGTAATCGAACAATCATTCAGACTCGGTTTTGACGCATCAAACAATGAAGACGAGTATAAGGCCCTTATAGCTGGCCTCAAGCTCGCACTTGGAATTGGAGCCCACAAAATCTGCGCATTCAATCACTCACATCTAGGTACGAGCCAATATTATGACGAGTACGAGGACATAGATAAGCACATATAAGCCTATGCAAAGGTAGCCCGCGGACTAGCATACAAATTGGACAAGTTCAAACTTACAAGAATACCCTAATGAAAAAATTCCTCGGTAGACGCTCTAGCTGCCCTAGCTTCCGCGTCTGATCCTTCCACGAGAGGTTGTTAATTGATTAGAAAAGAACCTAGCTGAGAAAATTACCTATTCGCAAAGAGATTTGGCTTAGGGAATTTGTAAACGAAAGAACCTGAATTAAATGCATGTTTAGAACTCTAGAATTCGCAAAGAGATTTGGTTTTCTAGGTTGTTAGACATAATTAGCATTCACAGCGAGAGTTGGTTTGTTATATGATTGTGATTCTAGTTCTAGAACATCGATATCTGAATCTTGTTGATTGGTTGATATGTGTTCCAAATTTCCTGAGAACTTCCCTAAGTCTAGCGTCTTCGTTAATTGATCACACACCGTTTGTTCACTTGTTCTGTTTACTGCTTTCACCCATCTTGCTTAGCTTAATTCGATTGCATACAATCTATCGCGTGAAACTAGAGTCTTTGTGGATTCGATACCCTTTGTACTACGATTGCATATCTGTGCACTTGCAGTTAGAATAGGGATTAAAATTTGCTCTATCAAACGTATGACGCATTCTGTCACACTACTTTCACATTAAGAGCAATGCTTCTATTGACCATTCAAGATTTTCCTGCATATGGAAATCTTGCAGGCTGTAAAGT